>OZ023324.1:14112248-14114741 GCA_964007375.1 Ophion obscuratus
GAGAGACGAGTAACTATAAGGACTGGTTATATAAGCGTGCGACAATCACCGGGAAAGTGAGAGATTGGGATGAATATAAAAAGATAAGGAATATAGTAGTAGCATTTATACGTAAAAGCAAACGGGAGTACTATGAAAACACTATCGATGCAGAAAAATCAAACCCCAAAAAAATGTGGAAAACACTAAAAGAAATAATAGGAAGTAAAAAGACAGAAACAAATGCGAAAGGAGTATTATTTAACGGGAGATTATATAACAATGATAAAGAAATTGCAAACAAGTTTAATGATTTTTTCGTACAGAGCATTGAAGACATTGTAAATATAAATGGAGAGGAACATGAAAATGTGGAAACAATAGAAACTATAAATGAAAGAACAATGGAAATGTTCAAAGTAATAAATAGACAAGAATTAAATCAAATCGTAAAAAACTTAAAAGAAAAACAGGGCACAGAGGAAGGCATCAGTACAAAAATGTTGAAGATAGCATGGGTGAGCGTAGGAGATATAATGCTAAAATTGTGCAATAAGTCGATGCAGGAAGGAATATTTCCGGAAGAGTGGAAGATCTCAACAATTGTACCAATCCCAAAAATAGCAGGAAGCATAAAGGTAGAGGAATATAGACCAATAAATATGTTACCAATGTACGAGAAAATACTTGAAATTGCAGTAAAAAAACAAATCCTAGAATATGTCGAAGACGCAAACATTCTCGTCCGTGAACAATCCGGTTTCAGGAGGAATTATTCATGTGAAACAGCGGTGCAAAACCTAGTAATTACATGGAGAAAAAGCCTGGATGAAAGCGAATTCATAGGAGTTGTCTTTTTAGATTTTAAACGAGCATTCGAGACGGTTAGTAGAAACGTATTGTTAATGAAATTGAAAAGTTATGGAATAAAGGGGATGGTATACAAATGGATGGAGTCATACCTGAAAAATCGAGCACAAAAAGTAAAATATAACAACAATATGTCAACAACAAAAAATACGATCCATGGGGTGCCACAGGGTTCTGTGTTAGGGCCCTTATTGTTCATAGTATATATAAATGACGTAGTAAAACAACTAAAGTATTGCTCGTGTAAGATGTTCGCGGACGACACGGTCATATACATTAAGGGTAAGGATCTTTGTGAAGTAGAGCGGAAATTAAATGATGACTTGCAAACAATTACAAAATGGCTAAAAGTAAATGCACTCAGGTTAAATACAGGGAAAACTAAATTTATGATAATACATGACCAAAGAAAACCGTACCTGAAAAACTGCTGTGAAATAAAAATAGAAAATGACAAAATAGAGGAAGTCGAGGAAATAAAGTACCTGGGAATCATTATAGACAATAATATGAAATTTGATCGGATGGCTGCGTTTATTGTAAAAAAAGTAGCTAAGAAAGTGAACTTTATGTATAGGATTAATAAGTATGTGTCTATAAATACGTTAATAACCATTTATAAAAGTATAGTGTCCCCGCATTTCGAGTATTGCAACACACTACTGCTAAATGTTAACAAGTATTGGATGGAGATTCTACAAAAAACCCAAAACCGAGCAATGCGAGCAATCCTACGGTGCGATAGGTACACGAGAATAAAAGACATGCTAGATGCTTTATGCTTTCTGAATGTACGACAGAGGATGACATACAATGTGTGCGTTTTTGTATTTAAGATCAAACATGGAATGATGCCGGAATATTTGCGTAATGAAATTATGATAGTAGGCGAGAGGCATCAGTACAACACAAGACAAAATAGTAATATACTGATAAAGCAGCGCAGAACAAATTCAGCTCAAAGATGTGTAACGTATACCGGCTTTGATATGTTCAACAAACTTCCTACGGCCATAAAGAATGCGAATAATGTGGAAGATTTCAAGCGAGCGGTTAAAGACTATGTGAAAAGAAGCGAGGGATAGAGGCGGAAAATAGGATAGCGATAATAGGATAATTAGGATAAGATATTGTAAATGTCACTGCAAGTAGCAATATGCTAAATAAAGCTCAATCAATCAATCAATCTCTCTCTCTGTCTCTCTGTCTCTCTGTCTCTCTGTCTCTCTGTCTCTCTGTCTCTCTCTCTGTCTCTCTCTCTCTCTCTCTCTGTCTCTCTGTCTCTCTGTCTCTCTCTCTCTCTCTCTCTCTCTCTCTCTCTCTCTCTCTCTCTCTCTCTCTCTCTCTCTCTCTCTGTCTCTCTGTTCTCTCTGTCTCTCTGTCTCTCTCTCTCTCTGTCTCTCTGTCTCTCTCTCTCTGTCTCTCTGTCTCTCTCTCTCTCTGTCTCTCTGTCTCTCTCTCTCTGTCTCTCTGTCTCTCTGTCTCTCTGTCTCTCTGTCTCTCTGTCTCTCTCTCTGTCTCTCTGTCTCTCTCTCTGTCTCTCTGTCTCTCTCTCTGTCTCTCTGTCTCTCTCTCTCTCTCTGTCTCTCTCTCTCTCTCTGTCTCTCTCTCTCTCTCTGTCTCTCTCTCTCTCTGTCTCTCTCT
>OZ023324.1:14114941-14159941 GCA_964007375.1 Ophion obscuratus
TCAAAGTACGAGCAAGGCCTCGTGCGCTCTGCACGGGGTTTTCCTCGATGGCATGGCACGGGGACCCTGGCTTGGCATGGCACGAGGACCCTGGCTTGGCATGGCACGGGGACCCTGACTTCATCCGTCACCGGCTTCCTGCGCGGCACCTCCCGGACTTTCAAAGTGCCATGCTGCGCGATGTTCTCGGCGAGTCGTTTAAAGTTTTTTTTTTTTAAATAATTGACGCGTACGTCTCACAAGATTAACTTACCGCCGGAAAGTTTGCCGGACGGCGTATGGTCATCGTACTCCTGACGGTAAATAGCCACACTTTGAGAATAATTATTATGCGTGGCAATCAGGCACCGATGCATCCGCAATTTTTTGGCTTCGGCCATTGCATCCGTAGGTTGATGATGAATGCCCGCAAGGAGCCGATCGGCAAACAATAGCCGATCGTCGCGAGCTTTTGTCTCTGACGTGCGTACAGAGCACCGAAACAATTTCTCAAAACTGGCCGGCATATTATTATTATTTCGTCGATGTGTATATACACAACGACGAAAAAACGCGGTCGATTTGAAGAAATCGTGCGCAACTAAAAGCGCGTACGGTATTGTTGCGTTGTTATGGTGGGAACACCACTCAAGTGTCCGCTTGCACTTTTGTTGAAAAAAGTTGAAAATTTTCGAATTTAAGGATATTTGGAAAATTTGGTATAAGGGTAATTTTTTAACCTCGAAGTGTCCCCAAAAAACCCTGCAAGTTGCAATCGCTGCGATTTTTTTTTTCTTAATGCCCTGAAGATTAAATTGATCGTTTCTGTCAAAAATCACCGCAACGAGCGATTTTTCAATTTTTATTCATTTTTTCAATTTCAAAATGGTTTTTTAGCAATAAGGCGTAATTTTTCTATTCAAAGACATCAATTACCAAGAAAAAATTTTAAAAAAAATTTCGCAATTTAAAAAAAAAAATCAAATAAAAAAAAACAAATTTAAAAACAAAAAATTTACGCGTGAACGATAATCTCCTCTTGTCGAACAAAATTTGGTCGATTTTTTTTACCAGTCAATCACCTTTGTTTTCAATATCAATTTAACAAATAATTTTAAAAAGTTGATATACCCCCCTACGGTTGACTGATTCTCTTCACACGAATCTCGAACTTTTAATTTTTTTGCAGCTCCAATCGTTGAAATACACTTTCTTAACAAACATAAAAAACAGTTTTTTTTAACTACCCTAAAAATTCGGATTTTTTTTTTATTTGAATTTTTATTTCGAAAATTGTTTTTGAAAATTTTTCTTGGTAATGGATGTCTGTGAATAAATAAATTACGCATTATTGCTAAAAAAAAACAATTTTGAAGTTGAAAAAATGAATAAAAGTCGAACAATTGTTTGTTACGGTGACTCTTTGTCAGCATATTTTGGCTTCTCGAAACGTCAGCTGCGGCTTGACGTTTCTCGGTGACGTTTGCGGCCCCATGGCAGCCCTGACGCGAACACAGCAGCAGAAACTCCAGCGCCTACTCACTCCGCTGAATCCGTTCGCAGGTTCCGCCGTTTCCGAGATACTACGGAAGTCAAACTCAACGTTTGAACTATCGTTCGATTTCGAAATTTTGGGATTGTTTTTCTCAGTCATAACATTTTTCGAACGACTTCTATTCGAATCTTCCGTGTTCAAAATCGAATCGACTTCGCTTCGGTCGGCGCAGAATGCCGTTTTTATTTTTTTTTCAAATCTTTTTTCTTGTTTTCCATGAAATTTATTTTTTTCACATGAGCCCTATATTTTTTTTCGAAAAGTTCCCGAAAAACTATTCTAAAAGCGCACCTCAACTGATTCAAAATGGCCGCCCAAATCGATTTAAAAATAGGTGGCCATCCCCAAATTGTCACTCTGTATATATATATATATATATATATATATTTGAGAAAAAGCCCGCGTTACCACGCTCGGGCTTAATCTCCGCCACGCACCTTTAGTCAAAAATTTACATGTTAATTTTAAGGTATTTTTAAGTTATTTTCTTATATAGAAGCTGCGACACAATCCCCCAGTCCTTCCCGCACCCCCTTATCGCGATCGCGACGCGAACACGCGGACTGTCGACTGGGGCCACGTCGGCTCGGCCGTCAACTACGAGAACCCACAACGCACCGTAGGAGAAAAGCCCAAAAACCTGGCCAAAACCCCAAAAAATAAATTTTCGAAATAGGGTCAGTTGAGTAGTCATTCAGGTAGAGGACTAGTAACTGCATTCTATTGTGGAAGGGAAAGCCCTTTAAGTGTATACCTGCGCCGCAGCGTTAGTTGGCAGTTAGTGTTCGTGAAGAGTGTACGTGTCACGCGCTGAACAGACGAAAATAACGCTGACTTCAAAAACCCATAACTTTAAAGTGACGGGTTTAATTTCAATTCTGCAACATGGATACGACTTCTGGAGGTATGTAGAACATGTTTTTACATCGGTTGAATCTAAAGTTTATGTATAAATGATTGAAATGTAGTATAGCCTTCGGCATAAATAAAATTGAATAATTTTGAAAACTTATATTTTCAACGGTCCGAAAAGTTATATATTTTGTCACATTTTGCAAAGCTCCTAGTCTCGGCCTTTAGTTTAATGAATAAGCTTTCGAAATTTACAAGAGTTACCTGCGGAAAACGTGCGTCTTGTCCGTTATGATTTTTTTCGCATCGTGCGGTAGCCGAGCGTGCACGCGGCACTATTGAGCAGCCTCTGCGCCTCTACCTGAGAATGGGTGAAGTAGCATCATAACGGACAAGACGGCTGTTATACGCTTGAAATAAATTATTTTAATATATATGTATGTGTATATATATATATATAAATTTTCTGTGATTTAATTATGATATATACGTATGCATATATATATATACATATTAAAATCAACCACATAAAAATTTGTTAAATATGAATGAAATGTTATAACATTCAAATAAAATATTTGAATACATATATATTATATAGTAAGCAAAGCCTTCTTTTAACCAAATCCATGTCAATATTTTCTGTCTAATTTTTTTTAAATTATTTCAATTATTGCGGTTATTTATTTGGTAAAATAATGTACATTGTTCAAGTTTTTGTATTAATTGAAAATTTTATCTTTTCCTTTAACACCAATTTTCTACAATTTTATGTCTTTATTACAGGATCCGGTTACAAAGAATTGGTGCTGACAAGGAAAGAAGTATTTCTGATAATCAGCGAGCATTTATCCGATAAATTCGCTTCCTTGATCAAATTTATGGTAGAAAAAATTTCCAAGGACACCGGACGTACAGTTGTAGTGCCTGAGGACTCGAAACAGACTTTTTCGATACTCTTCAATCAAATGAGAACGAGGTGGCAACAAGCTCACAGAAAATCCTGTGTATTTTTCAAGAATAACGGTGAATGGCTTAGCAAGCAGGTATGTTTTGCCGCACCTACAGACACTGTAGTAACAAGCCCGGGTAATACGGGCGGCCGCCCGTCCCTTGAGTTTACAATGTCCAGTGAAAGATCTAAACGAAGGAAGACCCAAGATATTCGTACATCGTTCAACTCGGTCGAGTTAGCATACGCTACTCAGATGAGCCTTCGCTCTTCAGGACAATCCGACGCCGCAAAAGTTATTAAGGACGTAACAATGACGAGTCCTTTAAGAGCTTCCAAGTATCGTAAAGCTTACTCAGCAACGGATGAAATTACTTTATCCGAAGAGGCTGCACTTTCCGCTATGATTGAATATAAATTCTCCAAGAGTACTTACCAGGGAATGAGAAGATTAGGGAAGGAAAATAACTGTAAGCTATATCCGTCTTACGAAAAAGTGATGAAAGCAAAAAAGCGTTGTTATCCACCACGTGATGCAATCAGGATTACAGAGAGTAGTGCAGAAGTCCAACTACAGGCACTATTAGATCATACAGTTGAACGTATTTTACTCGTCCAAAATGTACTCATTCAAAGATTGACTCCAGATAATGTTCGTAAAATGGACTTGATTTGCAAGTGGGGTTGCGATGGAAGTTCTGGGCAAAGTGAATATAAGCAGACGTTCAGTGATGACAGCAAATCTGATGCGCATGTATTCTTTACTTCAGTCGTGCCATTACAACTCGTGTGTTATGATCAACAATCGAAGGAAGAAATAGTTGTTTGGAAGAACCCCAGACCCTCGTCTCCACGATTTTGTAGACCGCTTAGACTACTGTTTCTACGCGAAGACACAGAGTCAACACTTAATGAAGTCCAAATTGTTGAAGAACAAATAAAGTCACTTCGTCCATTCGAAAGTGTAATAGATGGAAAAGAAATCTCCGTAATGTACAAGTTGTTGTTCACCATGATAGATGGTAAAGTTTGCAACGCTGTATCATTGACGAAATCTGCTCAACGGTGCTATTTGTGTGGAGCAACCAGCAAAGATTTTAATGCCATCGACACTGTATTGCAAAGGGAAATCAATGAAACAAATTTGAAGTTCGGATTGTCGACGCTGCATGCGTGGATACGGTGCTTCGAGTATTGCTTACACGTGTCTTACAAACTCGGCATTAAAAAATGGCAAGCTCGAAGTGCCGAAGAAAAAAAAATTACCCAGGAACGCAAGAGGGCCATTCAAGAAGGATTCAAGAAGCAATTGGATCTAAATATCGATCGCCCAAAGCCTGGATACGGCAGCAGCAATGATGGCAACACAGCTCGGCGATTCTTTGAAAATTCGACGGTTTCCGCTGCGATAACGGGGGTCAACGAAGAAGTTATTAAACGCTTGTACGTAATGCTACAAGTTATATCGTGTGGCCACGAGATAAACTGTGAAAGATTTGAACAGTATGCTATTGAAACGGCAAGAAAGACCGTTGCATTATACCCTTGGTACTGCATGCCTACTTCGGTGCACAAACTATTAATTCATGGTCCAGTGATAATAACTCATGCTCTATTACCAATCGGCCAATTATCCGAACATGCTCAGGAAGCTCGAAACAAAGACATCAAACGATATCGAGAATATTTTGCGCGAAAAAGTTCCAGGGTTAAAACTATGGAAGATGTTTTTCATCGGCTCTTAGTTACTTCTGATCCGTACATTTCAAGTGTCAGAAGACTACCACAGAAGAAGCTGAAGAGTTTGTCGCCGGAAGCTGTAGCGATGTTGATCGCTCCTAAAGTGACTGCTGCAGCAGACGAATTTTGCGCCGAGATTGAAGCCGTGCCGGGAGTTGTAATAGATACAAACTCGGATAATGATTCTGACTCCGACTCCGACTCCGATTACGATTTTGATTAAGAATAAAATTTTCTATTTTTGAAACGTTCCGTATGTATTTTGGAAATAAAAATAATAATTGCGTAGAATACACTGTTCACGTTTATTTTATTATGATGCTTTTTTTAAATATATTAATTTATCTATTTAGCAGGATACTCGGCCATTTTGTTTATAACAATTTGCTGTAAGCTCTTTGTTGCAAGTTATAAACAATAGATATCGGATTGGTAATCAGCGACCTTGAAAACCCGTATATACCAATTTTTGTCAACATCTGGTAACTTTTTAACGTTCATGTCAGCCATATTGGATCGGCCATTTTTTTTACGATAATTTGGCTTGCGGATTCGTAATCAGCGACCTTGAAAACCCGTAAATACCAATTTTTGTCGACATCTGGCAACTTTTTAACATTCATGTCAGCCATATTGGATCGGCCATTTTGTTTACGATAATTTGGCTTTCAGATTCGTAATCAGCGACCTTGAAAACCCCTGTAAGCCAATTTTCATTCCCGTCAAAGGTCATTTGAGGTTTTGGCCAGGTTTTTGGGCTTTTCTCCTACTGTGCAACGCCATCTCCCGTGTCTCCGGCCTACCGCGCATCAGGAGAGACTGCAGCTCTCGCGCGGTATGACTGGCGAGCGCCGTACCGACTGGGGCGCTCCGCGACTCGGAAGGGAGACGTTTCATCGAGAAAATCGACCGAAAGGGCGAGCCACGACGATCGAGACGACAAATCAATAGGAGGTCCGTCGTCTACTACAAGATTGGGCGCGACGAGGAAGCCGGCCGGCGTGGTCCGTCATTAAATCTCCGAGCGTGGTCAGCGAAGGACGAGATGGATCGCCAGCCCCGGCGTAAGAAAGAGAGAGAGAGAGAGAGTAATGAAGAACCGAGAGAACGGATCTCTATTGCTAGTTGAGTCTAGCTAGTTGAGTCTGTCCGGAAAAATGTGTCGCTCTGGCGACTTTAGAATCATTCTCTTTCACCCCTTCCCGTGTGAATTCCCAACTCGACGTCCCTCTTCCGTGCGCGTCGCCGCGAAAAGTTATTGTAAATTTTGTAATATTTCCGAAAGAAAAATCCTGTAACTTTAGTAATAATTCCGAAAAGTTAATTTGAGTAATTTAGAATAATTTGTCCCAGTCGTGAAAAATTAAGGATCAGTATGATTTGTGAAAAGGTGCTGTGGTGGATCTCCGTTGTCCCTCGAAATATTTTCCCTTGTGAGCGCGTAGCCGCGGCCGCCTCGTGTAGCACGACCGTCGGCCGACTCGAGTAACAGTCCCCGTGAGAATAAATCGTGGCGCGATAAAATCGTGCAATTAGTATCTCGGGATTTGTGTTTTTTTGCGCAGTATTAATTCGAGTATTGTAACATTAGGTTTAAAATAGTCCTGGTCCAAGATAAGTGGCCACCGTGTTCGAGAACCCCGTCCGTCCCCAGATACCCTGAGATGTCCCCATTTCGATTTGTATCGAGTCTCTCGCTGCCGGCCGAAGGCTGCGTTTATTTTGGTTTTTTTTTTTAGTTTGAGATTGAGTACGCGTTAAGAGCGTTGCCCGAGAAAGGCTGGCGCCCAATATAAATTTCCGAAATTTATAAAGCAAAACTATGTGAAACGGGTCGAGAAATTGAGTAGGGACTTCGCGTGTCCAGTAACCCGTTCCATTCGAGTCACCATTATTATTATTATTGCGAAATCTTTTTATTATATCGAGTCTTCCTTCTTACATTATTTGTTTTGGTAATCTACCACTTGACTTCTTTTTTTTATTGTATCGAGTTTACTGAGTTGTTTTGTATTAAATAAATAATATTTGAATTTTTCTAGTTGTTGAACCAGTGTCCCTTTCTCCTTCCCCCTCCCTCCGCCTACGTTAACACGCGATACCCGTCATAATATATATATATTATGACGTAATATCATAATATTATATATTATGTAATATTATATAATTTAATATATTATATTTATATATATAATTATATAAATTATATAATATTATATAATATATATAATATATATAAATATATATTATAATTATATTTATATATATAATTATATAAATTATATAATATTATATAATATCATAATATTATATAATATAATATCATATCATATATATATATATATATATATATATATATATATATATATATATATATATATATACATACATACATATACATATACATATATATACACACACATATATATATATACATATATATGTATGTATATAGAACTGAGCGGAGTGTACGGGCCCACTAAATCTTATTGTTTCACTTTTTCGCGATCTTTCGAGACACGAGTGGGGCGTTTCGCGAATCCCACTTCTGACACCAATTTGTGACGGTCCGAGCGAATGATTGGGGATTTCACGGGAGACGATGAACTGAGACCAAAGCCGACTAAGATCCGCACCTTTATTCTTTATTCAATTTGGCGAGGGAGTGGACGTGCTTATTGTTCGAGGTTTCAGGATGGACTGCTGGCTCTCGGTCTAGCAGGAGGAAGCGTGGCTGAGTGGAGGGGCCTTAGGAAGGTGGAGGGGATGCCACGCGCGGGAAGCGCGTGGGCTCGGGGACAATGGGACTCAGGAGAGAGAGAGGGAAAAAGAGAGATACTGGAGAGGACTCCTGGGAAGGGAGATTTAGTTTCTGCTGAGGATTTCTAGGAAGGAGGATTAGGTTTAGGTGAGAGCTGTGCGAACGGTTGATATGAGGGCGTGAGAGTAGGTTTGGGGATAGGAGTCGTGTGGGACCGTGACAGAATTAATTTCACGATTCTGCTTGCATAAAAATCCATCGTATTTTATCGTATAAAGTATAATTTTTATAGTATAAATCGGAATTTATCGTATAAAGGCTAAGGACCTTTTTTGTAGAGCCTAAAGGGTTATGTTGGTTTTGAAGCCTAAAAAAGCATATTTTCTGGTAACACGCGTTTTGACTCGACGACAAAATATCCTCGACAAAATATCCGCGACAAAATATCCGACGACACAATATCCGCAGGATAAAATATCCTCATGACAAAATATCCGCAAGACAAAATATCTGCCGATATTATATCCGCTGTCGGTAATTAAATCTATGATTAACGTTATTACTCTTAAACTAGGACAACTGGATTCATGAGACAGTCAATGTTTTTCTCTCTGCTGTGTATGTAGTGCTAATGTTTCTTGAAGGAATGACGTTGTAGTGCTACAGTTTAAAGTGTGTATGTAGTGCTACAGTTTAAACTGTATGTAGTGCTACAGTTTAAAGTGTGCTGTGTATGTATGTGCTACAGTTTAAAGTGTGCTGTGTATGTAGTGCTACAGTTTAAAATGTTTAAAAAAGGGAGCAAAATTATTAATATATGACGGATATGTTTATTCAAAAAAGAGTGTGAATAAAACAAGCATAACTTGGCGTTGTGTTGAGCATAAGAAACGTTCATGTAATATTACTATAGTACATCCTATTATAGTACATACTATTATTATAGTATTCAAGTATATTTGCGTGGCATTGCTAACAATATTTTATTAAACTAATATTATATACAAAAACTTTACAATCAAGAAATAAGTGCAATGAAGAAGCTCGTATTATGCCCCCACCCCACTATCTCACACACCCCACAAAGGTGTTTTGCGCGCGACCCCGTTGATGTGGTGGACGAGATTTAGGATTTTGTCTCGCAGATGTTTTGTCATGAGAATATTTTGTCTTTCGGATATTTTATCTTTCGGATATTTTGTCCTCGGATATTTTGTCCTCGGATATTTTGTCCTCGGATATTTTGTCGCGGATATTTTGTCGTCGGGTCAGATGTGACGTAGCCTATTTTCTCTGTTTTGTTAAAAATATAATACACAAATTATTTTATTCAAAATGTTAAGCACATCAAAAAGCAACATTTCAACAATATTTTTTTTAAATCTCATCCAAAAATTTGGGAAATGCAGCCGGTGGGACCTAATTTCCGGAGACCTCGAAAAAAAACGGTCGACGCGATTTCTCAATAACTAATGCATCGATCTTGCTTTCATTTTGCACACTTCTTCAAATTAGCATTGACTAGTGATTGAACGAAGGTTTTTTTTCTTTCGATTACAACTAATTTTACAGGGCTATATATACGTAGTGTAAATTGTACAAAAAATTGAAGTATTTTGCATACAACCCTGCCAAAAAAATAAATTAAAAAATCCCTCGTTCAATCACTGGTCAATGCTAATTGGAAGAAGCGTGCAAAATTTCAATAAGATCGGTGCATTGTTTTATGACAATCGTGTGCACCGTTTCTTTAGGGGTCTCCGGAAACCAAGTCCCACTGGCTGAATTTCCCAAATTTGTAGATGATTTTTTTAAATATTGCTGAAATTTTATGTGCTTAACATTATGAATAAAATAATTTATATATTATATTTTGTTTAAATGGAGAAAATATGATTTTTTGGCTTAATGTTTACGCTCTTAAATTTCCTATAAAAATATGTATTGGGCATTTCTGTAGGCGAGTTGGAAAGCTGAGAAGCGGCAAATAAAACTTTTACCATATTAAATGAATAGCAAATAGAAAATTGCGATGCGGCGCCTCTTAATATTAATATAAAGAGCTAAAATTTGCTGCAAACTAGCTGCAATCGCATATGCAGTTTCCAAAACATAACTGTTAGAGGTTAAGTGCGACTCAAAAGTGTTAAGTTCACCTTCCACATTATTGAGACAACGAAACTTTTTTCCGCGACGATACGATGACTTTTTTTTAACGATAATTACTAATCCTTATAATTATCGAAATTTTTTTCACACCTAAATACTGCAAACACCGAAACTCAACCCGGATACAAGCGGTAGCCAACTACGACCGGCGGTGATTGACCAGAGTCGGATGAAACATGGTAGCCAGTGTTGCGCCAACTACCGAGCCTTACGTCGGTACGACGATCGAACGAGAGTTTCATCAACTCTGGGCCATAGTCGCGTTCCGATCGTCGGCTGCTGATTCGACGCCGCTTTACCGCCAAGCGTTGGCTATGCTCTGGGTCTGCAACCGGTGGCCAACTACACCCGGGCGACGATTAGCCAGTGTACGATGAAATGTGGTGGCCAGCGTTGCGCCAACTATCGAGCCTAACGTCGAGGCGACGATTGAACGAGAGTTTCAACAACTCTGGGCCATAGTTGCGTTCCGACCGTCGGCTGCTGGTTCGACGCCGCCTTACCACCAAGCGTTGGCTGTGCTTTGGGTCTGCAACCGTCGGCCAACTATACCGGGGCGACGATTAACCAGTGTAGGATGAAATGTGTTGGCCAGCGATGTGCCAACTACCGAGTCTAACGTCGACGCGATGATCGAACGAGAGTTTTGATAACTCTGGGTCATAGTCGCGATCCGATCGTTGACTGCCGACTCGTTGCCATTTGATAGCCAAGCATCACTCGTACGTTTCGCCAACTGGGTTTCGTAGGGTTTTCGTAGGCCGACGATCGTTAGCAGCCGACGAGCTGCCGCAATACAGCCAAGCGTCGGCCGTACTCGGAACGTTGGCCACCCACACATGGGCACTTGCAATCGCCAAACAATAGTCTTGTTTAGGTAGTACCCAAAAAGCCCGACTCCAACCGCAACAAACGTTGAAAAATGATAATAGACCTTCGAGCTCTTAATGAAAAGAGGAGTGATTTTTTATTTTTATCTGTTGCCTAATATCACTGACATTCGAGATCAACTAGGTCATGCGAATTACTTCTCCGTGTTCGATTTAGCATCCGGGTTCCATCACATCGAAATGAATCCAGAAGATAAACTAAAAACCGCTTTCTCTACTCCGTACGGACATTACCAATTTTCGAGAATGCCTTTCGGGCTTAAGAATGCCTCGGCCACGTTTCAGCGCATAATGGACGTCGTATTGAGTGGACTCCAAGGGGTATCCCTCTTTCTTTATCTCGACGACATGGTAATTTACGCCAGGGATCTAGGGGAACACGGTTGAAAAATTCAGGACCTGATGCAACGGTTGCGTAAAGCTAATCTCCAGTTGCAACCGCATAAATGCCAATTTCTCAGAACAGAAGTCAATTACCACGGGCATATAATTGGAAAGACGGATTGAGACCAGATTCTAACAAACTTTCGGCCGTCAAAGAATTTCTAGTTCCTAAAAACGTTCAAAACATTCGGCAATATCTTGGCTTAACGGGATATTACTGTAGGTTCATTAGACTTCTCAAAAATTGCAAAACCACTAACTCGCCTTCTATAAAACGAAATCGATTTTGAATGAACGGACGAAACACAAAGAGCTTTCGATATTCTTAAAACTAGACTTTGCGAAGCTCCTATTCTACAATATCCTGATTTTAAAAACCGTGCATAATCACAACAGACGCTTTCAGCTACGCCTTAGGCGGTGTCTTATCTCAAGGTGAAATCGGAAAGGACAAATCCATGGCATACACATCGTGTGTACTACGCGGGGCAGCCCATACAACATGTACGAAAAAGAGGCAATGGCGATTATCCACAGCGTCAAAGCCTTTTGGCCTTACATTTGCGGTAGGAAGGTCACTCTTGTAACTGATCATAAACGCCTGGCCAGGTTTAAAACAGCCAAAGACCCGACCGCACGCGTCCTAAAACAGCGACTCAAACTCTCCGAATACGACTACGACATCGTTACAAGCCAGGCACATTAAATGTAAGTGCTGATGCCTTGTCGCGTAATCCAATTGATGAATTAAAAGAGATTAAAACCATTCCTTACTGCGAACGGAAACAAGCCGGAGACGCGTTACATGATATATGCCGTCAATTAACAGAGACTAGCGATACCGATAGTGAAAACAAAAGCCCAACAAGCTTCACGACTCAAATAGAAATTCATTCAGTCCCTTCAAAAAAAAAAATTATTAATTAAGCTAATGTCGTCACCTGCTCGCAAGCGAAGGACGACGACCCTCCAAACCAAAGAAAAACAGAACGTCAGGCCAAAGAAACACTTGGCAACGATGCACCGGCTGCAAGAGCTGATGCACCCTCACTAAAAGGGACAGATGAGCGTTTCGAGCCCCGGCACCTTACTCGCTGACACCGTAAGGTCGTATACCACGAGGAAATTAGTGGCGATGAAACAGAAGCCGAGGTTATAAGACCCGCACGTGTTAGGCGACCCAGAAAGGGCACTGATGTAAAATTAGCTACGAGACCTGACCTGCGCAAAGCACCTCAAATTCCCAATCCCGAAGGATCCACTGACCTAGATTCCGAGTCCACTGATGCAGTCGACTTAATATTCTCGGAGGACGGAGAACTTCCACTGAAATGATCATTTGGTATATTTTGTCGATTCAACCGGAAAATCTTGCGACTCTGGATCGCAAAAATTATTGAAAGCAAATAAACTTCCCGTTTGGAAGAATTTGGCAGGTCGAGCCTACAGAAAAAGAGTCGGAAAAAAAATATCATGTCGCCTTAGTCATCAAAGGCGAGTATTCTGGATCATTATCCTTCATATCAGAGAACATTAAAAAGCGTAAAGGAATTTAAAGCTCTTTGCGAAAATCTCAAGCTCCAATCGGTAAGTATTAGCCACGAAAACCACGTCGAGCATCTAATATGGGCCGACGTCGTGAATATAATAAAAGAAATGTTGAAATCCGGTCACACAAAAGTAATAATCTGCTTAGGAATACTGCGCTACGTGCCAATTGAAAAATGAGATTCTATTTTCTACGAGGTGCATAAGTCACCAATCGGAGGACACAAGGGCGTCTCCAAGACATATAACAGAATTAAAAGAGCGTATTTTGGGGAAGATTTGAAATTGGATATCCAGAGAAGAATTCAACAATGCCTAGAATTTCATTTAAAGAAACTGGTTAGTCAAAACTAAGCAACCAATGATCATAACGTATACTCCGGGCACAGTTTTCGAACAAATATCGATAAACATAATACGTCCAATGCAACGTACATCCATCAGTGTTCAAGATAATCTTTCAAAATGTTGTGTCGCGATCCCACTACCCAATGCACACACAATAACGGTCGCCGATGCATTTATAAAAAGATTCATATGTGTCTTTGGTGCACCCGAAGCACTTCTCACAGACGAAGGAAGTAACATTTTAAGGTCAGAAATCCCTTTAGAATTGTCAAAAAATCGTTTTTTTTACATATTTAAAAAGTACGATACCTAAAGAATATACTGACCAAAGGAAAACTCGAAATATTGAATATTTGCGAAGTTATCGCATATAGTCTAGAGCGCGAGTCAGGTCAGCGGTCATGCGGTCAGGTAGCGAGTCACATGTTGAACCTTTAAGCGCGATTATCTCAAAATGTCAGTAATTTCAGTAATATTATCGGAAGGATATACCCAAAGTTTAAAAGGTAGCGTGTAAATAAATAATTTTTTGGGGTCAAATATGTCGAAAAAGTGGTCAAATATTCGAACTTTGGAGTAAAAAGGCTCCCAAATTTTCAATTTTGCACTTTTTCATAATTTTTTAGGTATATCGTTCCCCTTAATATGTCAGTAAACGAATGACACTTATTAAATCTTTTTCAAATCAACAGAAAAAGATTGACGACTGCAGCACTTTTCGATGTCGCGGAAGTAGTGTAATGGTACCAGTTCTAAACCAAGATCCCCTTACCGACCGAGAACGAACTAAAAATGGTTAATTTCTGAGTCATCGGCGGATGGTCGGGTAGGGTTTTGATTTAGAACTGGCACCATGATCGACTGTCGATGTCTGCACTCACCAACCGATGGTAGGGCTCACGTGCTTACCGACCGGTGGTGGTAAGTCCCTTCGCCTCGAATTGAATTCGGTGGAATGGGGGGGGGGGGGTGAACCAGGGACACACATCCGATTCCTAGCGAGGCCGTGCAACGACTGACAAAGAGTCGAAGTGCTTTGTAGTAAAAGGGAGTTCCCCTCCTCTCCCGCGGGGGGTGGTGGGAGGAAGAGTGGAGGGTCTGATTTCTCAGAAATTATTTTAAACATTTGTGGGTGGTGAGTCATTGGGCGCTTGCCGTGGCTTGAAAAAGCCCTCCCCCACCCTTTTGCTGCGATAGTTTTGTTTCTACATCGACGTGTTGAAACTAATCAGCGAATTGAAGTGTTGAATGATTATTTTCCGAGAATTTATCTTCGGCCGAAGAGTGACATATGATAGCGTCACAATAGCGGCTGGATTTCGTTAGATTTCTTTTCTACGAATTATATTTATTAAAGATTTTGTGGGGGCGGGGGTGAGTCATCGGACGCGCGACATTTTTCCGCGTTCGGACCCTCGTGCCCTCAATTTAGCCCGATGACAGGAGTAAATAAACAGATGAAAAGACCGCTGTTTATACTCGAGCCATGCGACGTTCCATTTGCAGGCTCGTGTCCACACACACACGCACACATACACACACACACACACACACACACACACACACACACACACACACACACACACACACACAAACAAACACACACACACAACCTTGCGGATGCTGCGCTTGACAAAGCCCCCCCCCCCCAAATCAAATGCGATATCGATAAACGCGTCGAAACTCGGCTGCCATGATGAAGGGGACTATGAGTGGGGGTGTCTAGCCAAATATTCGTCAGTATAGCGTTTCCCCGTCAACATGAGTCATTTCACAGATTCAAAAAATCCTGTTTCTCAGAATTTGAAGAAGTTTGCTGAAGTTCAATGTCGAAAAGGCCCTCCCCCCTCCGATTCAAAAGGAGTGAAGCATATAATGATAATGTTCATTGCGGACGATACGGAGCTGTAGGCGATTCACGGAAAAAATAGGCTCTTGTTGAGAAGTTGCCACGGAACGTAGCGGAATTATGCGGCGCAACGAACAAAAATCGTGCACGAGACGTGAATTAAAAGTCCGCATTGAACGATTATTGCAAGACATTCAACAATTGGAAGGAGAATAGATTCGCGAAAGTCGCCATCGTCCCATCGCAAACCATGGTAATTGCGCTCCAACCACATATTCGTACTCTCATACTTTCCGGGTAGAGAATTCCAGGTATACGGTGGTTCGAAGAGAAACTTCAAGGGCTTGCTGTCAACGTTTGCCACCTCGACAATTGATATTTCCTTCGGGACGAATTTGTTGATCGGTCGCTTGAAGCCTTGCGCATCAACGATAAACTCCATGATGACTGAAGGGGGGCGCGTGATCACAACTTTATATCAACTTTCTTACCCCGCCACGTATCGGATTGTACTCGATAATACAATCATGGAAAATGAGACAGTATGCGGAAGTATTGGCGGGAATATTGGTCTTTAATTCGAATTCGATGCTTACGTCAACGGGACCGGACTTGAGAGAATCGTTCTGCTTCGAGCAATCAATGACAATGAGTAGAGCATACTTTATGAAATTCAATTTTTTGAAGCATGGTTCGGGCTCTCTATTATAGTACGAATATTGAAAGTTTGCATACATTTGATAGAGAAGCGCATATTGATTCTTAGCAATGTCACGTCATGTGTGGTTACATTCGACGCGCAAGGCGTTCACTTTGAGAATGGTCACTAGATTATCCGATTGATGCTTTTCACCAGCTCGTAGTCTATGGGGTACAAATCCTAGCATACATTCGATAGAATCCTCGAGCGTGAAATATATTTCATAATTGCACTCGATTCCGCTGCGTAGCGTATTGTGGTTGAGCCTAATGCGAATGGTAATGTTTTGTTTTGCCAGCTCTTTTTCCAAGTATGTCGCAATATCGGCTAATTCGTAACTTCCAGTAGGTATGGTAAAAACGTTTTTGCCAACGTAAAATTTGTCGTGTCCAATGTCTATATTTGGAATAGAATTGTAGGTTAGGAGTTCGATGAGTCCGAGGGTATAATTCTTGTGGAGGGCGAGTTAAATGGGGAGAAAGTATTGAGCCTCGAGCACAGACGATGATCCCGATAAGGTCAAGGTAAGACTGTTGTCCATAATGTAGTTTGACAAACTGACTCGATTTTTCCCTCATCACCCACTTTTATATAGAGAATATCTCTCTCGTCGCGGTAATTGTCGACAGAAAAACTTCAGACACAAATGACCACACTCGAATGTGTTGTATGTCGGGTAGCTCTTGTAATTATAATTGACGCTACTCACACCGAAGTATTTCAAAAGTTCGGCAGGTGGTTGAAGATCGTCGAAACTATCGAAATAATGGACGCTATCGTTGGTTTTTTTGTACGCCACGCAATGTGTGCCCGACCTCATATCCTCATCGAGATTTATAATGGCATATTCGCGTAGCCATGGTCCACCCTTGGGCTTTGCTGCTGTTCATGTAAGCCTTTGCCCAATGCTATTGCTTCAATCGTTCGATTGTGACGCTTGCTCCCTTCGAGCTCACGTTCCGCTGCTTGAGCGGCCTTGACCGCTTTGACTATATTGGCCAAACCACCTGCTAGCGCCCCTGCAATGCTGATACCGGCAAAGATGGGTACGAGAAACGGTAGGAGACCACCGATTTTATGAGGTACGGGTAACCCTCGAGGTGTACGCACTTTGCGCGTGCCACTTGCGACCCTCTTGACAGCTACACGGGCGCTCTTCAAGGCCGACGCAGCGACTGCTCTTGAATCTTCGCTCTTCACCATGCCTTCCCTCGCTGCATCGATGATTTTCTTCAAGCCAACAATTTTTGCTCCCCTGTTCTTAATCCCCATGCCGAACTTTCTCTTCGCTTTCATGATTCCTGCTACGGCAAGCGCGTTTGTTTTCTCCCCGATACTAGCGTCGCTGGCGCGAACTCATTGCCAAACTCTCTCCTGCAATATTTTATCCGCAGAATGTCTAGCTTCGAGGTGTTCACGATTTTTCGAATACGCGATATCGTGCTCCTTGCAAGCTGCATCCAACGGATTTATTCCAGGATCGCCGCGTGCAAGACGTTTAGCTAGCTTTGTGACGGGTCCGCAATACTGATATCCAGGTAAGTACAATTCAACGGGAAGTTTGTTGATGATACGATTGAGGAGACCTTTACCGAACTTCTTTCCTCGACGTTTGATCATGATGAAGGTTGACGCTCGACTGAAGCGGCAATAGGTAGAAAAGCTCGTTTTATACCAAAATTATGTCAGTCGCGACGAAGATGAAGTCCAAGATGTATGGAAAGTTGCCAGTGATCAACTTTGATAAATTTACGCAAATTCGGGGAGAGGTTGGACAAACGCGTCATGGTGATTTGCTGCCAGATCGATTCGCGCGGTATTCTGCGGTCCGTCAAACTGCGGAAAAACCAACGCGTTGCTCACCCTCGTAATACACCCGCACAGTGCAGCCAGATCGCGCGCGAAAGATACCCCCTCTCCAGTCTCTTGCGCGCCCATTACACAATCATAGTAGCGCGTATCCGTGAGCGAGCGTCGCTCGGACATCTTCCGACAGAGCCGAGCGCCGTCGAAGTTTCCCGACCGCGCCTTCCGCAGCTACACCAATATATGGATGCTGAGCATGTTCATGTGCGGCCAAGCCAAAACGAAGGCTTCGAGTGAAAAAGCAATCTGAGCACGACTCGCGCGTGACGTCACCCGACGGCACGCGCGAGGCTTTTAGATGATTTCAATGCTTTTAGCTCTTGATTCTCTGCGTTATTAATGTATACAAAAAATGTATCGCGCACTCTGATCGCTTATTTGTTTTGGTTTAACGTTAATTTAAATATAATTATAAATCTAAATTACAACTTATTTTGTGTTATAAAAAATTTATTGATTTACTCACACCCGTCCTTATGCCAATTAAATTATAATTCATAAAAGTAAGCGAAAATATATTTATATTCGTATTATTATATTAATTATCATACTTTCATGAAGCGATAAGGCATTATCCCCAAAAACAAGCCAATCATCCATCCGGCCGCGAATCGTCAGTACCAGAAAGTGCACATATTCTACAAGCGATGAGATGGTCCCGTTGGTAGCATTCCTGGCTTTGGTCCGCAGGGGCGCGGGATCGTTCCTCGCCTTCAGTGTTTTTTTTAAAAGTTATTATTGCTATTAATTCTTATTTTATTAGTTATTTTTATTAGTTATCATTACTATTTTAATTAGTTATTTTTTAGTGTCAAAAAATTTATGGCGCACTCCGACCGCTTATTTTTTATTAGTTTATATGTTAATTTAAATGTAATAGTAAATCTAAATTACAACTTATTTATCTTCTAAAAAATTGTTTGCGCTTATTCACACTCGTCCCTATGCCAAATAAATTGTAATTCATAAAAGTAAGCGGAAATATATTTATAGTCGTATTATTATATTTTTTCTCGTAAGTTACGATTCGCGGCCAGATGGATGATTTGCTTGTTTTTGGGGATAATGCTTTTTCGCTTGATGAAAGTATATGACAATGAATATAATAATACAAATATAATATAAATATAATAATATAAATATAAATATTTATATAATAATATAAATATATTTCCGCTTACTTTTATGAATTACAATTTATTTGGCATAAGGACGGGTGTGAGTAAAGCGCAAACAATTTTTTAAAAGATGAATAAGTTGTAATTTAGATTTATTATTATAATTACATTAACGTACAAACGGATAAAATAAGCAGTCAGAGTGCGCGGTAAATTTTTCGACACTAAAAGATAACTAATCAAATAAGAATTAATAGTAACAATAATTTTTAAAAAAGCACTGAGCGCGGGGAGCGATCCCGCGCCCCCGCGGACCGAAGCCAGGAACGCTACCAACGGAACCATCTCATCGCTTGTAGAATATGTGCACTTTCTGGTACTTACGATTCGCGGCCGGATGGATGATTGGCTTGTTCTTCGGGATAATGCTTTATTGCTTGATGAAAGTATAAAAATTAATATAATAATACTAATATAAATATATTTTTGCTTACTTTTATGAATTACAATTTATTTGGCATAGAGACGGGTGTGAGTAAAGCGTAAACAAATTTTCAGAAGAGAAAAAAGTTGTAATTTAGATTTATTATTATGTTGTGCCCCGGCTTCTGACGATGCACGGAGAGCACGAAATCTCGCTCTCGAGTAAGTTGACACCGTGGGTTGTCGGATGCTCGAGGACGAGGGTATGTGGGGATTTTTCCCGTTCCGAGTAAATCTCCAACTCGGGATATTGCAACTTGAATAACTTATATTTTATTTAAAATTAAGCAACAATATTACAATTCTTTTTTATGCCTTGAGACCGACCTCCTCGGCTTCTGGCCGAAGACTGCCTTTCGATTGATTCTTTCGGCTAGTTGTTAACTCGGGTTTTCGCAACCAATCGTTCGAGAACGTACGATTTGTTCGATTGCGATTCAGCGTTTTTCCGGCTGAGTCGAGCGGAATATAGGGCTTGTGAAATATCAGGCTCGATATCGTCGCATGGGGTCTTTGAACCTCATGCGTTAGCAATATGAAAATTCCTGTGTTTTCAGGGCACTACATATTCCTTTTGGCAAGCCTACTAAAAAGTTAGATAATTGACGTATATCATTTAATAAGGATTCTATTATTACACTAATAGTTGTTAATTTCTCGTCCAATTGTTGACGTGTTAAAATATCTATTACGGAATTTTTCATTCCATGGTGTAAATTGTTTACTAAACGGCCTAGTGTTTCTTCGTTTGCCGCGAGGCGATTCGTTGTGCGATTGAACATTTCCAGTGTAATTTGCTGGATTTTCAAATTTTTTTTTAACGCATCTTCTGTTGTTTCTTTTTTTCGTTATTGCTGTGATTTGCCGTTCGATGTCCGCAGCGTCGTTCGCATCTAAGTTACCTGTTATCGATTTTATAATGGATCCTAATCAGTCTATTAAGCCTCTTTTATTTATTCTACCTTTTGTGCTAGTTATATCGTAAATGGACTGCATTTCGGAATTTATTTTTTCTTTCATGCGTTAGTCCCTTGTGTCGTCCTAACTGTTGAGATTAATAACCTGTAAAATGGGTTTGCCATTTTATTTTTGATCATTTATTTTCTTGTTTCCATATTTGTACGTGCAATACTTTTCTTCCTTTTTTTTCTTGCGAGTTCGAATAATCGTTTTTTGCTTACATTGCGATTTCTTCCCTCTCTAATCTCTCTTTCTCTCCTTTTTTTAAAACTTGGAATGTAACCATATTCGAATAATGTGGTTTATATTTGTTTTTCCTATCATTTTCCTCTCTTTATTTGATAACCATGCGTATTATTATGAAATTATAATTTCGGAAAAAATGCATTTGTATAAATTTCCTTTTTTTTTCATTGTGATTGTAGATTCTTAATTTTATTATTATTTTTCTTTTTAATCATTATTATTTGTTGTAATTACTTGAAAAATTTATGTGCATATTATTCATTTGTATTTTATTTTTATTTTTATTTTGGACTCGCTATCTTTAGTTTATTTACCTTTTTATTTTCTTTAATTTATTATTCGTTTTGTTTCTTTAGAAATCTGGAGCTCTTTCTATCTTTCTTCTTGTAAATTTTATTTAATTTATTCATTCTCTCTTTTCGACTATTTCATTTGCTTATTTTTGTTATAGATTCTTCCATTCATTTGAACGTTATTTTATTTTATTTACTTTATCTTTCCATTTCATTTCATATTAGTTCATTTATTTATTTATTCTTTTATTTTATCACTGTATTTCATTTTCTTTTATTTTATGATTTCGTTTTATATTTTTTTTGTCGAGCGGGTGGCAGCTCGCCACCCGTACGCGAATCCGTCGCGTGACGTTGGCCGCTCGACCGTTATTTGGCAATGGCGCGAGATGGGGAGGCGTCGATCTACGCCTCGTGGGCCGCTCGCGGGCGTCCGCGAGCCAGGGGAGTAGTCCCTCCTACTCCACCGGTCAGTGGGTAACGTAGGGTTTAATCCGGTCTGCATGTACCCGGACTGCCTTACGTCCACGGCCGATAGTGTAGTTCACGTCGAAATTTTTGCTCTGTACTTTGTAAGGCCCTGTCCACTTAGGGGAAAGCTTCGCTGATCGGCTTCGGTGTATAGTAGTGTCGTGGAGTAGGACTCTGTCGCCGGGGCAGTACTTCACCATACCAGCGGTGATATCATGCCCTTCTTTTACCCTTTCCTTTCCTTTTTCCAATCGTTCTTTTGCCACGTTCCAAGTGGCTCGAAGCCGTTCGCGTAATTCGGAGACCTAATCGTCATACGAGTACGTCTTTCGTGGTGCTTCTTTAAGCGCCGTCGGTAAATCGGCTACCTTTCCAAACACCAACTCGTACGGAGTGAAACCTTTCGCTGTGTGCGGGATGGTATTGTAGGTAAACATCGCGTATGGCAACCACTCATCCCAATCCGTTTGATCCTCTTTAATGAAACATTTTAGGTATTCTGCGAGAGTTCGGTGTGCCCGTCTCCAATGCTCCGTTTGATTGGGGATGGTATGCCGTCGTTTGAATCTTTTTTATTCGGAATAATTGGCACATCTCCTTGAAAGTTTCGCTCAGAAAATTCGTTCCTTGGTCTGACAATCATTCTTTTGGAGTGCCGTACTTGCAAACAATTTGAGTTGTAAATCCGTTGGTTACTTCCTTGGCTTCTTGCATTTTTAGCGGTATAGCTGAGCTATACCGCTACTTGGACAATGCGTCCTAAAGCGTCAGGATGTATTTATTCCCGGCTTCGGTCTCGGGTAAGGGCCCTCCTATATCGAATACTTGGCCAATGCGTCTTAAAACGTCAGGATGTATTTATTCCCGGCTTCGGTCTCGGGTAAGGGCCCTCCTATATCGACTGCACATTTGACGAATGGTGTCTTGGGTGTGTCGGTGATAGTCATGGGAGCATGCTTGCGCCGCGTGATTTTATTTTTCTGGCATTTGTCGCATGATTTTACGTAGCTTTCTATTTCTTTATTGATTTCCGGCGAGCTATACTTTATCTTTATTCGTTGTTTCATCCTTTTTTCGCCTGGGTGGCCTCCAAGAGGAGCGTCGTGGTATTCTTGCAGAATCGTACCTCGCTCCTCTTCACTCGGGCACTCTCGATCTCCTATTTCCGTCTCTATCTCGCTGTCGCTTGTTATCTCGCTTGCGCTCGAGTCTTTATATATTTCCTTCTCTTTTTCGCTCGGGCCTGTTGCCTGGTCGGCCTCCCCTGGTGGGAGTGGCGGTTCGTTCTCGGTCGCGCGGGCCTCTGTCGCCAATGCCTATGTCACTTTGCGCGGGCGTTCCTCTCTAGCGGGCTGCATTGTTTTTCTCGTCGGCCACGTGCTCGCGGGACCAGCTGACCACGGCCAGGCTGGCTCGGGTCTGTTGATGCCGGCGGCGGTGGCGCGGAGCGGGGGGCCTTCGCGGCCTTTCTCTACCTCGCATCTCGGCGTCCTTGTGACGTACCACCGCCTCGGGTTCTTGCCGCATCAGCATCAATACATACATACGGCTTAAACATCCGCATTCGTATGATCCGTCACGATGGTGAATTTTGTTCCATAGATATATGGTCGGAATTGCGCTACTGCCCAAATTATTGCTAGCATTTCCTTCGCCGTTGTTGAATAATTCATTTCTGCCTTGTTCAGAGTGCGACTCGCGTAACAGATGTGTAGATCTTCTCCGATTTTTCCTTGCGATAAAATCGCGCCAATTGCTTTGTCAGAGGCATCAGTTGTCACCACGAAGGGTTTTTCGAAATCCGGATACTGCAGGATCAGTGCGGTGCTAAGAGTTTCCTTCAATTTTTGGAAGGCTTGTTCGCAGTTTTCGTCCCAAATGAATTTGTTTTCTTTCATGATCAGTTCTGTTAACGGCTTTGAAAGTTTTGAAAAATCCTGTATGAATTTTCCGTAATATCCGGCTAGTCCCAGAAATTATTGCACCTCTTTTACGTTTTTTGGGGCTGGAAATCGTTGTACAGCCTCTATTTTTTCGGGATCGGGTTTTACTCCCACTTCGGTAATAATGTGTCCCGAGTACTGGGTTTCTTTTCGCAGAAAACGACATTTCCTAGGTTGAACCTTTAATTGGGCTTCTTTCAGTCGATCGAATACTTCTGTCAGCCTTTTGTTATGTTCTTCGAACGATGATCCGTATACTACCTTATCGTCGAGATATACGTAGCATTTTAGTCCTTGTAATCCAGCAAGTACAGCGTCCATCAGCCTTTGAAAGGTTGGTGGGACGTTTTTTAATCCAAATGGCATTCGGTTGTACACGTAATGTCCAAGAGGAGTGGAAAGGCGGTTTTCTCCTTGTCTTTTTCGGCGATTGGCATTTGATGAAATCCCGATGCCAAATCGAGAGTCGTTAAGTATTTTGCTCGTCCCAATTGGTCCAATATTTCTGTAATATTAGGCAACGGATACGAGTCTCCTTCCGTTGCTTCGTTTAGTTTTCGGAAGTCTACTACGACTCTCTTGCGTATATTTCCGTCGGCGTCAGGCTTTTTTGAAACAACGAGTAAAGGAGCTTTCCATGAGCTCTTGCTCGGTCCAATTATTTAGTTTTTTAGCATCTCTTTTGTCTGCGCCATCACTTCTTGCTTGTGGACTTCTGGTAATCGGTATGGGCGAATTTTTATTGGCGTTGTCCCTGGTCGTACGCTTATGCCGTGCTCCACTATAGCGGTACACCCAAGCAACTCTTCCTCTAAATGGACGACGCCAGCGTATGCGTCAGCGAATTCGCGTAGGAATTTTCCTTCTTCTGGGTTTAAGTGCGAATCTCTTTTGATTTCTTCCCATATTTTGTCTTTTCTTTTTAATTTTTCTTCGATCGATACAGCACTTATTTCCTTTTCTTCGGTTGGCTTTTCTTTTTTAATTTCTTCAACTTGCACCGTTGGCCTTTCTATTTCGATTTCTTTATTGTTTGAGTTTCGCACTACTATGAGGCAGGAATGTCCTTCTGGGTGGACGTAACATCCGCCTATCTTTACTCCTGGGCGCACTTCTTTTCCTACGATACATCCTATTTTTGCCGTCAATGTTTTTACGTATAACATTTGCTCTGTTCTGGGAGGTAGTTTAATTTTATTCGTTCCGTCCAGCATGGGGATCAGATGTCCGGATATTTTAATATGTCTTCCGTTTAGGATGTCGACGTTGTGCTCTCTCATGAGGTCCAAGCGCATTATCCCGTCTACTTCTAGTGGTACTGCGTCATCTATTACGTAGAATCCGTGTTCTACGTTTACTGCGGGTGTTTCGAGCACGAGCATAATTTTACACAGTGCGTAGCATTTTTTTCCTCCGATTCCTTTGAGTTCGATCGTTTTTTCTATGATTTCTGTGTCCTTTTTTAATACACTCTTTTTTATGAGACTACATTGGGCTCCGGTGTCTCCTTTCAAGGTGAGGATTTTGTCTTTAGCCTGGGGAGCTGGAACTGGAACGATACAGCCCCTTGATGTTTATGGCTTCCGTGTATGGAAGAACTTCGTCAACCACTTTTCTGACGCAGTATTATTATACAAATACGACGTCAATGTGCATTTGAGATACAATATTGTTAAGTTTTAATTTCTCACACACAACCAATTTTCTTCTCTGCGGTTTACAAATCTTTTCAAATATGCGTGGTAGAAAAGCGGTTACAAAGAAGAAAGACCACCAATCTTCGAAAATCCGGTAGAATTGTGCTTTTGACAAAATGCACTGACATGCGATACATGCGGCGAAGCAGCTATTATCACTTGTGCGTGGTGTAAGAAATCTCTTTGTTTCGTACACTTTTATCATGACTATCATTATTGAAATAATTGTAATCTATAAAAAACATTGAGCTGAAACGTTTACTAAATAATTAAGCGTGAGAACATTCTTCCGATTATGTTGTAATCTTTAAAGGCAATACATTTCGCGGGAGAATTTTTTCTTAAATATACCATTGTAATCCAATTGCTTTCCGAAGCACGAAGTCAGTCCGTCATTGCGAGCCTTGCCTATGCCCATATTAGTGGAAAACTGAATAGTGATTTTTCACCAGTAATTCACGAATTAGTCAATAAACAACACGTCATTTGTCGCTGTCCTCGTCATGATCATCATGAACGTCTAGTAGTCGAAGAATACAAAATTATTTCCCTTCGAACTTTTTTTTATTTCTGCCCGTTCACCAGGTATAGAAAGAACAAAGTTTTTAAGGGTGCGTTGACCCTTTAAGACTGTCGTTTCGCCAAAACGAGAAAATGAGTATCCACTATTTTGACTGATTGTACTTTCTTTGTAACCCAATTTTATTCCTACGAATTTTCGTCCATGCCGCACGGTAAGGACTTTGAACGTTTGCCTTTCGAGAGGGGGAGCGTTTGGGGGTGGGGGCTGGAGTGTAGCACATATGCAATTGCGTCATAACACGAACATATATTGACGTGAATTTAGACCGAAAAGCCAAAAAATTAGCTGATTATTCGATGCTCTTGGTTAAAAAAATCGAAGGACAGTTTCAACCCCTTGATTGTCAGATATCGGAAAAAGAAAAAAATCCGTATCCGCACTTTTCCACTCTCTACATGTATACAAATTTACATTCCAAACGATCAAAATTTTTCAGAGATACTGTTGAAAAAATTGCGTTTTTGCAATAAACAATATTAAATTTGTTTTTATCTGCATCGATCTCATCTCCGATGTATAGTAAGTGAAAAAAGAAACATTGTTGCAATTTGAAGTTTTTTCTATATCGTACCGTTAAAACGTTATCGACGAAAAACGAACAATACCTCAATTTTCGAGGGTCCGTTCCAACCCTTAAAACTCGGGTTCCGCCGATATAAAAAAATACGTGTCGCCTATTTTTGCTTATTCTACAAGCATTCCAAATTTCAGCGACATCGGAGACATCGACCTCGCAACGTTTCATTGTCAGTCGATATTTGGTGTTATTGAAAGGAAAAATAAAAAATGGCTGCATTAAAAATCTAAATCGACATTAAATAAATCGAAATAAAAATCGACGTTCTCTTCGGTTCTGTTATATCTGCTCGTGTTACTGAGCGGGCTTAGATTGATTTTGAAATTACACTAGAGTGAGAGTCCTCCGATCTATCTCTGAATATATTTTTCGGGATAGCTATTAAAGCGCTTGGCACACATTTCTTGTCGGTTAGTATAGGGGTTTTTGGCCAATTGAATAAAGAGACAAAGCATGCTCTTTAGAAATAAGTTACATGTATATATTTTGTCATCCCGTTTTGAGAAATTGGAAATGGAGGTTACAGTTTATCATCGCAGTTTCCTTTCATTAGTTAAATCGGTTTGACAAAGTCCGAAATTATTGCATAAAATACGGATTGATTGAACTTACGATTCGGTGAGCTTGTAATTTGATACCGTGCTGACGCTGGACGTCCGGGACTCCTCGAAGACAGTGCAATAGTATGACACTCACGTACGGAAATTACGAGTTGGGTTTTGTTGATGAGAGATTTGTTGAACGAATAATTATTTCTACACACTAATAATCAGTTTTTTTAGCCTGCGAAGCGTGATAAGCCGCTGCACCTCAGTGTCTCACTTAACCCTCGGGCAGTGATGCTTGATCGCTAAGTATCGAAGCCGCGTACTCGGAACTAACTACTAAGGGCACGGAAAAAGACTCAGGGTACAGAGAGCCTCGGCCTCTGTTCAGCTCCGCTAAGTCCTAAGATTCGGGAGAGACTACCGAATTTGGCTGCAACTCGATAGTAGGTTACACCTCGATTTTTGTGTGAATCAGCAATTTTATTTTTCGCTAATCGACGAATTTCGAAATACACATAGGTTGAGCGGCTGTGGCTTTTTCCGAATCCTCATTATAGTTCAATCGCTTCGCAAGTTTCTGATCAAGACGTCAGCATTGTCAAGAAATTGGAGTTGAAACTGAACGGATAAATTTTGGTTTCTTAATGCGTCGTGTCCTATGTTCGAGAATGCATGGCTTTGCAATATAAAGTTCAAATGAGTTCAATTTTGAAGGACTTAAATCGATAAAAAATTATTAGCGGGAATGTTAAGGAAAATTATTGGGCAATAAGATACGGATATAACAGTTCATTCGTTCGTTCCGTTCACTCGACCGTACGTTCATCACCCGCATGGGTGGGAAGTGGGAACGGGTTTCCCTCGCCGTTGAGATACGCTGTGATCGTAGAAAGACGTTCGCGAAAATCCAACCACGATGGAGTATTTAGCGTTGTCCAGCCGTTGATGGCGCATGTGAAGCGCATGACGGGGTGTAATTGATTAGCACCGATAACTTCAATACCCAGCCGCACACTTTTTGTCGAGCAATTGTTGAGGTTATGGGGTATTTGTAGTAGTAGTGGGCCCTGCTTATAGCAGCGATTATTGGAAGTCTCGCTTGCCATGGCTGCTCTGGGTAGACTGAACCACGCAAGTGAGATGTCGTTGTCTTTCGCGGGAACTGCAGACGCTGGACTATGCGGCTGGCTTGAATTCCAGACTGTTAAAATCGTCTCCGAAGAAGTCCTGGAAAAGATTATTCTCGCGCGAGGCCGTTACCATCTGCTGCAACAGCGTTTCGTTTTCCAGAACTTTGGTGAATCTGGATGGTAGAAAGCACGTAAACTCCCTGTCCACCTCAATAATGATTCGGGGCCCGAAGCGTGTTTTTACTGCCCGTACATCAGAAATCTTGTAGTCGGTTTTTAGCGAAAGCTCCAACAGTTTTTTCGCCGGCAGGAAGTCCAACAGCTTTCCGATCTTGTTGATTTGGGAGAGGTCCATCAGTGATATTGAGCTTTTGAATTTCACGGGTAAAAATTTGTAACGCTGTTCTTCTATGAATGAGTGTTTGAAGAGCAGCTAAGTTTTGCAAGAATGCTTCAACGCGTACTTTTAACTCGCACCGTTTCCTCTGCATATGCTTCTGCTGTTGCCTCCCGAGAGCGACTGATCCTTTATAGCTCTGCTATACCCACCCATCATACCCGCAGCTTCCCCCACCACGTTTCGCCAAGAGTCACGCAAAACAAAATGGCTGATGTCGAAGAGCACCAGACGGAGCCTCTAGCAAAATTGCTGACGATGCCGTTGCTATGCGCCGCTAAATAAAGTTCGCAACACAGACAAATATTTCAAACGTCATCATCATTTTATTGAACGGTTAACGGTTACGGGAGCAGCAGCCCTGTACACAATGTAAACTTTTGTGATTGAAGGAATTGCTGCCTCCTGTGGGCAGACCCTTATTGAACATTTTACGCGTAGGTTTATTCTGCTTATGGGTAAAGGTCTTGTAGTAATCGTCAACTATTTTATCGTTGCGTGATAGATCATTTGAAAATACGCTTCTAAACTTATGCATACCGAAGCCAGTACACATATAATGAAGAAACACAATGCAATACTGTCCGCAGCACTGCGAATCCGCAGCTTGAAACTGATCAGTGCTGTATCGGAAGAGTTTACAGTTTCCTCGGAGTCGACGGAGATGCTGCGGGATGATTGGCGGTAGACCGTAGCTGTCGAAGCACCATCCACGTCCGTCACGATCGACGTACATGGCGATCCAGTGGGTGCCGGGCTATTTATATCCATCACTATTTGCGACAATAGCCGTTGGTTTTGTCCAAACTTTTGGTATCCGATCTGCGGAGTATACACCAACAGCGTGCTTTTTTATATCACGTAGAGAGTCGAGGATTTGGAGTCTGTTCATAGCAGGACACGTCACAAGGCAAGTCAACCGATAACGCTGTTGTTGTCCTATATTCCCATAGCGACTCGCGACGCTCACTCTGACAGAGCAGTGTTTTAATTCTCATCACATTATCCAGGGCACACTTATACGATTGATTTTTCCGTATCGCAGCGTGATATGAGCAATGTGTACCGGCCCCCGGAAGATGCTGAAATGAGATATTATCCTCGTCCTCCTCCAAATTTATAATATAGTAACCGGTGAGTTGCGCTAAATAGGATGATTTAGCGGCACCTCGTACAAATATCCGTGTAGAATCGGTAGCGATTGCCCTCAAAATTCTCTCAATGCAGCGTAATGGTGTACGACCCTCGAACCATTTTATACCGTGATGCTCCCGCGTCACCCGTTCGTTCGCTCTTTTCACATCCGGCGGTAATTATCTGTATGCGTGAGGTGGAGCGACGATCCAATGATCGTGCCACGATGAATCGATTGATGCAATAGCCACTTCTTTCGGTATAAAGTTGTAGTGCTTATCCGTTAAGCCTTGTATGTCTATCGCGATACTCATGATGGTTCTGCTGTGAGCGTTCTGCTCGAACTGAAGAGCTCAACCGCTGAAATCTACAATAACTTGCCGGGAAGCATCAATCTCTACGACGTTATCATATTCCGCATACACGACACAATTTACCGTTGAAGTTATCGCCTCGCCGAAGCGTACCTCGAGCCTCACACTACCGTGTTTCACCAAATTCCAATGACTGTTACTGTTCGCCGAAAGATCGGGCGTTAGATCAAAAGCAAAAAGACAATAGCCCCAGGGATACGCTGTGCGAGTAATTGAATTACCCTGATTGAGAAAGTGAATGCCAGTCCCTGAGAATAATGTATGATACGCATCCACATATAGATGCGTGTCGTCAAAGTTAGGTTGGAGTGCTTTCAGCATTTAACGCGAGATAATTAATTTTATAATTCTGAAAGTTAAACGGATTCAATCCGCGGTTACCGTTGAATGCTTTATTATCGACAAACCCTATAATTATGCGCTTCGGCAGTTGGCCCAGTATAACATTGTCCAGGGTATCGCCGTGCACACCTGCATGCATCGATATAGACTTAACCTCGACACGTGTCAAAGGATATTTTGCTGTAGATTTTGATAATGTTCGCGCGTGAGCTAAAAGTATACCAGGGGCAATTTTAGCGCGGCGTACGAGAAGCGATGCCTCGGTAATATGCATCGACAGAATGCGTCGCTGGTACGTACAAGACGTAAACGCATCTCCACACCGTTTATACGAAATCGCTCTTGATTAAAAATATCGCAATGGAGGTGACCGAGGAGATCGATCTCATTGCACCCATTGAGAACCATTCGACGATTAACAAGGCCTGCATTAGCTTCTGCTACATCGTCCATTTTACCGGCTGTATCACTGTACCACAGACAACTTGAAAGATGAGAGCTTTTCGCACTCTGCCCATAATTCAATAAGTTTTCAATGTATGCCCTGTATGCATAAGCATTATTGGGCAGAGATACGAGCTTCTGATTGAGAAAAACACCGACTTGATTGAACAGCGAATGAAGTAAATTATTGACGGGACCCACTCTAATGGTAGGGTCAGGTTTCACTGCACTCGAGCGTATTTGGGCACGTATGCTTAGCATGGTATGAGCAAGATCGATGTATTCATCACCTTGACCAGGTACCACAAATTCTATCGGTGAATCATCTGTCAGAGATGAGATCGGTTTATAGTGCATCCATTCCGTTCCCTCGATGGTTGTTTGAGTCGGCGGTAGAGAGAATAGTTCCAGCTCAGACTTCAAACACTCACACGAATGGGCATGCAAGAACGCCATTTTCACGAGAAGATATCTGATACGGTCCTAGCTCGCGACTTCTTTTTCTTCTTCGACATTCTCTTTCTAGCTGTTCTCTTCTTTTTTTTAACACAGTTTGTACGTTTTTTCTTCACCGCGGCGGTTTTCTCTTTTTCTAGGCCGATGCTACGCGCTTTGTAGCTACTGAGTGAATGCGCAAGCTTGTAATTTTTCGAGGCCTTATATCCTGAGCCCTGCATAAGACTATTGAGTTTTTCCTCAGCTTTTCACTTCAAATTCACACCCGATTCGCGCAAACGCGATTTGAAGGCTTCCCTAGGCTGAATTCCTGCATCCATTATATCGTTCGCCACATTAAGGCCTGACCGTATAGCCTCTTTACCGACAGCTCGTGCCCCCTGTTTTAAGAGAGGTAAAATGCGACGGAAAAGACCGCCAAGGAAACTGCCAATACCGTGACCCCTCTGGTTCGGCGACCCTATGTATACTTGGCTAATTCCCCCGTACCCTGTTCTACCTCCTCCCACTTGTGCGTCAAAGTACGCATCGTAGTAATTCATGTTGCTCTCTCTTTTTTTCTCTACCACAACTAAGCTAGACGTTTGAACTGGAGTGTCACGGTTAGCGTTCCACCCTCGAATGGCATGCAATGCCCGAATTCATCTCTTATATCGATATCTATCGTTTGAAAGCTGGTACGTAGAAGAGGTATGTACCGCGGTGGCGAAAAACTTTTGATTTTCAAAAAGCCGTAGTTATAATTATTATCAATGTCAAAGGGGACGACATGTAATAATGGCACGTGTACATCGCCGGTCATGTAGGACTCACAAATATCCGTATAAACAAACAACATATTGGGTATACCGTTCATGAGGCTAGCCGGCTGTGGCGCAATATACTGATTCGTTACCACAAGACCCGCGCTATGAGTGAAGCCTAAAATTTTGTTAATTATGGGGGAACAGTGGAAAGCGTGTTCTAGATTTTTGCACTCGATGCAGACACGCTTTACCGAGACATAGCCGTTAAAAGTATGCTGGAATTTCGAATGTCCTGCAATACATTGAATTTCGTTAATTGCTTCGAGTAGCGTGGATACGCTACGGTGTACCCCAGATGGTACGCAAGCACGCTCGTTTTTAAAATCGACATTGGCCTCAACGCCCGGGGTCGCTGCGTTCGTCACTAAACTAATAAGTTCCTTTCACCTTCAGGCGGCACGTGTAGAACAGTCATCGTTATGTGTATTTCGGCTAAGGAAACGCCCCATTAACCGCGTAAATTTACACTCTGTGGCAAGTGTGTGGTATATTGTGTCGTCCGGTTATTAGGGTAGTACTTCATGCTGCTATTGCTAGGTAGAACTACAAAAAACTCGGTATCACTCATCGCGCCTACTTTTTCCTACCCCACCTTTGGACTCTAGATAACTCGGGTTCGTAAAAAAAGCCGTCAATCTCCTCGCCGTTGAGATCATGCAGAATGTACACGATAGGTCGGCTACTCACGGATATACGATGTATCTTAAACAGCTCACTGCTCCAGCCGCTCTCGTATCCTTTAGCAAAGGCAGCCTTCGCGCTACTGATGCGGACAATATCACCCGGCTTATATTTAGGAGGCGACCGCTGTACAGGATGCTGTTGTTTGTATCGCCGCATTAGATTATCGCGCGCTTTAGCAGATGTAAGCAACGTCACAGATGCGGGTGTCATTCTAATACCGCTATGTATTGTACGATTTTATGCGGAGACTATATTCTGCAAAACGTCGATATAATGTTTTTGGCGCGAATACGTGAAGTATCGCCACATTCTTTCTTTCAACGTTCGACTGAAACGCTCTACAACAGCTGCTTTTACGTCAGGGTTGCGGCTCGCCCGAAACTGAATATTATGCTTCTGTAAGAAAGTCTGAAAAACTGACCCTGTAAATTCCCGACCCTTGTCCGATTGTAGACAAACGGGAGATCGGCCGTTTGTGCTTTTTAGCGAAAGTATACAAGCCAGAGCGTTAGCTACTGTTAAAGCAGCCTTGTCGTACACCGGCTCAACCCACGCGTACTTACTGAGCACATATATGACCACAAGAAGATAGGTATAGCCATCGTTATAACTTTTGAGCGAACGAAGGTCTACAAGATCAGCCTCCCAAACATCGTCAATGTTCTGCACGTTGTAGATGCGCCGGGGAAATCGTCGGCGTATCGCTCTATGCTTGGTGAAAGCATCCTGTGCTTCGAGCCACTGTATCATTTTTTTGGGGAGATTTTCTTTTTACGACTTACGTGTAACAGTTTAGTAGCACCGGAAAAAGACGCCTCATGTGAAAGATCAAAGTAAATTTTTTCAAGTATTTTCATACTGATAGTTTGAGAGAGGACCAGAACCGTTTTCTCTTACCACGCCCACTCTGTGCGGCTAATATATTGCTCTCACTACCGCTGTAGAACTCGGAATGACTGGTATCGCTAACGTCCTCGTCGTCGCCGTCGTCGTCAGCGTCGGTCGTGCTGTTACCGCGGGGTGAGCGTAAAGTTGAATTGGCTTGCGTTTCCAGCCACAGTTCGTCGTTTCCCACAACCTCGCGAGGTGCTTGTATAGCCCTTAAAAAAATTGCAAAGACTCTACGACCCTCCGATTTGGCCATCTTTCTCGCACGCATTGCGTCATTCACAAGGTCAACAATGTTTGAATGTTTGTTTCTCCATTGACAGAGACCACACCGGCTGCATTCCAAGAAAAAACTGAGGACGGCGCATCATGTAGTCGTCGCAATAAGAGTTTCGCTTTATTGCGGAATTTTGCAGGTACAATCTCAACGATAATGGAATCGTTCATTCGTGTTTCTGCTACTACTGCTGCTGATCTTTCCACAGGGTGTGTGTCTTTTTTTTTTGTTCCTTCACAAGCTCATGATACAGTTGTGCTCGTTCGCCATCGACGAAATGCAGATAAAGTTGTAATACGCGCAAATACGCTAGCCATTTTTCTCGCTCGTCACCGTACGCATTAGATTTCAAAATTCCGCTCATCTCCATATCAAGGCGATTCAGAGTCGCCGTAAATGTTTTCTCCGCTTGGCTCACCGGTCGTGCCTCACTATCGCTGACACTGCGCTTTTGGGGATCTAGTTGTAATAGGCGCTCCTCGGGCACCAGAACCATTTTCCTGGCATGCTCCATTATTTGGCTATTAGATTTGACAATATGGTACCGAGGATTGGGGCAAGCAGCAGGGGTAAAAACCACCGCTTTGAATGACAAACTTCTTCTTACTTTTCCAGCAGCCTCTATTCGCGGCTAAGCGCCTGAGAAGGGGCACGTGGCGGCGCAATTTTTTCCGTTGGTTGGCTTTGCGAGGAATATTACCGCGAAGAACGTTTGAAGAGCACTCGCAAATGCAGCGCATTATACGAGAATCCGCTTTCTGCAAAATAGCCTCACGCTGTTCTTTGGTGAGATATTGAAGAGCGTTCAATATCGCAACGCTCTTCTTGCAAAGAGACGATCCGCCGCGTGCCATCACAGACGTAGAACTGGTAATTCCCCATATGTGTCACCGCTTTTTAATTTCTTTTGCGGTACGTAAACGAAATGGCGAGTATCATGAGGGAAAATACATGCACGGTATCGACAATTATCGGGTATTGATTGCTTCAGATCTAGCAACAAATAACCGTGCGGTTTAGATGTTGCGTCGTAATAAGCCTCCTGTAGAAATCGCGGATTTTCGAGGCATATTTGACGCGCCAAGTGCTGTATTTGAGCATGATCGCGAGGGTTTTTGAAGATAATGATATAATTAGCATTCAAAGAGATGTCCCGATGACCATGACCCTGATGAAACAAATTTTGCGTTATAAAAATAACGCTCAAGTTCTTATGATGACTGCCTTTGGTGAATAGATCGACAACGGTGTTGTTCGATGCTTCACGCATTAGATCACCGATAATTAAGAGCTTCGCGCGGGGGTCGTTTGAGTAATCGGCAGTCTGAGGTAATCCGTCGCGAAATTCTATAGCATCACCGTACTCCGTATATGCTGTCTGCCACTCGGAATAATAAAATATTATTCTCTCGAAGCGCTTGCTGTTCATATGCGTGATACATTTCAAAAATTTTTTAACAAAATACGTTTTACCGCAACCTGTCGGCCCGCAGATCATAGAAGTCCAGGGATGTTGCCACCTCGTGTCCATCGCAGTAAATGAGGAAATTTAGGCTCAGTACAATATTAAATAAGATTTTCGGGTTTTACGTAAAAAATATATTTACAGTATATTTTATAAATGGCGATAACCGTAGGGAAGCGATCCATATTGTCCATCACGTCTTCGCTTAATGCTCGATGGCTTGCACGTTTTTGTCTCACCTCGTGTGACAACATGGTGAAGTTCTGTACGGCTAATGGCGCCGTATCTCAGTACAATAGGATCCTCTCGCTCACCCACGATGAAGGATCGTACGGACTCATAGTTTATTAACGCATTGTTTGCAAAATTAAGCGTGATACTCTTAACTTTGCAAACCTCACTCTCTGTCCCGTCAGGCGCGCGCACGATGAATGCATAAAATTTAGGACCACCGGAAATGAAACTTCTTATGTAACTGCCCTCACCATAGGTGGTTAGTTCGTAAGTTAAATCGCCAAGCAATTGGCCTATTGGGGGCTCGTAGGTATCAGGTTGCTCTCTCGTTACATAAATTACGGAGTCGGTATCGCAGTACAACGCACGACTTCCCAGTCGTTCCAGGTAACCATAAAGTTTTAAACGCGCTTGTGCCGTAGTGTATGCAGCTATTACAACGTTAGCTATACTGGAGGGTACCACAGCCTCACAGGTTTTAATATAATTGACGTAAAGAATTTCATTGTTCACCGGCAGCATACCTGTAATATCGTATTCCGGATTAGTTAATAACTCCATAAGTTTTTTGCGCCTTGATACTACAACTGTTTGCGGCAGATTTTCGCGTTGTCCGAATTTTCCCCAGATCGAATTCAGACATAGTTTGGCGACTGAGCGTAGGCCGGGGTTTTTGGTTATCGACTGACGATTCAAACGAATCCCCTCAATTTTTGATTGCTCAAAACTAGCGATATAACGCTCCTTGGCGGATTCATCGTCCAAACAGTTCTCAGGCCACCCGCTCGCCTCCTGCTTGATCTTCCAAAAGGTGTTAATGTACTCGACGAATAAGCCTCCCGTTTGCGTGTCACGATTGAATTGCGTTACTTCGTATTGCCAGATTTCGACAATGTGGAGTATCGTGTAACCGCATGAGACGGCTTTTCGCAATTCATCGGCAACCCAGGTACCCTCGAACACACGCTCGTCCGGATCGTCATGCATGTACTCTTCCTCATTCATCATCTCACTACACTTGCGGCACAGAGAGAACAGCAGTCGCTGATGCATACGTACAGGCAAAACAGGATGGTAGAGATCGCGCGGTGGTAGACCGGTACATTTCACAAGGCCTTCGACACGCGCTAGATCGTTAGTGGGTCCTGTCGCTCTAAGCATTCCCCGCCTATATATACTTTCGGATGTCCGATAGGGTATTTACCAAATTTACAAATATATGGGTACAGAGAGCAGACGTCTATGTAGCGTATGCGCTCCGTCTCTTTAACATCGTAGAGCGTCACCATATTCTCCGTACGACCGCCGAAGAAAGCATCACGAGGATTTAAGGGTTTCGCAGTCGTCAGCGGATGATCCCGTATGAGTTCACGAATTTCAGCACTAGTTTCCAAAAGCCTGTCCCACTCACATTCCCAAATTTCCGTTAACTGATAACCACCCGAGCGAATTCTATTAGCTATAGCAAGAGGTCTTTCTAACCGCTCGTCCATTGACATATCACCGCGTTGTTTACAGTCTCTATTGAGGGAAAAGCATTGAGGGCAGCCGTGCCAATAGCAGCCATGAAATTGTAATACGTACGCGGTATTGCCTGCTTCATAATAACCGTCGACTAGTAAATTTTGAGGTAGTCTAAATTCGCGCGAACGACCAGCGTGTATAATACGCTTTCCGAGAGTATGCTCCATCCATACAAGCCATGAAATAGCCTTTTTGATTGGGTATGCACCCACCTATAGCCACCCAACGGCATAATGCCGACCGTATTGTCTTTGAGGAAATTTTTCCGAAAGACCCTGAAGCAGGCCGAGGCTATCGTTGTGCTCTCGTCAAACGGACAAACCCGGCCGCTGGCTATAAACATGTCACGGAAAGCCATACACGCGCGTCTCAAGATCGTGACGTCGTCCGTGCAGTAGCTTACGAGTTCCTTCGAAAAGTCAAAAACATAGTCTCTGTCTTTAGACTCGTGATACCAGGCTAAGAATTTTTCACGCTCTGCGGGGCGCATCATGTCGGGAGAATAATACTCTACGGCTGGTAGAGGACCCACATAATTTTGATTTTCCGGCCTGTTAAACAGATAAGGGAAAAAACCTTAAACGATAGCTCCTGTGAGACCGAAGGCTTTAGGAAGCGCACTGAGAGGCATGTGGAAATAGTTTAGACTGTCGAGAAAAACAAGTTTTTCAACACGCATCGAAATGGTTTTCGCACCGTTCATAATTATACTCGGCAGTTGGACCTTTTTTTCTTCGATTAAATAGCGCAAAATGAACTGCGCGTCAAAGCCACCGGCATTATGAGCAATACAGATAGTACGCGAAAAATGCTCGACACGCTGCATAGCAAGCTCGACCAATTGTCCTACAGGCTGCTGTCGAAATACATATTGTCGAGAGTCGCAATACTCGCATGGCTCGGCCATCGAATCACGAGTGCAACAATACGTGCAAACTCGTTGAACTTCGCACAAGTTGGGCTCGTGTAGAAAAGTATTCACATCGCCTGGTACCTGTGTACATTGCTGAGTCTCAAAATCGTAGAATATAAAAAGTATTTTCCCCGTGCTTTCACCACCGCGAAAAGGCTTCACAAAGCACATGTGATAATTGGGTCGATCCGCTCTGCATACTTTACAAAAGGCCACACTGCAAATGTGTTTTCGTCTTTTATCGAGAGGCCTGACAATTTTCAGGCATTCGGGGCACCGCTTGAACGAGGCACACACGCTGTTTGATTTGCGTTTTCTGTACTGTTGAACAATCAAATGATTTTCGAAACATTGCAGCCCGTAAAACTCGCGCGCGCACGCCTCGCATCGAATAGCTGCATTTACTTCGGGATCGCACGGTGGTGACGTCATACAGCGCGGACACTTTTTTTTAAAACATCTATGGCCAAATCTACGGTATTGCGAATTACACGAGGAGCAAAAATCGCGGCTTCCCACGGCGCCTCGTAAATTTAACCCTTCGTCTGCAAACGTGGGTCGTTCGTGTCCGAGCGAAAACCGTTTTGGTTTGCACCACGAAAATAGGGGAAGGGCCGACACTCCTCTTTACCTGAAAAAAAAGTTATATAGGAAGGGGAACCTACGCCCAAGTTTCAAAATTTTAGTACTTTCCAGGTAGTTGTACCGAGCACTCAAACTTTGCAGAGGACACAAACAACCCAGGTTTGCCGACGACGTGCACAAAATAGATAAGTTCGTGAACATTTTTTTCGTGTTTTACGGTGACTTTGGCATCAGTAATTATGCCAAAAATAGTCAGTATGCCTAAACAAAAATTTGGAATTTTTTTATGCAGAATTTTAAAAAATGGAGCAACGATCGGTCGAACAAATTACGCGCGTACTGCTTCAACGAGGAGCAATACATTATTTTGGCGGTGAAAATAGTGAAGATGAAATCGATGCAATTGAAGAAGTTGATAGTGAGGCCAGTGAAATAAGTGTATCTAATGTGGAATCGACAGAGAGCGAGAGTGAAGTCGAGGAAGAGCAGGACGATACCGAGCCAGTTCGACGCCATACATTCATTTATGGTAGGGATAATTACAAATGGTGCCGTAACCCTCCAGAAAATCGTGGCCGCAGGTCATCAAATATAACGATTATTTTACCGAAAGCTATTGGTGGAGTGGTCGCTGCGCGTACACCCCTCCAATTTTGGAGCGCGTTATTCACCGACGATATACTACAAATAATCGTAAAATTTACTAACGCGGAGATCGATCGATTTTTATCGGGGTATCAAATCGCTGATGATGCGTCATTTCAACATATAAATCTCACCGAGTTGAAGGTGTTTTTGGGTATTTTGTACTTGTGCGGCGTTCAAAACAGTAGCAAAGTAAATCTGTCGGAACTGTGGTCTCACGAGTTTGGATCAACGTTCTGTAGAGTAACGATGTCGAGGCGTCGATTTGAATTTATAAATTGTCGTCTTCGATTCGACAACAAAACGACACGTACTGCCAGACGCGCCAAAGACGGTCTCGCTCCAATCCGTGACATTTGGGATATGTTTATGACGAACTGTCAAAACAATTACAATCCCAGTGAGTTCATGACCATCGATGAACAGCTGTTGGGATTTCGCGGACGTTTCTTGGCGCGTGTTTATATAAAATCCAAACCGGCGCGGTATGGCATAAAGATTGTCACTATGAACGACGCGAGAACTTTTTATATGTATAACGTTATTCCGTACACTGGACGAATTCGAACAGAGCCGGGCGAGAGCGTGCCTTCCTTTTATGTTCGTAAATTGAGTGAATCTATTCACAATACGAACCGTACAATAACATGCGATAATTGGTTCTCTTCAATAGAGATTTTCAACAAGATGAAGCAGGAGTTCAACTTATCGATGGTAGGCACACTCCGAAAAAATAAGCGACAAATTCCCATTTCTTTTACAAAGAATGCTTCTCTTGGCACGGCCAGATACGGGTACGAAGGGCAAAATATTTTACTTTCCTACTGTCCAAAAAAAAAATAAAGTCGTATTGGTCCTGTCATCTAGGCATAAAACTGGTAAACAATCTGAAGATACTGGAAAGCCAGAAATCATCGATTTTCTCGTATATCTTCGCGCTGGCCAATGCGATTTTTTTTAGGTATGCTGGATCAATACGGTGTTAATGCCAGCATTTTGTACAATTTCCTACCGGAAAATGAGATGCCACATCGTCGAGAATTTTTAAAAGATTTGGCTCTATCGCTTATAGAGCCACATTTAGAAGAGCGTGTGACGCGGCCCGGATTACACCGGTCTCTAGCAAATAACATCCGCGAAATCTTATCGGCGACCGAAATCAAGGCAGGACCAACGCTTAGGTCGGATAAAATGGATAAACGGAAGCGGTGCTATTATTGTAAAACAGAAAAAGATCGAAAGACGCAGTACTGCTGGGTCAAATGTAAAAAAGCCGTATGCGAAGAACATCGCGTCGTTTGCTGTGTTCAATGTATAGAATGATTATAATTATCAATTAAAATACTCTGTTAGATTGAGAATCGTAATAATATGTTATTGTAATAACTTTTTATGGTAAAAAAAGAAAAAAAATTGTTGCTAATAAAATGTGTAAAAAGCAATATACATTGTACGTAATTTATTGCCCATTTTCATGTCCAAAACTTAAGCACTTAACTTTAAATTAATGAAACAAAATATTTTTTTCTTAAAGATACAATCTTTACCTTTAATTTCCAGTTTGAAAAATTACGGTACCTTTTTTTTCGCTGAGTTACAATTTTTTTTGTAAATAAATTTTTTTTTCTTTATTTAACAAAAAAATGTATGAAAAATATTACTTTTCAGAAATTTTACAAATGGAACTTTAAAATGAATGTTTTAAGAAGTGGCCTGAATTTTTTCAAAATTTTCTGAGTACATTAAGGGGATGAAATAATGGCCTGACGCGAAATACCCACGTTTGCAGACGAGAGGTGCGAAAAAAACGTTTGCAGACGAAGTGTTAATATCGGCTGATAATGATGCGAACGCTCGTAATATAAAATGTGCAGCGTGTGTTCGATTTTGCCAAAAGTATTTGAGACTTGCTGCGAGCCATCGAACAAAGGTGCATTCCCTCTCCCGAGCATTCAACATTCATAAACTACTATGGCAATACCGTGCTGCGCGAGATAATTCTGGTAGAGAGCAATCTCACGGACACCGCAGCCGTTTGACGGTACTATAACTCCCGCTGCGTTCGTTAATTCAAGAGCAACGTTTTTCTGCGATGAGCCATTAGCCTGCCTCATATGTTGCCAATTTGCGTGCAAACTATCTGAGCGTATTTCACCCCGTTCGGCATACGCGCGCGCCGCCGCGTATCGTGAGAATGGATTTTTTTGCTACCCCCTCATGTGTTAAGCGTTTTCTGCCAGTGCCCTCAACGCCCCTGACAATACTGGCTTTGATTATGCATGCATCGTCAATATTCAGTGACGCAGCGCTCTGAGCAACGCTAATTATTAACTGCCAAATATCATCGAACGCGCAATCTCTAATGGGTCGAAACGAGACGACCACGTCGTCGTCGTCGTCGTCGTCGTCGTCGTCGTCGTCGTCGTCGTCGTCGTCGTCGTCGTCGTCGTCGTCGTCGTCGTCGTCGTCGTCGTCGTCGTCGTCGTCGTCGTCGTCGTCGTCGTCGTCGTCGTCGTCGTCGTCGTCGTCGTCGTCGTCGTCGTCGTCGTCGTCGTCGTCGTCGTCGTCGTCGTCGTCGTCGTCGTCGTCGTCGTCGTCGTCGTCGTCGTCGTCGTCGTCGTCGTCGTCGTCGTCGTCGTCGTCGTCGTCGTCGTCGTCGTCGTCGTCGTCGTCGTCGTCGTCGTCGTCGTCGTCGTCGTCGTCGTCGTCGTCGTCGTCGTCGTCGTCGTCGTCGTCGTCGTCGTCGTCGTCGTCGTCGTCGTCGTCGTCGTCGTCGTCGTCGTCGTCGTCGTCGTCGTCGTCGTCGTCGTCGTCGTCGTCGTCGTCGTCGTCGTCGTCGTCGTCGTCGTCGTCGTCGTCGTCGTCGTCGTCGTCGTCGTCGTCGTCGTCGTCGTCGTCGTCGTCGTCGTCGTCGTCGTCGTCGTCGTCGTCGTCGTCGTCGTCGTCGTCGTCGTCGTCGTCGTCGTCGTCGTCGTCGTCGTCGTCGTCGTCGTCGTCGTCGTCGTCGTCGTCGTCGTCGTCGTCGTCGTCGTCGTCGTCGTCGTCGTCGTCGTCGTCGTCGTCGTCGTCGTCGTCGTCGTCGTCGTCGTCGTCGTCGTCGTCGTCGTCGTCGTCGTCGTCGTCGTCGTCGTCGTCGTCGTCGTCGTCGTCGTCGTCGTCGTCGTCGTCGTCGTCGTCGTCGTCGTCGTCGTCGTCGTCGTCGTCGTCGTCGTCGTCGTCGTCGTCGTCGTCGTCGTCGTCGTCGTCGTCGTCGTCGTCGTCGTCGTCGTCGTCGTCGTCGTCGTCGTCGTCGTCGTCGTCGTCGTCGTCGTCGTCGTCGTCGTCGTCGTCGTCGTCGTCGTCGTCGTCGTCGTCGTCGTCGTCGTCGTCGTCGTCGTCGTCGTCGTCGTCGTCGTCGTCGTCGTCGTCGTCGTCGTCGTCGTCGTCGTCGTCGTCGTCGTCGTCGTCGTCGTCGTCGTCGTCGTCGTCGTCGTCGTCGTCGTCGTCGTCGTCGTCGTCGTCGTCGTCGTCGTCGTCGTCGTCGTCGTCGTCGTCGTCGTCGTCGTCGTCGTCGTCGTCGTCGTCGTCGTCGTCGTCGTCGTCGTCGTCGTCGTCGTCGTCGTCGTCGTCGTCGTCGTCGTCGTCGTCGTCGTCGTCGTCGTCGTCGTCGTCGTCGTCGTCGTCGTCGTCGTCGTCGTCGTCGTCGTCGTCGTCGTCGTCGTCGTCGTCGTCGTCGTCGTCGTCGTCGTCGTCGTCGTCGTCGTCGTCGTCGTCGTCGTCGTCGTCGTCGTCGTCGTCGTCGTCGTCGTCGTCGTCGTCGTCGTCGTCGTCGTCGTCGTCGTCGTCGTCGTCGTCGTCGTCGTCGTCGTCGTCGTCGTCGTCGTCGTCGTCGTCGTCGTCGTCGTCGTCGTCGTCGTCGTCGTCGTCGTCGTCGTCGTCGTCGTCGTCGTCGTCGTCGTCGTCGTCGTCGTCGTCGTCGTCGTCGTCGTCGTCGTCGTCGTCGTCGTCGTCGTCGTCGTCGTCGTCGTCGTCGTCGTCGTCGTCGTCGTCGTCGTCGTCGTCGTCGTCGTCGTCGTCGTCGTCGTCGTCGTCGTCGTCGTCGTCGTCGTCGTCGTCGTCGTCGTCGTCGTCGTCGTCGTCGTCGTCGTCGTCGTCGTCGTCGTCGTCGTCGTCGTCGTCGTCGTCGTCGTCGTCGTCGTCGTCGTCGTCGTCGTCGTCGTCGTCGTCGTCGTCGTCGTCGTCGTCGTCGTCGTCGTCGTCGTCGTCGTCGTCGTCGTCGTCGTCGTCGTCGTCGTCGTCGTCGTCGTCGTCGTCGTCGTCGTCGTCGTCGTCGTCGTCGTCGTCGTCGTCGTCGTCGTCGTCGTCGTCGTCGTCGTCGTCGTCGTCGTCGTCGTCGTCGTCGTCGTCGTCGTCGTCGTCGTCGTCGTCGTCGTCGTCGTCGTCGTCGTCGTCGTCGTCGTCGTCGTCGTCGTCGTCGTCGTCGTCGTCGTCGTCGTCGTCGTCGTCGTCGTCGTCGTCGTCGTCGTCGTCGTCGTCGTCGTCGTCGTCGTCGTCGTCGTCGTCGTCGTCGTCGTCGTCGTCGTCGTCGTCGTCGTCGTCGTCGTCGTCGTCGTCGTCGTCGTCGTCGTCGTCGTCGTCGTCGTCGTCGTCGTCGTCGTCGTCGTCGTCGTCGTCGTCGTCGTCGTCGTCGTCGTCGTCGTCGTCGTCGTCGTCGTCGTCGTCGTCGTCGTCGTCGTCGTCGTCGTCGTCGTCGTCGTCGTCGTCGTCGTCGTCGTCGTCGTCGTCGTCGTCGTCGTCGTCGTCGTCGTCGTCGTCGTCGTCGTCGTCGTCGTCGTCGTCGTCGTCGTCGTCGTCGTCGTCGTCGTCGTCGTCGTCGTCGTCGTCGTCGTCGTCGTCGTCGTCGTCGTCGTCGTCGTCGTCGTCGTCGTCGTCGTCGTCGTCGTCGTCGTCGTCGTCGTCGTCGTCGTCGTCGTCGTCGTCGTCGTCGTCGTCGTCGTCGTCGTCGTCGTCGTCGTCGTCGTCGTCGTCGTCGTCGTCGTCGTCGTCGTCGTCGTCGTCGTCGTCGTCGTCGTCGTCGTCGTCGTCGTCGTCGTCGTCGTCGTCGTCGTCGTCGTCGTCGTCGTCGTCGTCGTCGTCGTCGTCGTCGTCGTCGTCGTCGTCGTCGTCGTCGTCGTCGTCGTCGTCGTCGTCGTCGTCGTCGTCGTCGTCGTCGTCGTCGTCGTCGTCGTCGTCGTCGTCGTCGTCGTCGTCGTCGTCGTCGTCGTCGTCGTCGTCGTCGTCGTCGTCGTCGTCGTCGTCGTCGTCGTCGTCGTCGTCGTCGTCGTCGTCGTCGTCGTCGTCGTCGTCGTCGTCGTCGTCGTCGTCGTCGTCGTCGTCGTCGTCGTCGTCGTCGTCGTCGTCGTCGTCGTCGTCGTCGTCGTCGTCGTCGTCGTCGTCGTCGTCGTCGTCGTCGTCGTCGTCGTCGTCGTCGTCGTCGTCGTCGTCGTCGTCGTCGTCGTCGTCGTCGTCGTCGTCGTCGTCGTCGTCGTCGTCGTCGTCGTCGTCGTCGTCGTCGTCGTCGTCGTCGTCGTCGTCGTCGTCGTCGTCGTCGTCGTCGTCGTCGTCGTCGTCGTCGTCGTCGTCGTCGTCGTCGTCGTCGTCGTCGTCGTCGTCGTCGTCGTCGTCGTCGTCGTCGTCGTCGTCGTCGTCGTCGTCGTCGTCGTCGTCGTCGTCGTCGTCGTCGTCGTCGTCGTCGTCGTCGTCGTCGTCGTCGTCGTCGTCGTCGTCGTCGTCGTCGTCGTCGTCGTCGTCGTCGTCGTCGTCGTCGTCGTCGTCGTCGTCGTCGTCGTCGTCGTCGTCGTCGTCGTCGTCGTCGTCGTCGTCGTCGTCGTCGTCGTCGTCGTCGTCGTCGTCGTCGTCGTCGTCGTCGTCGTCGTCGTCGTCGTCGTCGTCGTCGTCGTCGTCGTCGTCGTCGTCGTCGTCGTCGTCGTCGTCGTCGTCGTCGTCGTCGTCGTCGTCGTCGTCGTCGTCGTCGTCGTCGTCGTCGTCGTCGTCGTCGTCGTCGTCGTCGTCGTCGTCGTCGTCGTCGTCGTCGTCGTCGTCGTCGTCGTCGTCGTCGTCGTCGTCGTCGTCGTCGTCGTCGTCGTCGTCGTCGTCGTCGTCGTCGTCGTCGTCGTCGTCGTCGTCGTCGTCGTCGTCGTCGTCGTCGTCGTCGTCGTCGTCGTCGTCGTCG
>OZ023324.1:14164941-14358154 GCA_964007375.1 Ophion obscuratus
GCCGAAGTACGACAGCCTCTATGCCGCCGTAATGTGAAATAGACGCCGTGTTGCGGCACGCCCGTTCTGTGCCGGATGTCGACCGGATCAGTGGAACCGTAGTTCGCAAATGAAGTGTTTGAGGGTAGGGTTCATTGACTCGGATATAAACCGCGTGAATTAGAATAATCTTCACTCTGCCAGAAGGTAAAAAACGTGGACATATTGTTTAATACTATGTTTTTGTAAACAAAAAAAACTACAAGCTCGGTGTATGAATTTGTTACTCCCGTACGACACTGTTCCTCCGATCCGGTGGACATACGGCACAAATGAGGCATGCTTTCTACGACATTCTGGACCAGGAGCTTGATCTTCAATTTCAAAGTAATTTCCGAAGTATCGAAAGGTACACCACCGTTAAAAACATTCAGGGGGAGAAGGTTTTAGCACAAACACACTTTTGCGAAAAGTTACAGCAGGTGTAAATTTGTTCAATTCATATCGATGTTTGCCTACGCTAATGGCCACATAATGAAATATTAACCTTTTCTTTTTGTAGTTTTAAGGCTTTCACGGTTCTTTATGTAATAAGAAGAGTATGTGGCTTCCGGATGGAGGCCGTCTTGAGGATCAGCGTTTTGTCAACGTTTCGCAAACATTACAGTCTGTATCATCGGGGCTGAAAGCTCCGATATTGAAGCTCTCGTGCCTCAGGTATTCCTTATATAGGTGGAGTCATCGTTTTAGATCACTGCACCAGCCAATCAGATGTTTTACTTGATCAGCTGGTCAATTTAAAAAATCCGGAAGGACGGTGTGCCAAATAGGATTGATGTGATATCCTCCATCTCTGTTTAGATTGTCCGGATGTTGTCGGATTTCCAGACCTTCTTGCTGTTTCCTGGAAAAATAGCCGTATTATGGGGCCAGACTTTGGGCTTTGTTGACCTGAATGGCATGAACAGTCTTCATCCAATGTTCGACAAGCGCTGATTGTGCAATATTGCCATATTTGATACACCGTTGGTGTTCTTTGATACGTGTACTGATCTTACTTCTGGTTTCTCCAATGTACACTTTATCGCATGCGCAGGATATCTTATACACTCTTGGTGCACTTAATGGTGGTCTTTGGTCTTTTGCACTCGGAACCACTTGTGCTTGCTTCTTCTGAGGTTTGAAGATGACTTGCCCGTTATGATTTCCAAGGACCCTGCCTATGCGATCGGTTATGCCCTGGAGGTATGGAAGGGAAGTTGTTGCTGTTATTTGTTCTTCACTCTCCCCTTCAGGTGTTGTTACCGTTTTCGCATAAGCTATTTTTCTGCAGTGATCTGGAACGATGACTGCGACTATGTAGAGAATACCTGAGATACGAGAGCTACAGTATCGGAGCTCTCACCCCCGATGATGCAGACTGTATCGTTTGCGAAACGTCGGCACATTGCTGATTCGCAACACGGCCTCCATCCGGAAGCCACATACTCTTCTAACCTTTTGTTTTTTGTTTTTAATTTAGCCATCATTAATATAAAATGTGAGGTAAATAATCATGGTTAAATAAAGTTTCATTGGCACAACTTAAACATTTGTTTTCACGAAATCATCACCCGAAGCCTTTTTTGCGACATTGAGGTCGTAATACTCTAATGAGAATACGTAAAAACGTGAGTGATTTTCACAGCCTAGACGGGCACAAAAATTTCAGCGATAAAACAAACAATTATTGTTGCAATGCATCGATGCACACTTCAACGTCATGAACAAAATTATTGACATTCTTTAGAATATAATTAGTATGATCAAAATAGGTAAAGAAAAAAAGAAACTTTACACAAGTGTTAGAATGGCTAAATAGGTAGCACGCTCAGCTCTAGAATTAGAAGAGGTAGGTTCAAATCCCGATGGTAGGTAAAAACTTTAACTAGGCAGGATACGTTTTAATCGAATTATGATATAGGCAGAACATAAATAGAGCATATGGAAGCACAAAAAATATCCGATTTGTTTTAGTCCAAATTTTTGGATTTTATTATTTTTCATTTTAGTCGTAGATACGGCAATCGGCTCAGGGTCTGAAAAGGTATACTGATTAGGTCCGTAACCGACATCGCATCAGGGCCGGATGGCAAAAAGCGTTTCGCGCCCGGTAGAGCCCTCATCCGGCGGCCTGTACGGGCCGTGGTACGGAATACGGCATGCCAGATCCAGCCTTAGTATGCCCTGTAGCAAAATTTCTAGCCGGGCTATCATGTTTAAGAGTGAGAAAATTGATTTCACAATATGGCATGACGATACCTACCATACATCCTTAAGGGGAGATATACACCTAGGAGCCGGAAAAAGGTTATTTTTGTGATTTTTCAAGGAAAACTAGTTGAAATTTCGGATTGGGGTTTTAGTTACCTAAAAGTATATACATTCAAAAATATGTTTAATTTCCTTTATTTAAAAATATCAAAAATATAAAAGGATAGTGTATGATCCTTGGAACGTCGTCAAAAAATTTGCGTATACGGTATCCACTGGCGATTCTTCAAAAATCATCTGAAAAAAACCAAAAAAGATCATTAAATTAGATACTATAATCTAGTACTTTTCATAGCCGATTCTGAAAATATCAATTTATGACAAAATGGCGGAGGTTTGAACATGAATAGTGATTTTTGGGCCAAAAATTAGTTATTTTTCCTATAAAACAAAAACTAAGTAACGGAAAAAAAATCCTATGACAAGTACTAGATAATGGAGTATAGAATAATCACAAAAAACCTCAAGGCAATCGGTTCATTAGTTTTCGAGAAATTTGGGATACCGATTTGAAAAACGTGGTTTTGAGAAAAACATTTTTTATAAAATTTGGGAATAAATAAATCATGACACGTCTTTTAACGACGCTGATTACGAAATACAGTCAGATTTTGAAAGTGACGCAGGGTCAGACTGTAGCGCAGCGGAATACGAGTCAAATAACAATGCAGCCAAGGACGAAGAGTTATTAGAAAACCCAGCCGAAAGGGGGAACGCGCAGGAACGAAAAGCACAGCCGGACGATAACGTTCCATTTTGCGCGAGAAAAATCATTTTCGTTGGCATTTGACAAAGCCTGAAGCGCTAGGTAATAATGTAAACATTTCCCGAGAATATATAACATCAATATATAATATGGATATGTAATATGAATATATATAAATGAATATATAATAAGAATATAATATGAATAGAATACTGAGTTCTCTGATTACTCATGATGTTTTCTGCATTTCATAGGAAGGCCGCGAGGCCACCTGTGTTTTTATGTTGCACCTACCCTGATCGATTGAAGCAGCAAGAGAATGCAAATCTCCTCTTGCAGCCTAATGTTGGACGAATCAATGCTCAACAAAGTTGGCACCCACTCAAACCGAAATATACAAAGGCACCGCTCCAAGTTTAAAACCGTACTGGCATTTCATAAAGATACCTGTCTTGAAGAGATGCGTGCTTTGATCGGCTTACTGTATTTATCTGGCGTGAAAAAACCAATAACACTAGTATTGACGAACTGTGGTCTATCGAGTACGGCCAAAGTATATTCCGAAGCCCGATACCGCAGAATAAATTCCGGTTTATGTCAACAATTCTCCGTTTCGATGACAAGGACACAAGAGGTGGGCGCAAACGATCTGATAAATTGGCACCGATTCAAGAGATCTGGGACGTATTAATAGAAAATTGCCAGGAGTATTACACACCTCATGAATTCTGCACCATCGACAAGCATTTGCTTGAATTTTGAGGTCGTTGTAGTTTTCGTATGCATATGTAGTCTAAGTCAGACAAGTACGGATTGATAAGCGTGATGATCCACGATGCAAGTACTTTTTACATGATAATTGCCGTGCCTTACGTAGGAAAAGTACAAACGGAGCCTAACAAATGTGTTTCATCAAATTACGTGCGAACTTGTCAACGCCTGTTCATGGTACACACATAAATATAATATGCGCTAATCGGTTCGCCTCTGCGGAACTCGTCCAAAAAATGTTGCAGGATTATAATCTTACCATCGTTGGAAACATACGTAAGACCAAGCGTCACATTCCATTGGATGACACGATCTGTGAAGTTTGGGTACGATCCTGAAATGACACTGGTTTCCTACACGCCTAAAAAGAACAGTATACTTATTCTACTGTACTCGATAATACTGACTCCAAAAATGAACGATGAGACTGGTAAACCCCCAAATTATCTGTACCTGAAACGCTACGAAAAGAGGAATAAACTCCTCCGATCAGCTCTGCCACGAATATCCAACGGCGAGAAAAACTTCACGGTGGCAGATGCGATTTTTCTTTGGGATGCTTGGTGAAGCCTGAATACATGCAATGATTATTTTCTATTGCAATTGAGCGAACGAGCTTAAAAATCGGCGGACGATGTTTAAAGGACTGTCGATTTCCCCAATAAAATCTTCGCTTCACAAGAGGCTACATATCCCCACACTGCGGGGAAATTTAAGAAGCCATATAATGAATCTTTTTAAAATACAAGAACTGTCTCAAATCGAGCACAGACACTCTGTAAGACAAGGTCGTTGCTCCTTCTGCGACTCTCAGCGAGATCGCAAAACAAAGAAATTTGCTCGTCTTGCCTCGAACACATGTGCGAGGACCACCGAAGCCCACTGTGTGCCGTGCGTGCAACAGACAACGAATAAATTGTGCACCATTTTCTATTCAATAAATACTATTCTTTTCGTAATCACCACAGATTCACGTATTGATAAAACCCTCCTTTGACACTGACCGATAATTTCTTTTTATGATGTAGCACGTATTTTTTTTTCAAACAGTGACACCGTATTTATTCATCATGCCACCAGAAACAATAAAAGAGACAAGAAATTTAAAAAATTCGAATTCTATAACGAAAAACTTCCATTTTACTGATACAAAACGCGTTACTTCCATTTTTCTAAATAATTATACTTTTTAGAGCGGATTATAATCCGCATTTCAAACAAATTAAAAGTGTCAATCGTCCTCTTTGAAATGGCGCATAATGAATACAAATTTTTAGACATTACAGAAGATATGATTTTTTCAGGGAAAACTTGCATTTTTTCAACACTCCTATGAAAAACATAATTTGTTTATAATAAATTGTTGTTAAATCAGCCTATTTTTACATTCTTGTATGCTTATTAGCTCAACGGAAAATGCTGCGCTGCCTTCACGAAAGTATCTCCATTAAAGCTGAACCCATCGTTTCCTACAGTCGGCCAGGTGGCAAACACCTAGTGTATCTGTGTGTCAATGTTTTGTCTGAGTTATTGCGTGAAAGTGTATTTGATCGCAATGTACCTCGGCCATAATATTGTAATTTCCAAACGTCGATTGTAAGCCGTGAAACACGATTAGGATCCTGTTGTGCGCGTGGTCAACCGAAAACGACTGTAATGGTTATCTTTTCGGTTGTAATAAAGCCGCATTACTACTGAACAGACTTGTATGTACAACACGCATTTCATGGATTTTTAAACCGCAACTCTTTCTCGAACATTTACTAAATTACCCAGATATATGTGATCTGCTGATTTTGCCTTTTGCATTTTAACTCTCATATTCTTCGAACTCCAGAACGAAGATTCCGTCATCGACCTTGAACGACAACGGCGCTGTCTTCTTTGAATTATTTCAGAGCCATGACTATCAATGTTAGCCCCTGCCGCCCTGAGTTGCTTTACCCGAGCGAAGCTTCCGCTTGCCGCTAAGTACTCATTTTCGCTAGGCGTTTCTTAATTATATTTTTTTGTCAATTTTTACGTAAAGAAAATTGATAGTAATTTTTTTCTCATTTTCTTGTTTTCGATTAGTAATTCTGACTTGGAATTCGGAGCTGACATTCTTTACATTCTAAGCAGCACGTTGTATAATAAACATGTTTATTTGGCATAATCAGACTGTTAACAGACGCAGGACGATGCTGCTGAATACTGGATGAGAACGGTGTTGACTAAAATGGATGAATAGAGCGAATACAGGAAACTCATATTCGTTGAACTTCTAGCCATTAAGTTATAATATTCGGGATCTCCTGCACATTTGCTCCGTGTACTGAGCAGAACTCGTCGAGGAACATCGTAGTATTGCTATGGGAAAAATTGTTAACCCAAAGTTGTTTGTTCTCTTCCAATGCGAAGTTGTCAGTGATCTAAAACATAAGAGCTTCACAAATTTATTTAAACACTACAAAAACATTTATAATAGTATACCAATGCATGAAAGTCTTTACCATTCAAGAACATCTGTCGGACAAACGTTACCTGAGGTTTTAAAAGTCCTTTGAACCCTTTTCTATAGAATTTTGGTTTTATAGTGTTACGTGAAAATCAGGCACAAAAGGGTTTTTTTCAATGCTAGAGACTTGATAGGTAAACCTTAAAAGTCTCCACAAAGGCCTATCAGCTTACGAACTACGTACGAACTGATAGTATGATGCTTTTGGAGAAAATATATACATCATCATTGTCAGTTCTGCTTCTCTGAGGCTGTAACTTCAGTTTAAAAATGATTGCTTAAAATATGTAGTTTGTTTAAGCAATGCATTAGTATTGTTTAAACTTACTACTACTTCACCCACACCATTGAGGACTTCTGTTCTGAGAAATTCTTTACGATAGTGTGACTGAGTAATTATAGTATACAAGCATGGTACTAACGGGAATGCGTCGACTAAGGCGACCGTTTGTTCATTGGAGCAGCATTTTCGCTTCGTACACATTTTTGTCATGCACTTGATCATGGATACATAAACGAATGCCAAAGTTACATTCAAATATTATCGCCTCTATTATATTGTCAAGAGATGACATATCGTTTTCTACTGGAAGTTCACTTGAGTTCCGGTTGCGTTCATTCCAGACGTGACGTTATATGACGGTAGCACAAAGCGCTGTCCCCACACGGCGAACAGATAATACAGCGAAGACAAAAGCATCATATAAAGCGGGCTCAAATGGCCTATCCCATTTTATGGACACTGGATAATGGAAATATCAATCTCATCTTATGAAAAACGCGTTTGAATACGGATTACGAGGTTTATATATTATGACTAAGAATATGCATAAAGGATCAAATATGATGGGTGAAACATTTTTGGAAAATATGATTAGATACCATGGTTGGCAAAACATAGTCTGCAAAAGGTTTATATGACTTCCTATGACTCAAAATTATTTCTATGACTTTTTGAGTGTGAATCTGACCTGCAAGGCAAGTAGCTGCTCATAGTATATTCTCATGCCATACACTGAATTATTTAACCTGCCGTTTTGGTCACCGTCAGGTTCTTCGCGTTGTATAAACAAGTTGCCGACACAATAAGGAAGAACAATTACGGCGCACATGTGTTTTAAATTCGATGCGACTATCTCACCTAAACCGTGCTAACGGCGTTTCTGTTAACAGCTGTTACCCTTCGTATATTTTTAAAGTTTTTCGATCTCTCAAAAGCGCACTATTTGATAGTAATATTACTTTGTACATGATCTTTTTTTAATCGAAGGATTAAAGATTTATTGATGTTTTTCTGCCAACACAAAGTTCTACTTTTAAGTGAGTTATATATTTTTAAGCAAATAATTTGAGTTAAAATTATATTTTTATTTTTAAAAGATTCTACGTTCTTTTGATACGAAAAAAAGTTTAAAAAAAGTAAGAATAGAATGAGTTTAATTTGACTGCCAGCCTGTTCTTCCCCTGCTAATGTGATAGAGTTTTAATTCTGGAAGAGGCTTAGAAATGAAATGAGTATCGAGTAACTCGAAATAGTACGTACATACACCATGAAGACACATGTATTGTTGTAAACTTGATTTTCTTTGTACTGGTGATGATATAATAGTCACGGATGTTCTACCAAAACCGGAATTTTGTATATGTTGTATGCGTGTTTTACGTGCGGGTGTGGTCCTATTTTTTATATAATGGTAAATAATAATCATTTATTATGAATAACTAAACAAATACAACATCGTATATTTATATGATACCTCTAAACATATTTTCAGACAAATATAAAGTGATCTTCGTAAGATAAATCGACAGACGCAAAGCCAAGAAAATAAGGATAACATGGGTAATACTAGTTATGATAATAACACCAACCATAATCATAACAGCAACAACAACAATAATTGTCGTAGTAGTAATCTAATAATAATAATATTAATAATAATAATCGGAGCGGCTATCGCAGAGCGATATATATTGGACTTTTCGCGCGACTTTTTGACTGGGCGGCAGACGAGGTGATGTCGGAACCCTCGAGTGGCGCCCAGCGTTACTGTTCCGGTCTAGGTTAAGACCGAGCCTAACCCCCGGGGGTAGGTGAATGTTTCCCAGTGCAAACTGAGGAAGTGCGTTGCCCGGAGCAATAAAGTCTGTTAGAACAAAAAAAATAATAATCATCGCCATCATCATCACCATAATCATAATAATGATAATAATAGTAATGCGGAGAAAACTCATGATCATAATAATTTTTTATAATCTGATAACAATAATAACTATAGTAAACGCAATAATAACCATAATAATGGTTGTTATACTTGTATTAAGGTGCGAACGTAATAGTCGAACATGATACTATCAACGTAAATGAACTTGACCGAGATTTTTTGCAAGCCTTTTGCTATACGAATATTCTAATAAAAGTTTCATCTACGAAATTGTTTAATAGATTCGTTCGAACCAAAATTTGTTTATTACAATAAAACGTTGACAACCGATTCTTACTCTAAGAGAATATAATTATATTTTGGGGGTTTATTATTGGAATATTTTGGAACTGAACGAAACGAAAGTGAGCACCTACTACGAAAGGTATGATTTTCAAAAACTACTATTATGTTGTTAAATAGTTCGTCGGCGACTTTAAATAGTCGAGCGGCTTCAAAAAATCCCAATATAAATTTGATCGTGAACCATTAACAGTGTCCGCGATTGCACACTCTTTTCGGAAATGGATGTTAGTTATCTATCTTGTTGTTATCGTTTAATCCTTCTAATGCCAAAGTTACTGCCCTAGGATTGAAATGTTAATAATAATATTCAATGAACATCAAATTTTCGTTGTTTCATTTTTTTCGCAAGCGTCTTTCGTATAGCGACTCCGAAATTGCTTCATCGTAGAACATTCACATGTTTCAATACCGTTATAGTGACAGTGTAACCTCTTCCGAGAAACATTTATCGTGGGTTATTTACGACACGCAATAGCCCTCAGTATTCGTGTTGCAGTGCTAATTTCGCCGTTTTCCAATTGCTGAAGATCGTCAGCGTGCTTCCTGCCAGATTCCGGCATCACATCATCCAATATCTTAAGCTCGCGCTGCGTGAACACGAGGTCAAGAGATTTTCGAATGCCGATCATGAAGACAAGCTAAAATGAAGAAAATTACATAAGAGTCTTGTAAAAAATGGTAAACGTTTTTTTGAATGCACTCACCATAAGAGGGAAGAAAATGGATGTACTATTGAATGATTTAATCGTCCAAAGGCATGCCAAGCATGCAAGCTGGAAGATCGTAAACAAGTGGACTCGTTTAAGTGGTACCTGCATTAAAGAAATACATATCATAATGTACTCGTCTAGCACCTTCTTACTGTAGAATTAAAAAAAAAACTTCCACATAATATCTTTGGCGGTTTCAACGTTAATGCAACAGTATGCAACTTGATATTCTATATATTTTGTATACGGCAGGTATTCAGGGTGGACCATTTAACATGACCACCCCAAATATCTTTGTTGCCTCTAGAGTGACGAAAAAATGTCAAGAGGTAATTTGATTGATTTCGACGGGCTGATACAGTCGTGACAAATCCATTATTGTCAAGGTCATAGTTTTTGCATTCTCAGGGTCATTAATGGTTTTTCAAATGGGAACATTTTGTTTGTAGTATTAAGGCGGTCTTCTAGTTTCTCGGCTGTTTTTTTACGGCTTTTTCAATCATTTTTTACGGGCAAAGCATCGAAATAATCAATATCATTGTTTTTGCATAATCTTTATTAACATTTAAATAAGCTTTACAAATTTTTTGAAGTCAAAATATATAATAAAATAAAAGTTATAGTGGCCGACAGGAAGACATCAAGTAAAAGAGGTGCTTGACGGTGACCAAGATTGCGGCTGTTCTGCTTATCTGAAATCGAAAAACCAAACGGCATTTTAATCTTCATATTTAAGACTAGGGAACGAACTAGAGTGCATTCTAAATTACAAAAATTGACTTTTTTATACACTTTTGAAAATTACATTCTATTTTTTACTCATTTTTTCTTAATTTTTTCGCTCGTACAAAAAAAAACTATCGAAGCAATTATGATAATCCTAGTTCAATCGCTGGCTTATAACATATTAAAGATGCTGTATAAATTTGAACAAGATCGGTGCAGTAGTTTCTGAAATATCGCGGCCACCGTTTCGAAAAATGGTGTTTTAAGAAAAACGCGTTTGAAAGTTCGCGCATGTGATTTGTACTAAAAATTTCATCTCACCGTCAATCTGCTATGCCTGGACCATACAATAGGCCTTCCTCTTCTTATTGGAAGTCACGCAGAGATGCTCCGTCTTCCCTTTTCGCGATTCGGGCCTGTTTCACAATATCACTCGTGCGCCTTTCTGAACGGTCGATCCGAGAGCTATCACGCTGTTGAACATATCCTTTAGCTTCTGGGCCGATTTTCACTCCCATAGTTTCCAAGGTCTTCAGGATAGATTTGAATCCTTCGTTTAAGATTATGACCGCGAGAAACGTGGCGATTTCAACCACTTTTCGCCCAGAATGGAGGTGCTTCGGAGCAAAAGTCCAGATTAACGAATTGAGCGACACGTTATTATTTTGAGTTTCCGCTCCCAGGCATCTGCTTAACAATTCTTCTTTGGATAAATCCTCATAAATTGGCTTTATAACTTTTTTAACTGCTTCAGAAAGAGGCGGTTTAGTGTGTTTGAATTGCTCAGCCTCTCCGAGAAACTCAGCTCTGCATCATTTATTCCAACCAACTAGATTCGCCTGCAGGACAATTTTGATGCTGTGGATTGCTGTCTGTGGAAATCTTCTGAAAGAAAGTTGCCCAAATTTCCTTTCTCATTTCCTCGATAGAATCTGGATGTCTCCGAATAGCTAATCTATAATACGTTGTCATCTCACCAATCAATTTATCAGTGAGTTTTCCTGCACCTTTCCCACCAATGCCTTTATTAGATTTTTTTACATTTCGGAGCCGAGTCCCCATCCTCTTTTCAACGTATCCAACACACTCTTTTTTTACAACAACAACATCTTCTCCATATGGTTCTGTCTTCAAAATACCGTTGAATGTCTTGCTGTCACCATCTCCTATGTATGTCGTGTATAGAACTTGATGTTTATCTACTGAACGAGAAAACATTTTCACAACTGCATCTATTTCCATCTTCCCAGAACTTCCAGTATGATTTCGAGTACAATTTTCTTCATGATCAGCGAGCCATCCTGCATATCCAACTGGATCACTATTTTTTTATTTTTCCACAAATTGCATCCAGCACAAAAACTACTCATTACACACGCATCAACCACTTTAATGGTGTACTTGGTAATTAAAGTTGAAACTCCGAATAAAGATGAAAATCCTCTTTTTTTCCATGTGCCACCTCCAGATATGGTGAATTCATTTTCTGCTTTTCCTTATTCTTGAAGGACTTCCTTTTCTTGATTAACCGCAATCGACAACACTGTATCAAAAACGGCCGAAGAAGCTGAGTGACCCAATCCTCGTATATCACGTTGATGGAAAGTCACCGTACTTTTGCACTCTTTACAAATAACAGCCGAAGAAATGGTTGAAAATACACTCACAAAATTCAAAATACAATACAAAACAGTCTGTTCAACGTTCACTTCAAAATTTTTATTTTGACGAAGTTTCTTCGCTGACGCCGATGTAAACGACTTGTCTTGTTCAAAAGTGTGTCGGTTGCCTGCGAATTTTCGCTTTTTAGGTCGATCGTAACGAGCCGGGGCGTCTCTACTTCCTTTCTTTAATATTTTGAAAATTATTTTCAAAAAAATCAGCTACGTGCGACTCGCAAGAGAAAATATAGTACGCTTCGCAACTGCCACAGCAAAACTGAACTAACCTACGCTTCACGGCGTCTTAGTCAATATTCGAAAGCGTCTGTCAAAGGTGTCGGCTCCCCTTTACTCGGGCCTACTTCACAAAAGGTTCAGGTAGCAGTTACATTTAGGGATATCAATACAATGTTCAGCGCCGCTCGGCTTTCAGAGCAGCCTGGCACACGCTCCGTATACCTGCTCCGTTCCAGGGCCGTAACTCGCGAACCACTTCGAATATCGAAAAATCCTTTGGCACACATTTTCTATACATGTTGTAGATGTGATTTATGAAAAAAAAAATCGATTTTTTCGACCCGAGAAACTAGAGGACCACCTTAAGACGTTGTAGCTGATATTCAGACAAATTCAACAACCTAGAATATCATGACCTTGAAATGATTTTTCACCTAAATACACGTGTAAAGCAGAAAATCGTGATGGTAGTGACAATAAGAATATCCGAATGTAATTCAATTTTTATGTAGAACATTTATTGTACAAAATGTTCGAAGTGATGGCCTCTACACATTTTTGAAGACGTCGGATGAATGATTCTCTTGACCTTCGAATAGTTTCTGACAACGTTTTGTTTACTGACGAATCAACTTTTACTAACCAGGGACTCTTGAAACCGTATAACATGCGCTATTGGTCAATCGAAAATCCGAAGTGGCTCCGGAAAATTGTGCACCAGCGTCCTTGAAGTGTTAAAATGTATGGTGTGGCATAATTGAGGACCGGATTATTGGACCATTTTCATAGATGACAGCTCATTGGGCAGTTATAGCTCGCGAGGTGTTAAACCGAAAATTTCCTGGACGCTGGATTAGGAGAGGTGCAGTAATCCCTTGGCATGCTCGTTCGCTGCATTTAACGCCACTTGATTTTTTAAAATAGGCAGCTAACAAGTATCGTGTTTACCATGATGTTCTGAAAATGCCGACGAACATGCGAGAACGAATTACAAGAGCCTGCGCCGCTATCACACCAGAAACTATTCGAAGGATACGAGAATAATTCATCCGACGTCTTCAAAAATATGTCAAGGTCAATGGCCATCACTTCGAACATTTGTTACAATAAATTTTGTGCACAAAAAATTCATTTACATTATTCGGATATTCTTATTGTCAATACCATCACGATTTCCCGTTTTTGAACGTGTATTTTGATGAAAAATCATTTCACGGTCATGATATCATAGGTATATCATACAACAAACATGTTTCCAATGAATACCACGGAGATATTTGGGGTGGTCATGTTAAATGGTCCAGCCTGTATATCAGTTTCATTTAAAAAACGGACCTTGGGCTCCTAATAAAAAGGAATTAATTATTTTTTTCTCGGCAACAGTAAAATAATTTTAGCAAAATCTTGAAATTGATTTCTGAAAACTCATTGAAACCGTTGAATAAAGATGTTGAGTTCAAGGAGCATTAACTAGTCATGAAACATTTCGTTTCTGCTCTGTATTACACGATTAATATTAACCACATCGACTTAATATTATAATCCTTAAAAATTGCATAGCAAAATATTATATTTTATGCTTCTTCCCCGCCCCTTCGTGGTCATTCCACCGCGAATGGCGAAAACAGTTCCTATGAAAGGTGGTGGATTCTAGACCCTGCAGTTGTGAATTATACAAATTCGCAAATTGTAAACCACGAATCTATTGCGGTCAACGAATAATGATGGCAATGCCATAACTTTTCGAGTTTCTAAGTTATGTCCTTAAGTAGCGAGTATTTGGCTTCTTATATGCAAGGTGAGTTACAAAAAACAGTGCACCTGAATATCTCTGTTGGATTTGAAAATACGAAGTATGTACAGTCCAACCTCGATATAACGAATCTCCAGGGATGTTCGTTATATAGATTTCGTTATATCGAAATAATGTTCATTAAAATGTTCTTCGAAAAATATATATTAGTACTATAAATATAAGAATATTTTTTTAAAGAAAGAATTTTTCAAATTAGAGCAATCTTTACAAGCAACTAGCAATTAGAGCACAGTATATATTATTATGTTGTTGTATTAAGGTTTCGGGGGTCTATCGGAAGGGAAGGGACAAATTATTGTTATATCGAGGATTTCGTTATATCGAGGTTCGACTGTACATATCGGAATGTTATAAGTTTGAAAGGACGCACATGACTAACATAGTATTTTTATTCGGTTCTTTCAACGTCATCAAAGTTTTTGAACGGAATGGCATATTTTTCCCCGTGCATATTGTAGCCGGCGTCCAAACGAATTCAACCATGTAACTTAGTATGACCTTTAACCAAGAAATACTGAATAAACATTAATTCAATGTGTAATAGTTTTCTTCTTTATTTCTGTTACGCTAAATAATTCGTGTGAGCTGGGTTACATTCAAATGTATTGCAATAACACGACAGAGTAACGGGTTCGGTGATAACAGAAGATTTACGAAACCCCTTCACCTATTCGTAGGTACACAATCGTGTTTATCAGCTACTTATTACTCTGAATACCTTCTTGCTATCAGATTTCTGAAATTTCCAAAATTTCTAATATATGAGTTTATCAATGAACGTTCCAAAATGCGTGGAAGGAAGAAAATATCGACATGATTTTCATTTATGAAGAACGTCGACAGTGCTTAAGAGAAGCAGTACGGCTGTACGAAGATCGATTTCCTGATCGTTACAACCGCTGTTGTGTTATTGTGATACATTTAAATGTAACACAGCTCACAGGAATCATTTGGCGTAACAGAAATAAAGAAAAAATCTCTTACACGTTGAATTGTTATCTGTAGTTGAAGTATATTTCTAGGCTGAAGGTCATTTGAAGGTCATACTATGTTACATGGTTGAATTCGTTTGGATGCCGGCTACAATGTGCAAGGGGAAAAAATATGCCATTCTATTTAGAAAAAGAACTGATGACCTTTGAAAAAACAAAAAAAAATGAATTAAAAAAAATCTATTATGATATCCATGTGCGTCTTTCAAAACCATTCAAATTCTGATATGTACATACTTCGTATTTTCAAATCCAACAGAGATATTCCGGCGTTCTGTTTCTCGTGATTCACCTTGTATATATGGAGCCAAATACTCGCTACGCTAATTATGCAGTATGAGGACTTTTCCGAAAAACGAAGGGAAATTTTGTTTTCGCCATGATGTTGTTTATTCCATTATAGTAAGTGATATTCCGTCGGGGGAGGCTGACATTTCACACTAATTCCATACGTTATGGGGTTTTGAAGTTTCCAGAAACATGTAATATTCCGACGCCTCGGTAAACAGCTACGTGTTTCCTTATAGATAGTGTATTATGAATGATGTATATGTTTTGATTTCGTGACCACAGCAGTATTTCCTAAGGGCAAATCGAAACAAACAAACCCGAACTCCCCAATATCGGCGCTGAAATATTTAAAAATTCCCTGTTTATCACGTGTTTCTGCGAACTTCAAAACCACATAACTTATGGAATTAATGGGAAATGTCAGTAGAGGAGCTAGGGCGGTTCTGCTTCACTTTTGGGGGGAGGGTCAAGTGGGGGAGGGTCAAGCGGGGGAGGGTCAAGCGGGGGAGGGTCAAGTGGGGGAGGGTCAAGTGGGGGAGGGTCAAGGGGGGGTCAAGGGGGGAGGGTCAGGGGGGGGGCAAGGGGGGGAGGGTCAAGGGGGGGGTCAAGGGGGGGAGGGTTCAGGTGGCGGTGTCCAGGTGGCGGTGTCCAGGTGGCGGTGTCCAGGTAGCGGTGTCCAGGGGGGGGTGTCCAGGGGGGTCGCTGAAGGCGGTGTCGGGGGGGGGGGGGTGTCGCTGGACGCGAGTGACGTCACAGAGTGGCCTCTGTGGAGGGGGGGGGGGGGGCATGTGGTCCATGGAGCATCTGGCAGGGAAGCCGCCGTCGATAAGTGTTGTGTATGTGAAGGGCGGCGCCTTTCAAAGTCCAATATTTATGACCTGCAGCTGGTTCCAGCCGACAGACAGGTCCTGACAGGTTTCTCGGGGAAAAATCTTCGGGGATCAAAGGGACCGCGGATGGACCACTTGAGCGCAGCTCTTGTCGGGGCCTCCATTCCGAAATATAACGTCAAGATGTTCGCATGTGCGAGTATGTACGCAGTGCATCCGGCCAAGCACCCCCTGGACTTGACCAAAAACGAGCTCGAACAGGTTCCAAAGGTCTTGCTCCTAAAATATTGGGGTAAATATATTGGCTTATTGTGGGATCGTTTGCCAGAACATCATCGGAATGACAGTGAAGTGATATCATATCTTCCATGCTTGGAGCATTATAATACACCACAGATGAAAGATCACATCGATGGCCCCCCACCTCAACGTCGGGAGTGTAAAAAATGCTGTGAAAATTCTCCACTTATTGGGTTCTTCGAACGTGTTTGAACCTGTTTTGCGGGAGCGTGAAAAATGTCTGGGGAAAATTCTCCACGGTTCTTCGAACGTGTTCGAACCTGTTTTTCACGATTGGAAAAGAGGGGAGAGGCTTGACAATTTGAGTGGGAGGCTTACGAGGCAGATTATATTTCTGTGGACCAAGCTTAGACTGCACTATTCCACTGCACCATCAACATCTAAAAGAACTTTGAAAGTGCGTGGAAAATGGATCTCTCGAGTATCAACAAAGTCGGCCGGATGGCGGAATTCCTCCCAACGAAGAAGGTGTCAGAACTCCCCGTTAAGTCGGAACGACTAATCTCCAACATAAGGGCCGTACAAAACAAATTTGGAAAACGCTACATCGCAGACATCGCGGATGAGTTCTCTGTCTTCTTACTGGCGCGGCTTGTGAAGGCCTTCGACCAAGATCCGACAATGTTCGAGAGTATGCTGCAAGTGGCACGCGACGGTCAGCTCTGCATCCAGTATATTGGTGGAAAATACAACAGTGTCGAGTTCCGTCGTCTCTAAACATGGTGGACGGAAAAAAAGTCGTTGGAACACCATCCTCAAACGGCTGGCCGCATCATCGAGAGGCAACTGGTCAACTCAGTGGTTGGGAACTACAACAGCGTTCCATCGTCTCCAAGCGTGGAGACAAAATTGGGCACCACCGTTCGCATGGTTTTTTTTTTCAAAGTGCTGACTATGTAAAAATGTATATGTTTAATCGAATTGTAAATGATGGATGTTTTCGTCGTAAAATAAAGAATACAAATGACATTTTCATCTAGATGTGTTTTATTGATTAAAAAAAATCCCTCTCTCGTGCTTCGTATACGGCCAACCAGCTTTTCACCGATTTTACATTCTCATGGGCGCAGTTCGTGTTGAAGGGATGATGAAGGCATTTGGAGTTTATGATTTTCGGCAGCTTCTGCAGCAATGGACAGTCCAGAGTCTCCAAGTCGATGACGTTGGTCGTGGGATCCGTGAATCTTGACAGCCATGTGCATTTCTTGAATCCCTTCACATAGATGGTAACAGCTCCATGCAACAGTTCTCGAATTGTCTTTCTAGCTGCTTCGTATGGTATGGCATTATGATCCCATCGAATTCCATGGAAATTGCGTTCCAGCCACTTGTTTGTCATTTTGTACTTGGCCGGTAAAGAGTCCCATGCAAATGGTGCGTCGAAGGCGAGCGTCAGTGGTTCAGCATTCTTCCCATGGAGTTTGACGATGGACATCTCCTTCGGGACCAATTCGTTGACGGGTCTCTTAAAGCCCTGCAGGTCGACGATAAGCTCCATGTTGACTGAAGTGGATGTCCATTGGCATGATTTTATACAATTTTTTTTAACTCCGCCACTGATTGGATTATACTCTTCGTGAGACGGTGCAGAGTTCCGAAAACATTCATAAGACGTTCGAAAACATTCAAGAGACGTTAGAAAACATTCATAAGGCGTTTGAAGACATGTGTGAGTGGTTCAAAGAGTTTCAAAAGACTTTCTACGACGACATGAGACGTTTGAAGGTGTTCGTGAAGCCTTCAAGAGACTTTCGAAAACTTTTAAAGACATTCATGAGAGGTTGGAAGACATTCAAGAGATCTTTGACAATATTCATAATACGTTTGAAGACATCGATGAGGAGTTCGACAACGTTTTAGAGACTTTCAAAGACATTCACGAGGGGTTCGAAGACGTTCAAGAGAATTGCGACGACATTCATAATACGTTTGAAGACATTCATGAGGGATTCGGAGACGCTTAAGAGAGACGTTCAAAGACATTCACGAGGGGTTTGAAGAAGTTTGAAAGAATTTCGACGACACTCATAATACGTTCGAAGACGTTGAAGAGACTTTCCAATACGTTCAAGAGACTTTCAAAGACATTCGCGAGACGTGCGAAGACGTCCAGAGACTTTCGAAGGCGTTCACGAGGGTTTCGAAGACGTTCAAGAGACTTTCAGAGACATTCGCGAGAGGTGCGAAGACGTTCAGAGACTTTCAAAGGCGTTCACGAGGGTTTCGAAGACGTTCAAGAGACTTTCAGAGACATTCGCGAGAGGTGCGAAGACGTTCAGAGACTTTCGAAGACATGCAAGAGATCTTTGACAATATTCATAATACGTTTGAAGACATCGATGAGAAATTCGACGACGTTCTAGAGACATTCGACGACATTCATGATACGTTGGAAGATATTCATGAGAGGTTGCAAGACGCTTGAGAGCCTTTCAAAGACATCCACGAGGCGTTCGAAGACGTTCAAGAGCATTGCGACGACATTAATAATACGTTTGAAGACATTCATGAGGGGTTCGAAGACCCTTAAGAGAGACTTTCAAAGACATTCACGAGGGGTTCGGAGACGTTTAAGAGACTTTCGACAACACTCATAATACGTTTGAAGACGTTCAAGAGAATTTCAACGACATTCATAATACGTTTCAAGACATTCATGAGGGGTTCGAAGATGCTTGAGAGACTTTCAAAGATATTCACGGGGCGTTCGAAGACCTTCAAGAGAATTTCAACGACATTCATGAGAGGTTCGAAGACGCTTGAGAGACTTTCAAAGACATTCACGATAGGTTCGGAGACGTTTAAAAGACTTTCGATGACACTCATAATACGTTTGAAGACGTTCAGGAGACTTTCGAATACGTTCAAGAGACTTTCAGAGACATTCGTGAGAGGTGCGGAGACGTTCAGAGATGTTCGAAGACATTCAAGAGATCTTTGACAATATTCATAATACGTTTGAAGACATCGATGGGGGGTTCGAAGACGCTTAAGAGAGACTTTCAAAAAAGATATTCACGAAGGATTTGAAGATGTTCAAGAGACTTTCAACGACATTCGTGATACGTTTGAAGACATTCATGAGGGGTTCGAAGGCGCTTAAGAGAGACTTTCAAAGACATTCACGAGGGGTTCGGAGACGTTTAAAAGACTTTCGACGACACTGGTAATACGTTTGAAGACATTCAAGAGAATTTCAACGCCATTCATAATACGTTTCAAGACATTCATGAGGGGTTCGAAGACGCTTGAGAGACTTTCAAAGACATTCACGAGGCGTTCAAGGACGTTCAAGAGACTTTCAACGACATTCGTGAGGGGTTCGAAGGCACTTAAGAGAGACTTTCAAAGACATTCACGAGGGGTTTGGAGACGTTTAAGAGACTTTCGACAACACTCATAATACGTTTGAAGACGTTCAAGAGAATTTCAACGACATTCATAATACGTTTCAAGACATTCATGAGGGGTTCGAAGATGCTTGAGAGACTTTCAAAGACATTCACGAGGCGTTCGAAGACCTTCAAGAGAATTTCAACGACATTCATGAGGGGTTCGAAGGCACTTAAGAGAGACTTTCAAAGACATTCAGGAGGGGTTCGGAGACGTTTAAAAGACTTTCGACGACACTGGTAATACGTTTGAAGACATTCAAGAGAATTTCAACGCCATTCATAATACGTTTCAAGACATTCATGAGGGGTTCGAAGACGCTTGAGAGACTTTCAAAGACATTCACGAGGCGTTCGAGGACGTTCAAGAGACTTTCAACGACATTCGTGAGGGGTTCGAAGGCACTTAAGAGAGACTTTCAAAGACATTCGCGAGGGGTTTGGAGACGTTTAAGAGACTTTCGACAACACTCATAATACGTTTGAAGACGTTCAAGAGAATTTCAACGACATTCATAATACGTTTCAAGACATTCATGAGGGGTTCGAAGATGCTTGAGAGACTTTCAAAGACATTCACGAGGCGTTCGAAGACCTTCAAGAGAATTTCAACGACATCCATGAGGGGTTCGAAGGCACTTAAGAGAGACTTTCAAAGACATTCAGGAGGGGTTCGGAGACGTTTAAAAGACTTTCGACGACACTCATAATACGTTTGAAGACGTTCAAGAGACTTTCGAATACGTTCAAGAGACTTTCAGAGACATTCGTGAGAGGTGCGGAGACGTTCAGAGGCTTTCGAAGACATTCAAGAGATCTTTGACAATATCCATAATACGTTTGAAGACATCGATGAGGGGTTCGACGACGTTTTAGAGACTCAAAGACATTCACGAAGGGTATGAAGACATTCAAGAGACTTCCAACGACATTCGTGATACCTTTGCAGACATTCATGAGGAGTGCGAAGAAGCTTAAGCGAGACTTTCAAAGACCTTCACGAGGGATTCGAAGACGTTCAAAAGACGTCATAATACGTTTGAAGACATTCATGAGGGGTTCGAAGGCGCTTAAGAGAGACTTTCAAAGACATTCACGAGAGGTTCGGAGACGTTTAAAAGACATTCGACGACACTCATAATACGTTTGAAGACGTTCAAGAGACTTTCGAATACGTTCAAGAGACTTTCAGAGACATTCGTGGGAGGTGCGGAGACGATCAGAGACTTTCGAAGACATTCAAGGGATCTTTGACAATATTCATAATACGTTTGAAGACATTGATGCGTGGTTCAACGACGTTTTAGAGACTTTCAGAGACATTCACGAGGGGTTTGAAGACGTTCAGAGACTTTCGACGACATTCGTGATATGTTTGAAAACATTCATGAGGGGTTCGAAGAAGCTTAAGCGAGACTGTCAAAGACATTCATGAAGGGTTCGAAGACGTTCAAGAGAATTTCTGACGACATTCCTAATACGTTTGAAAACATTCACGAGGGGTTCGAAGACTCTTGAGAGACTTTCAACGACATTCACGGGGGGTTTCAACACATTCAAGAAACTTTCGAATACGTTCAAGAGACCTTTGACGACATTCATAATACGCTCGAAGACATTCATGAGGGGTTCGAAGACGCTTGTGAGACTTTCAAAGGCATTCACGAGGCGTTCGAGGACGTTCAAGAGACTTTCAACGACATTCGTAATACGTTTGAAGACGCTTAAGAGACTTTCAACGACATTCACGAGAGGCGCGAAGACGTTCAGAGACCTTCGAAGACATTCAAGAGATCTTTGACGATATTCATAATACGTTTGAAGACATTGATGCGTGGTTCAACGACGTTTTCAAGACTTTCACAGACATTCACGAGGGGTTTGAAGACGTTCAAAATACTTTGGAAAATGTTCCAAAGACTTTTCACGACATTCATAATACGTTTGAAGACATTCATGAGGGGTTCGGAGACGCTTAAGACGGAATAACACCTCATCGCGGTCGGTATGGTAGAACAAGTATAGATAACCAAAAATCTCCGAAACGGCTTTTCAGATGCCGTCGAAACTATGCCAAACGACGTCAAATAGATAGACGAACAGCTGTCTGCCACTCAAATTTTCTGGATTTGAGAAGAAAAAAAACGTAGATTGACTTATCCACGATTCACTTTTTTTAACCTCGAGAAAGTTCTAACTCTTGAACGAAGGTTCAGATCGCTCTGAAATGTTTACAACATATTCTTACTATCATCAGCTATCGTGTGCATGAATGTCTCCAAACGTATTATAAATGTTGTCTGAAGTATCTTGAACGTCTTCGAACGTCTCGTGAATGTCTTTGAAAGTCTCTCAAGCGTCTTCGAACCCCTCATCGATGTCTCCAAACGTATTATGAATATTGTCAAAGATCTCAAACGTATGATGAATATTGTCAAAGATCTCTTGAATGTCTTCGAAAGTCTCTGAACGTCTTCAAACCCCTCGTGAATGTCTCTGAAAGTCTCTAAAACGTCGTTGAACCACGCATCAATGTCTTCAAACGTATTATGAATATTGTCAAAGATCTCTTGAATGTCTTCGAAGGTCTCTGAACGTCTTCGCGCCTCTCGTGAATGTCTTCAAACGTATTATGACGTCTTTTGAACGTCTTCGAATCCCTCGTGAAGGTCTTTGAAAGTCTCGCTTAAGCTTCTTCGCACTCCTCATGAATGTCTTCAAAGGTATCATGAATGTCATCGAAAGTCTCTTGAACGTCTTCAAACCCTTCGTGAATGTCTTTTCATGAATGTCATCGAAAGTCTCTTGAACGTCTTCAAACCCTTCGTGAATGTCTTTGAGTCTCTAAAACGTCGTCGAACCCCTCATCGATGTCTTCAAACGTATTATGAATATTGTCAAAGATCTCTTGAATGTCTTCGAAAGCCTCTGATCGTCTCCGCACCTCTCACGAATGTGTCTGAAAGTCTCTTGAACGTATTCGAAAGTCTCTTGAACGTCTTCAAACGTATTATGAGTGTCGTCGAATGTCTTTTAAACGTCTCCGAACCTCTCGTGAATGTCTTTGAAAGTCTCTCTTAAGCGCCTTCGAACCCCTCACGAATGTCTTCAAACGTATTATGAATGTCGTTGAAATTCTCTTTAACATCTCCGAACGCCTCGTGAATGTCTTCGAAAGTCTCTCAAGCGTCTCCGAACCTCCCGTGAATGTCTTTGACAGTCTCTCTTAAGCGTCTTCGAACCCCTCATGAATGTCTTCAAACGTATTATGAATGTCGTTCACATTCTCTTGAACGTCCTCGAACGCCTCGTGAATGCCTTTGAAAGTCTCTCAAGCGTCTTCGAACCCCTCATGAATGTCTTCAAACGTATTATGAATGGCGTTGAAAGTCTCTTGAACGTCTTCAAACCCTTCGTGAATGTCTTTGAGTCTCTAAATCGTCGTCGAACCCCTCATCGATGTCTTCAAACGTATTATGGATATTGTCAAAGATCTCTTGAATGTCTTCGAAAGCCTCTGAACGTCTCCGCACCTCGCACGAATGTCTGTGAAAGTCTCTTGAACGTATTCGAAAGTCTCTTGAACGTCCTCGAACGCCTCGTGAATGCCTTTGAAAGTCTCTCAAGCGTCTTCGAACCCCTCATGAATGTCTTCAAACGTATTATGAATGGCGTTGAAAGTCTCTTGAACGTCTTCAAACCCTTCGTGAATGTCTTTGAGTCTCTAAATCGTCGTCGAACCCTTCATCGATGTCTTCAAACGTATTATGGATATTGTCAAAGATCTCTTGAATGTCTTCGAAAGCCTCTGAACGTCTCCGCACCTCTCACGAATGTCTCTGAAAGTCTCTTGAACGTATTCGAAAGTCTCTTGAACGTCTTCAAACGTATTATGAGTGTCGTCGAAAGTCTTTTAAACGTCCCCGGACCTCTCGTGAATGTCTTTGAAAGTCTCTCTTAAGCGCCTTCGAAGCCCTCATGAATGTCGTTGAAATTCTCTTGAAGGTCTTCAAACGCCCCGTGAATATCTTTGAAAGTCTCTCAAGCATCTTCGAACCCCTCATGAATGTCTTGAAACGTATTATGAATGTCGTTGAAATTCTCTTGAACGTCTTCAAACGTATTATGAGTGTTGTCGAAAGTCTCTTAAATGTCTCCAAACCCCTCGTGAATGTCTTTGAAAGTCTCTCTTAAGGGTCTTCGAACCCCTCATGAATGTCTTCAAACGTATTATTAATGTCGTCGCAATTCTCTTGAACGTCTTCGAACGCCTCGTGAATGTCTTTGAAAGTCGCTCAAGCGTCTTCGAACCCCTCATGAATGTCTTGAAACGTATTATGAGTGTCGTTGAAATTCTCTTGAATGCCTTCAAACGTATTACCAGTGTCGTCGAAAGTCTTTTAAACGTCTCCGAACCCCTCCTGAATGTCTTTGAAAGTCTCTCTTAAGTGCCTTCGAACCCCTCATGAATGTCGTTGAAATTCTCTTGAAGGTCTTCGAACGCCTCGTGAATGTCTTTGAAAGTCTCTCAAGCATCTTCGAACCCCTCATGAATGTCTTGAAACGTATTATGAATGTCGTTGAAATTCTCTTGAACGTCTTCAAACGTATTATGAGTGTTGTCGAAAGTCTCTTAAACGTCTCCAAACCCCTCGTGAATGTCTTTGAAAGTCTCTCTTAAGTGCCTTCGAACCCCTCACGAATGTCGTTGAAAGTCTCTTGAACGTCCTCGAACGCCTCGTGAATGTCTTTGAAAGTCTCTCAAGCGTCTTCGAACCCCTCATGAATGTCTTGAAATGTATTATGAATGGCGTTGAAATTCTCTTGAATGTCTTCAAACGTATTATGAGTGTTGTCGAAAGTCTCTTAAACGTCTCCGAACCCCTCCTGAATGTCTTTGAAAGTCTCTCTTAAGTGCCTTCGAACCCCTCATGAATGTCGTTGAAATTCTCTTGAAGGTCTTCGAACGCCTCGTGAATGTCTTTGAAAGTCTCTCAAGCATCTTCGAACCCCTCATGAATGTCTTGAAACGTATTATGAATGTCGTTGAAATTCTCTTGAACGTCTTCAAACGTATTATGAGTGTTGTCGAAAGTCTCTTAAACGTCTCCAAACCCCTCGTGAATGTCTTTGAAAGTCTCTCTTAAGTGCCTTCGAACCCCTCACGAATGTCGTTGAAAGTCTCTTGAACGTCCTCGAACGCCTCGTGAATGTCTTTGAAAGTCTCTCAAGCGTCTTCGAACCCCTCATGAATGTCTTGAAACGTATTATGAATGGCGTTGAAATTCTCTAGAATGTCTTCAAACGTATTACCAGTGTCGTCGAAAGTCTTTTAAACGTTTCCGAACCCCTCGTGAATGTCTTTGAAAGTCTCTCTTAAGCGCCTTCGAACCCCTCATGAATGTCTTCAAACGTATCACGAATGTCGTTGAAAGTCTCTTGAACATCTTCAAATCCTTCGTGAATATCTTTTTTGAAAGTCTCTCTTAAGCGTCTTCGAACCCCCCATCGATGTCTTCAAACGTATTATGAATATTGTCAAAGATCTCTTGAATGTCTTCGAACATCTCTGAACGTCTCCGCACCTCTCACGAATGTCTCTGAAAGTCTCTTGAACGTATTCGAAAGTCTCCTGAACGTCTTCAAACGTATTATGAGTGTCATCGAAAGTCTTTTAAACGTCTCCGAACCTATCGTGAATGTCTTTGAAAGTCTCTCATGCGTCTTCGAACCTCTCATGAATGTCGTTGAAATTCTCTTGAAGGTCTTCGAACGCCCCGTGAATATCTTTGAAAGTCTCTCAAGCATCTTCGAACCCCTCATGAATGTCTTGAAACGTATTATGAATGTCGTTGAAATTCTCTTGAACGTCTTCAAACGTATTATGAGTGTTGTCGAAAGTCTCTTAAACGTCTCCGAACCCCTCGTGAATGTCTTTGAAAGTCTCTCTTAAGGGTCTTCGAACCCCTCATGAATGTCTTCAAACGTATTATTAATGTCGTCGCAATGCTCTTGAACGTCTTCGAACGCCTCGTGAATGTCTTTGAAAGGCTCTCAAGCATCTTGCAACCTCTCATGAATATCTTCCAACGTATCATGAATGTCGTCGAATGTCTCTAGAACGTCGTCGAATTCCTCATCGATGTCTTCAAACGTATTATGAATATTGTCAAAGATCTCTTGCATGTCTTCGAAAGTCTCTGAACGTCTTCGCACCTCTCGCGAATGTCTCTGAAAGTCTCTTGAACGTCTTCGAAACCCTCGTGAACGCCTTTGAAAGTCTCTGAACGTCTTCGCACCTCTCGCGAATGTCTCTGAAAGTCTCTTGAACGTCTTCGAAACCCTCGTGAACGCCTTTGAAAGTCTCTGAACGTCTTCGCACATCTCGCGAATGTCTTTGAAAGTCTCTTGAACGTATTGGAAAGTCTCTTCAACGTCTTCAAACGTATTATGAGTGTCGTCGAAATTCTTTCAAACGTCTTCAAACCCCTCGTGAATGTCTTTGAAAGTCTCTCTTAAGCGTCTCCGAATCCCTCATGAATGTCTTCAAACGTATTATGAATGTCGTCGCAATTCTCTTGAACGTCTTCGAACCCCTCGTGAATGTCTTTGAAAGTCTCTAAAACGTTGTCGAACTCCTCAACGATGTCTTCAAACGTATTATGAATATTGTCAAAGATCTCTTGAATGTCTTCCAACCTCTCATGAATGTCTTTAAAAGTTTTCGAAAGTCTTTTGTAGGCCTCACGAACACCTTCAAACGTCTCATGTCGTCGTAGAAAGTCTTTTGAAACTCTTTGAACCACTCACACATGTCTTCAAACGCCTTATGAATGTTTTCTAACGTCTCTTGGATGTTTTCGAACGTCTTATGAATGTTTTCGGAACTCTGCACCGTCTCACGAAGAGTATAATCCAACCAGTGGCGGAGTTAAAAAAAATTGTATAAAATCATGCCAATGGACATCCACTTCAGTCAACATGGAGCTTATCGTCGACCTGCAGGGCTTTAAGAGACCCGTCAACGAATTGGTCCCGAAGGAAATGTCCATCGTCAAACTCCATGGGAAGAATGCTGAACCACTGACGCTCGCCTTCGACGCACCATTTGCATGGGACTCTTTACCGGCCAAGTACAAAATGACAAACAAGTGGCTGGAACGCAATTTCCATGGAATTCGATGGGATCATAATGCCATACCATACGAAGCAGCTAGAAAGACAATTCGAGAACTGTTGCATGGAGCTATTACCATCTATGTGAAGGGATTCAAGAAATGCACATGGCTGTCAAGATTCACGGATCCCACGACCAACGTCATCGACTTGGAGACTCTGGACTGTCCATCGCTGCAGAAGCTGCCGAAAATCATAAACTCCAAATGCCTTCATCATCCCTTCAACACGAACTGCGCCCATGAGAATGTAAAATCGGTGAAAAGCTGGTTGGCCGTATACGAAGCACGAGAGAGGGATTTTTTTTAATCAATAAAACACATCTAGATGAAAATGTCATTTGTATTCTTTATTTTACGACGAAAACATCCATCATTTACAATTCGATTAAACATATACATTTTTACATAGTCAGCACTTTGAAAAAAAAACCATGCGAACGGTGGTGCCCAATTTTGTCTCCACGCTTGGAGACGATGGAACGCTGTTGTAGTTCCCAACCACTGAGTTGACCAGTTGCAGCATACTCTCGATGATGCGGCCAGCCGTTTGAGGATGGTGTTCCAACGACTTTTTTTCCGTCCACCATGTTTAGAGACGACGGAACTCGACACTGTTGTATTTTCCACCAATATACTGCATGCAGAGCTGACCGTCCCGTGCCACTTGCAGCATACTCTCGAACATTGTCGGATCTTGGTCGAAGGCCTTCACAAGCCGCGCCGGTAAGAAGACAGAGAACTCATCCGCGATGTCTGCGATGTAGCGTTTTCCAAATTTGGTTTGTACGGCCCTTATGTTGGAGATTAGTCGTTCCGACTTAACGGGGAGTTCTGACAGCTTCTTCGTTGGGAGGAATTCCGCCATCCGGCCGACTTTGTTGATACTCGAGAGATCCATTTTCCACGCACTTTCAAAGTTCTTTTAGATGTTGATGGTGCAGTGGAATAGTGCAGTCTAAGCTTGGTCCACAGAAATATAATCTGCCTCGTAAGCCTCCCACTCAAATTGTCAAGCCTCTCCCCTCTTTTCCAATCGTGAAAAACAGGTTCGAACACGTTCGAAGAACCGTGGAGAATTTTCCCCAGACATTTTTCACGCTCCCGAAAAACAGGTTCAAACACGTTCGAAGAACCCAATAAGTGGAGAATTTTCACAGCATTTTTTACACTCCCGACGTTGAGGTGGGGGGCCATCGATGTGATCTTTCATCTGTGGTGTATTATAATGCTCCAAGTATGGAAGATATGATATCACTTCACTGTCATTCCGATGATGTTCTGGCAAACGATCCCACAATAAGCCAATATATTTACCCCAATATTTTAGGAGCAAGACCTTTGGAACCTGTTCGAGCTCGTTTTTGGTCAAGTTCAGGGGGTGCTTGGCCGGATGCACTGCGTACATACTTGCACATGCGAACATCTTGACGTTATATTTCGGAATGGAGGCCTCGACAAGAGCTGTGCTCAAGTGGTCCATCCGCGGTCCCTTTGATCCCCGAAGATTTTTCCCCGAGAAACCTGTCAGGACCTGTCTGTCGGCTGGAACCAGCTGCAGGTCATAAATATTGGACTTTGAAAGGCGCCGCCCTTCACATACACAACACTTATCGACGGCGGCTTCCCTGCCAGATGCTCCATGGACCACATGCCCCCCCCCCCCCCCCCTCCACAGAGGCCACTCTGTGACGTCACTCGCGTCCAGCGACACCCCCCCCCCCGACACCGCCTTCAGCGACCCCCCTGGACACCCCCCCCTGGACACCGCTACCTGGACACCGCCACCTGGACACCGCCACCTGGACACCGCCACCTGAACCCTCCCCCCCTTGACCCCCCCCTTGACCCTCCCCCACTTGCCCCCCCCCCTGACCCTCCCCCCTTGACCCCCGCCCCTTGACCCTCCCCCACTTGACCCTCCCCCACTTGACCCTCCCCCGCTTGACCCTCCCCCGCTTGACCCTCCCCCCAAAAGTGAAGCAGAACCGCCCTAGCTCCTCTACTAATGTCAGCCTCCCCCGACGGAATATCACTCAAAATACTGAAATAAACAAGTTGACGGTGAAAAAAAATTTCCCGTCGTTTTTCGGAAAAATCCTCATACTCCATAATTACCCTCGCTACTTAAGGAGAAAACATGGAAACGTGAAAAGTTATAGAATTGCCATAATTCTTTGACCGCAATAAGTTCGTGGTTTACAATTTGCGAATTTAACGTAGAATTAAAATTGCAGGGCCGAGAATCCGCCACCTTTCATATGAACTGTTCCCGTTCCGGCAACGCGGCTTTGGGCTCGCGTTCTAGGGTTTACGGTTGTTTTGTCGACACGCTTGATTGCGTTCCCATTCCCGCTAGTGAAGCGCGAGTTATGGAATGCGTTTTCGTGAAATGCATGTTACCGTGTGTTGGCGTTTACTCGCACGAGATTTCTCTACCGAACTGAACCTGAGAATCATCAGTGCATTTTCGGTGAGCTCTCGCATTTCGATACCTACGATTTCGCTACTGTTTAGTTCTAGTAATAACAGACGATTTGTTTGCGTTCGCAATGATGTCGTTACGATTCCCTATCTACCCATGTGGGTTTCGCTAATCGAATCGTAACGGCCAATACGTGGACCAATGTTGGCGGGACGATAATCGATTACCTAATTATACATAAATGCTCGGCTAACTATTGACTCGTTCATCATTGGCTTATCGATATGAGACCGATGTTTGGCGAAGTATAGACTCGCCAATTATTTGCTTGCTGATACGAGGTTCAGCCAAATATAGACTATCTAATTTGACTTATCGATATCGATACGAGGCCGGTGTTTGTCGAAGTATAGCCTCGCCAATTATATTTTGCCGATACGAGCTCAATGTTCGGCAAAATATAGACTCGCTGATCATTGGCTTATCGATACGAGGCCGATGTTTGGTGAAGTATAGACTCGCCAATGTTGGTTCGCCAATACGAGCCCAATGTTCGACCGAGTAACGCATGATCGAACCGCAAGAGGTATATTGACGATTCATTGTTATGCGTCGAAGTCATTGAGAGCCGAGATAAATTCTTTGTACGAATCCATTGGACATTACGCTTAACAAATATACTACCAAATCAATGCGCTCATTGTTGGCCGATTCTCGAACGAGCCCATACGCGATACTCTCTCGATTTTTATCAACCATTCTACACTGACAGAACAATTCTATTGATATTAACTAACCACGTCTATTTAATTTTATTAAATTTGAGTTAACTAGATTTTTCGTGAAATCAATGTTTTCCTATTGTATTCCAGTATTGGAACTAGTCATTTTAAATATATTTATTTATTTCAATTAAAATCTATTTAATATCGTCTAATTACTAAATATATTATTTAATCCTAATACATCTGTGATGCGGTATAAATCTGTTCAAAAAACTATTTAGTTGAATACACTAAATTGATCTATTTGATTTTGTTACATTTAAAGTGAAGAGAATTTTTGTAGAGTCAACCACTCTTCTATTTGATTGAACTAATGGTCTGTCTTTATTGCAACACACATATTAAAGGGGTGTGGGGGTAGAGAGGGTGGAGAGAGAGGAATATATATATACATATATATATATATTTATAGGGTGATTCATAACACCATGTACACCCGGAACTAGCGGGTTCAGTGGGGTACTACGAGTATAACTGTCAAGGATTTTTGTCTCCGTCAAATACTTCTTGAATGGGAGCGATTCGAATTTTGGCGTTTGAAGGATTGTTGTAGGGCTGCAGTTTGCTCCTGACGACGACGCCACTCGAGGGCTGGGTCTGAGCGCGAGAAACGTAGTGGGTGACGGCAAGGTAGATAGCCATTTGTCTTGCTTGCCCGCCAATTTGACGTTGCGCGTATTGTCTGCTATTATTTTCTGTCATCTTGGGTACGCGAGTTCAGAGCGTGAGCCGAGCCGCGCGACTGAGCTTGACTTATTTTTTCGGATGTCATCTATTCCTATTTGTCGCACTTTCCTTCTCTTTTATTTAATGACCGTCTCCTATCGCTTATCTCTCATTAATAAATATATATCTTCTCTCTCGTCCGCTTTCATCTTTGCGCATACTTTTTTTTTCAAATAGGAATAGTTTTCTTGAATAGGATTTTTTTTTCATATGCGAATAGCTTTCAAATGCGGAATTTTGTTCGTCTCGGAAAAAAAAATCTTTTTTTCTCGAGGTTTATTAACACTTCCTTGACGCACTGGGTAATGTTGACCCGGACAAATATGAAATAAAATGCTCACTTTTCCATAAACGAAAGTTTTCAATGATTTTTTACAACAATTCAATTTTACATTTTCCGAATTTTAATTATGGAGACATATTAAGAAATGTTTAAAGTGTATCCCGAATTTGTTTCAATAAGGCCCGACCGATGGGTTGTTAAGGGCAGGTGGATGAAGTACTAATCGGGTCAAAATGACCCAGTGTGTCAAAGAAGTGGCCAAATGTGAGTGCGTTACGGAAGGGTATTCGATCCAAAGTTGTACGGAAATGACCAAAAAAAATCCGATTTGAAAACTTTCCGTATTTGAAAACCTCCACATGGTACGCTTTTCGTATTGATAATACTAGCGGTAGAAAATTCATACATTTTTTTATTTTGAAAAAAGAATTTTTGTTTAAGGTTTTTTCTCAAAATTCATAAATTTAGTATTAAATGCCAAATTGTAAGAAAACTAATGTTTTTGTCATTTTAATAATTATTAAATTATTAATAATTTAAAAGTGCTCTTAAAAAATGCAAGAGCACGTTTATTGTGATAATCCAGTCACAATAAACGGGCGTTAAATTTTTTTTTTAACTGATCGATCCGAAAGAAGACGCATGACCGGATCGTTTTGAAATTTTACAGGACTGTTTTGAAATTTTACTTATAACAAGATTTGCAAGGTAGCGGAGGGTTTTCTAACAATCAAGAAAAGGTAATTTCTTTGTACTGTTTTCAAATCAATGGCGAGCATGGAAAAAATTATTCTCCAAAGCAATAGAGTCAGGCCTCAAAGGGAATTGATTAAAGTTTCAGAAACTGCCGGTCGATTTGCTGTACAATGATTAATTCTCATACTTCATGGGATATCCATGATCAAATACATAAGGGTGAATTTTCATTCAGCGGCTGATATTACAGCAACTAATTGTCGTACCGATCCAAGAAAACCAACTGCACCTAAATGATAAGTTTCAATGACCCTGATATTGATTTAGTCGGAAAAAAATATTCTGAGCCCAGGGACAACTTGAGAGAAAAAACAATAGGAATATCTTTGTCTCTTGATATTTCTTTTGCTTGGGCAATAAATGTTATCCAAAAAAAAAAAATTCCATCAAAAGATTTCGAAACTAGAAACTCCAAGCTTCAAAAGCCTTATTATTACTTAAAAAAATACTATTTTTATTATAATGTTCTGCTCCTTTAATTACATTAAGCGCGAAAATTAAAGGATCACTTTTTCTTCGTCGAAAAATTGGCCTTTTTCGGATGGCCGTGCCGCGGTTGTAAATAATAGGAAAAAAATAAATAAAAAAAGCATTTAGTAGCGGTAATTGTCAACTTCAGAATGCTTATGCACATCAATTTTTATGAACTTTTTTCAACCGAAATTTTTTGTATAAGCAAGAAAAACGGGAATTCAAAAAATTTGACCAACTTTGCCGGGTTTCACGGAGAACAGAAATTTTTGTAAAGAAAATTCAATAGATCAATAGATCTTTCAATAGATTTTTGTAACGAAAATGAAAAGATATTCGCTTTCAACCATTTGAAAGCGAATATCTTCTCTTATTTTATTTTTTCGAACCTCTGTGCGATTTTCATTCACCGTGTTATCACTGGCCAAATGAAAAAAATGCATTTGTTTGTTTTGGACGGTTATAACTCTGGTTCAAATCATCGTACAGCATTTATAATGACACCGTTGGAATGCTTGGATTTTTTCTATAAAACGCAGGGTTAGAAACAATTTACGTATTATTTTTAAATACCGTGAAATCGATTTTTCAAAACGTGTAAAGTGCCAATTTTTACAGTTTATGTCTACTACATAATACCGTTGCAACTAATGCACGGAGCTCTAAGATTTTAACGTTTTCTTAAAGCTAAGGATATATAGGAACATTCCACCAAAAACCAGGCCGCTGCATATAGGCTTTCATACTGACCTCAGGCTTGGAACTTTGCGAAAGTTGAGATACGGCAATTTTCACGCGGACTCTAGTTTCTTGATTTTCGACAGACGATCAGAAACATCTCCAATTACCTGTATAATATTTCCGTTTAAGGGGGTGTAAGTGGACATCGCAGCGGTCGGGATTTTTGTTTTTTCAGTTTTGATGAATTATAGAATGTTAATTTCAAAAAACGAATGATGAGCAAAAATTAATGTTTGGCAATTACGCTGGACGAACAAAAGAAACTCGACTTTGGGACTCCGCATTTAAGAGGTCAAATTAAGAGAAATACGGCATTCATCATTTTTCCTAGGCACGGGTTTACCGAGTTCGTGGAAATATTTGGGATATAAACAATCTACTCTTTCCAGGTGTAAAATAGCGAAACAAATTTGCCTTGACTCTGGAACCTTATTTAAGGTCTCATATTGAGAACGGCTATGTGCGCTAAATTTGTATTATTTCGTTAAAATTGCATGCAGTACATCTATCGGTTCTCGGTGTCGGATGCACCCCGCACAGATTTTGACTTTGAAAAACATGGCTTATGGGGTACAATTCGATGGTAGATAAATGACAATCTTATATAAAATCTCCTTGCGGATTTTAACAAAATGGACTCAATCTAACATGGACTCAATCGTTGAATGCTACAAATCAATTCGGCCGTACCGCGCCATTCGAAAGCCACATGGAGCGAGTTAAAACGTAGGCCCGGCATTGTATCCGAGTTTAGTAGAGGCATTTCGTAAAAATCGAGAGAGCCAACCCTCCTTGTGCGCGAGAAAGCGATTTCGCTGTGATGCGATAGTCAAATACTTGATTTAAGGGGTCATACTCGATTTCATCTTATTTCCGGTCAGAGCGAATAGATCATTTGATCGGTGCTCGAAGATATAAGTTTAATCATAGAATCATTGCTTACGCGACAAAAACGAAATCGGCGTCCGGCCTGACCTTTTGGCATGAGCTAAGTACTGAGTACCCCTCTTTCAATATACTAATCATAATACTAATCAATATACTAATCATTGATTTTATCGATTTCGCTTTATTTTGAGGTAATAAGCCCCGAGAATATTGAATTTTAAAGTTATTTATTTTACCGCGCGCCGACGATATTTATATCTGGTAGGTATCAGTTCTGGTTATACCTATTTATACGTTATCGCGCGCCCGCTTTGTGCGGATCTTCGTTGAGCCTATGCGAATGCTCTCCCCACCATCGCTATGGATTTTTTAACAGTGGTTTTCTCACTTCAAACGCTAAAAAGGCTATTTTAATGCATTTTTTGGATAGGTTTATATTATAGATATTGCTATAAAAGTTGTTACCTTAATAAATACACTTTCGAAATACATTACTAAATTGTTTTGTATATTTTCTTTTTGCAGGGAAGTTTGTTTAGTCGTCCTCGATGAAGTATTGGAAGGCGAACGTTTAATAGGGAGTATTAGGGAGAACGTCGAAATCGACGAATGTGAGATTGGCCGGCGAAAATAAGAGAGGGGGCTTTGCGTAGACGGGCATTGGATCCTCGGAATTATTCAACACGACCATTCCGAAAATTATCGGCTAGAGATACGTCCAGAAAATCAAAAAGACAGATTATCGTTAATCATTCCTTCGAATTGGTGAATTCTTCAACTAGTGCTCACACACGAAATATTGATTATCCAGCTACCAATATCCAGACTCCGCGTGGCGGAGTTTTGTCGAACTCAATGTCCGATAACATGTGCGAATTTGTGTGGCACCGTCGGGTGAAAAAATTATTTAAAAAAACCCACTCACACAACTGCTATATGACATAAGCAAGTTTATCCTGCTAAGCGAAAATAGTGAAAAAAATCTGAGAACCTTCAAAAAAGTATTTGGGCATAAAAAACCTATTTTACAGAGCCACAAAAGTTTCACAATATAAAAAAAATTACAAAAACAAAACAAATCGAAACTACAAGAATAAACGAAACATAAAATAAATGGAAAGCAAAAAATGCAAAATTTTACCGCGTACCAACTATATCTACACTGCCGGCCAAAGTATGGATACACCTAGAAAAATTTCACGCCGCACTAACAGTTTGATATCTCTGTGAAAAAAAAGATATCCGGATTTCCAAGGCGGCATTTTAAAAGAGATAAATGAAGCTTCACTTTACGTTTCGGAAAAAAAAATTCGATTTTTTTAGACCCGGGGCGCCATTTTGTAAATGGCCGTTTTTTGGCTTTTTGGCTGTTTAAAATCGGCTGCACGTCTTCAGGACATTTTTGTGGCATTTTTTTCAAAGAACCTTCAAAGATAGAGCAATAGCTATAGTTTCCTTTTCAGAAAGTTTTATACGATTTTTTTCACCGTGTTATCGCATTTTGTTCTGAAAAAGACAATTTTAAAAAGATGCTGCTGAAATTAGAAACTTTGACGTTTCGAGATAATTGCGTTACATCGTATTAAATCGAGCAGAATTTTTCCAAAATTTTTTGCCGCAACAGAATACACGTTTTTTCGATTTTGAGCCGCACAACACATCCACCTCTTACCTCTTACCTCATCTAAACGCCCTTTCGTCGAAAAACACACCTCTGGCTTTCAGCACTGCATCAACGATTCGTGGCATCCGATTGATTAATGAATCCAGCTGAGCTGAGCTGAGGGATCTCCACGCAGCTTGCAGTTTCTGCCACATATCTTCGGCCGATGCAGGTCATTTGTATCTTTCGATAGAGCTCTTCCCAGAGAAGTTCGATGGGGTGTAGGTCGGGTGATTGTGGCGGCCACACCATATTCACGATTTTTTTTCTTTGCCTCGTTCTCCAAATATTCTCGACAGAAACGGGAACTGTGATTCGGATCATTGTCTTGTTGCATGGTAAAATCACGCCCGATCGTTCTTAGCCCCGATGGAATCGCATGATTAATGAGAATTTCTTTATATTGTTCTTTTCTCATTATACCGTCAATTTTCACATAATCTCCGACACCATGACTGGAGAAGCAACCCCACACCATAACGGAGCCACCGCCATGCTTGACAGTTGGTATCAAACACTGTGATGCCATTTTTTCCGAAGGATTTCTTAGAACAAAAATGCGTCGACGACTACCGAAGATAAAAATTTTGACTCGTCCGTCCAGAGTACATTTCTCCACTGATTAATCGTCCACTTTTTGTGTTCCAGGGCCCATGCGTATCGTTTTTTTTTAATTGTTTGCCGGACGCAACAAAGGTTTTCTCACGGCGACACAGCCTCTGAGGCCAGCACTGTTAAGACGACGTTTCACTGTCGTCAGTGATATCGAGGTTTCCCTTTGTTCGTTAAATTTGACACAGATTTCCGTTGCTGTTAATCGACGATTTCTTTGCTGGTAACGACGATATTTTTAGCGTCTGAGGACGTTGTCACTTCGGATCGACCCAGACGATTGCGATTCAAATACGTCTGGGACTTCTTAAATCTCCCGATGGTCACGCGACACGCGAGTTTGTCTTGCAATTTCTCTGTACGACAAGACCCTTATCGCGCAACGCGACAGTAGCCCCTCTTTTATACAGTGGAATTGCTTTTGTCCGTACCATTTTGATCCGTTAAGAAAAAAAAATGTTCATAAAAACTTGTCGATTGCGACCCCACGTGTTCGCGTTCGAAAATTTTCGCACAACTAACTCGCTTTGTTAGTGCGACACTCGTCACATTATTCCAAAGAATCAAAAATGTAAACAAAAACGACGAGCGAAAAAGAGAGCGAGAATAAGAACACGAGATAAATAGAATATCGAATCCCGAGAAATAGAATATTTTTTACGCTCCACAAAGGTAAAATGGAAACAAAGACAATAAGCTTTATTTTCGCTTCTTATGTTTAGATGAGGTAAGAGGTGGATGTTTTGTGCGGCTGAAAATTAAGAGAAAAAAAATTGAATTTTTTTTATTTTTTTTTTTATTCAATGTTGGAGCAGAAAATTTTGAAAAAAAATTGAAAAAATTCTGCTCGATTCAATACGATGTAACGCAACTTTTTTTCCTTTTGGCAACTTCATTTGTCCCTTTTAAAATGCTGCCTTGGAAATCCGGATAACTTTTTTTTCACAGAAATATCAAACTTTTAGTGCGGCGCAAAATTTTTCTACGTCTATCCATACTTTTTGCCGGCAATGTAGATATAGTCGGTGTACGGTAAAATAAATAATTTTGAAATTTTATATCTCGAAAACTATTGCGAGACGGGAAAAATCCTACTAGGGGTCGTCTTAAAATATTAAAAAGAAGTTCTATGCAAAATGTCATCTCGATAGGAGGGGTTTGGCTTTCGGAATTTTATCCTTTAATTTTTTTGAAGTTTTCGTGATTGTGCCGCTTGGTGGAGATGGACGTAGTTCCCGCCACCCCGCCCCCCTCCCCTCCCCCCAAGTCATACCAGTCGCTAACAAAATTGGTAAAACAATATTAGCTGGTGCGTACTGGAGTATTCGGAAGCATTGGCGAGAGTGGACGGCCGAAGGTGCCGCGAACATGTTCCAAGGATCGAGAGATACGAAGGAAACTATCCGTTACAAATGGCGCACAACGCGGAGTCACAGTCGATGGCGAGTTTTCGTGCCTTTTGTTTGGATGGTTTTTTTTGCGGTCTGTGATGTTCCCGTTTGCGTTCTCGCTTACGGGAGGGAATTATTCATTAATACGACCCGGTTTTTGCTCCCGGCTGTGATATTACCGATTTTTTTAAGAGGAGAGCAAAGTGATGTTTCTTTATATATATTTTTTCGGTTTCTTCTCGATCTTATAATCCTCGATTGAGGATTAAATTCTCGATTTTTAGTTGTTCTGACAAATTCGGCTTTCCAGAAATTTGTGCTCTCGCACTTGAGGCGAGGGCATGAGAATTGCCGCTTCTTTCCCTCCTTGGTTCTCGGTGATGGAATATTTGTCAAGCCAATCGAGATTTTCATTAATTTTCCAGAGGAAATCTCAGGTTTGCGAAGATGCACCTCGCACCCAGCACGCGTGACGGTCGTTTCGCATGAGCGAACTAGCTTAGCTACCGATTTATTGTTCGAATCTCCAACCTTGTCGGAAAGTTCTCGATTCGAAAAGAAAATTGTTTCTCTTCGGGTTTCCCGACATATAGATGATGAGATCCTCACTCGGTTACCGTCATGCGAAGAGTGTTGAAAAAAGAGCTCTGTTGCGAACCTCCGAACCGAACGGTTGAGAGTTTTCGACAACTCCCTTCGGATCTCGTGGTACAATGTCGTGTACCAGTTACCTATAAAACTTAGAGTGTTTTACGAAATAAATGTGTGATCTCGAGTGCGCCTCTCGCCTACCGTTCTTGACCTTGGTGTTTCTGTTTGTGCGTAGTTTTTTGTGTTTCGTGTAGCATACCCCGTTCTTCTTTTTTGGGTTTTGTCTACTGTATCTCGTGCATTTTGTATATCTTGTGTGTCATGTTGTGGGCACGCTGCGCATTCCACAAAGGGGATCAACCAAATTAAAATCCCCATCTCAGATCTGGGAGTTATCCTGCGCGTTCTCGCTACGAAATAATATTTTAGTGACCTCAATATATAAACTTCGGGCACCAGAGGCCAAGACCCCCCCAGTGATTGGTTCTCCTTCCTCTCCGGCCAACCACGAAAAGTGGTTGGCGCCTTCTTTCTTTTGTTATTTTAATTTCAATATCGATAATTTTTTCCTTCTTTTTCTCGTCTTTCTTTACTTTATCTTTTCTTTACTTTAACTTTATTCTTTACTTTACTTCTCGTCTTTCTTTACTTTATACCTCCCGTGGACCAAACAGACACGGGGAACAAACCTCGATAACAAATGATTATGGGAACTTCAATGAAGGATCTACGGATTAGGGTGCAGGGGCACGGAACCCCAGTACCGGCGCCTCCAGCGAGCGGGCTCCCCGGCGTCGTCACCAAACGACTGCAGTACCATGGAGGTGGGCCACTTGGCCTCCATGACGCACTATGTTCCAAGTGAAGGAAAGGAAGAGAAGTGAAGAGAAGAGCTCTACATGCTAGGTAGCCAAATCACTAGCCTCCTGGATTTCATCAAGGGCAAGTCGAACGTCCACGGTGAAATCCGAAAGCTCGCCAGCTCCATGAGCACTTCGTACAAACGGGTGCGAGAGTTGGAGGAAGAAGCAGACAAGATAGTGGCGGGCATGGCACCGGCACCAACCAATGCTGCCTCGACCCAGACGACACCGAAAACCTTCGCCTATGTGGTGACCACGTTACAAACCGGACAACGTCCGGAAAACGCGGAGAAGAAGAAGTGTATTCCGCCTCCGACAGAAGTCCGCAAGCCCAAGAGGAAGAAGAAAATTCGAGAGGAGCCACCACCGGAACCTCCCAAAGACAACGGGAACCTGACCAAGAAGGCTGCCAGTGCTGACTGGAAGCAAGTGCAACGGAAACCGCGAAGGAAGCAGCGCAAGGAGCCTGCACTCCCTAATGCACTGATCATCAAGCGGAAAGGAGATCTCAGCTTTGCTGAGATCCTATCTACGATGAAGAAAGACGAAAAATTGAAGGAAGTGGGACAAAGTGTCTCGAAAATACGTCGATCGATGAGGGGTGACATCATCCTCGTCTTCGATAAAGCAAGCCAAGACAAAACCGCCGAGTTTTCTACGGCTATCGAGACGGCCCTCGGCGAAGAAGCGGCAATAAAAAGCAGGGTGCAGCTCACTACGATCGAAATCAAAGACCTAGCCGAAGATACGACGAAGCAGGAGATCTGCGAAGCCCTCCAGGGCGTTTTAGGCGAACACGCCGTGCTGGAAACTGAAGCTGTCGAATCTACCCGGAAAGCGTACAGTGGCACCCTAACAGCGACGGTGACATTACTTGCCTCGGTCGCGAAAAAGGCTACGAATATAGGGAAAGTTCGAGTTGACTGACCAGTCTGTCGGATCCGAGAGATAGTGAAGCCAACTAAGTGCTTTAAGTGCTGGTACGATGGGCATCTGTCTAGTAGTTGCAAAAGTACAGTGGACAGATCGAAGTGCTCCATCAAATGCGGCGGCGAAGGTCACAAGGCCGAAAAGTGCGCTGCAAAGCCCCGCTGTGCTCTGTGTAGCGGCAAAGAGGATGATGATGCTTGGATGCATGCGGCAGGAAGCTTGAAATGCTCAGCGTATAAGAAGGCCTACCAGACGCTCATCCGTAAGCGAGAATGAGAGTACTGTAAGTGAATCTCAATCACTGTGAAGCGGCAAAGGATCTGCTCATGCAGACTGTGCGGGAGCACAAGGCTGACGTGGCGATTATCTCGGAGCCATACAGAAACCTCGACCACCATTCCTGTCTAGCGGATAAAGCGGGCAAAGCCGCTATCTGGGCCTGCGGCGAGTACCCATTCCAGGACATCTCAAAGAGACTGGAAGACGGCTTTGTTGGGGCAAAAATAAACGACGCTCACATCTTCAGCTGCTACATGCCACCGAGCATGACACTGGAGAACTTTAAAGAAAGTCTGGACCGGCTGGTAAAAGATGCCAAGGATCGGACTCCACATGTGATTGCGGGCGATTTCAATGCCTGGGCACTCCACTGGGGCAGTAAAAAGACGGACAAAAGAGGTCAGGCACTCTTGGAAGCACTGTCCGTAGTGAACCTAGTTCTGCTCAACGATCGCAAGGTAACAATGTACTGCAAGGGAGATGCCGCCTCGGTGATAGACCTCACCTTCGTCAGTGGCGGACTCGCTAACGGCGGTACACGCTGGCAGGTATCGGGAATCTATACACATAGTGACCATCGCGCCATCACATGGGAAGCGTCGAGGAAGCAGTGCAAGCGACGGACATTAGGTGGTTCCAAGGTCTTCGGCTGAAAAACAAACATGTTCGACATAGACGTGTTTCGCGAGGCCTTGGACGGCAGTGAAATGGAAACCGACAACTAAAACGCAGAGACGCCCAAGAACTGATGAAGAGGGTAGCAAGGGCCTGTGATGCTACGATGCCGAGAAGACGGGAAGGAAACCATCACCCCCTATGTATTGGTGGAACGATACGATTGCCCGGCTACGACGCGAAAGCAACCGAACGAGGAAGCTAGCCCAACGAGCCAGGGGCAAGGTTTCGCACCAAGCACTGAAGGCGAAGCACAAGGCGACACGAACTGCGCTGGCTAAGGCAATCAAGCCGAGCAAAAGGCAAAGCTGGATCGAGCTACTCGGTGAAGTCGAAGGTGATCTCTGGGGCAGGCCTTACAAGGTAGTCATGAACTGCCTGAAAGGGCAGTCAAGTCAACAACCTACCTGCCCAGACCAACTCAGGAGGATAGTGTCAACTCTCTTCCCCCAACAAGAGGAACTCAACTATCAAGTGGAAGTTGAGGACATTGAGGCTATCTCGCCTGTTACGCAGGAGGAGCTGTTCCGATCGTGCAGAAAGGTGGGCAATAAGAAGGCACCAGGAACGGATGGCATCCCGAACATCGCTCTTAAAGCAGCCGTCAAAGAAGCTCCCGCATTGTTCATAGAAATGTACAATGCGTGCCTCACGGAAGGAACATTCCCTGATCCATGGAAATGGCAGCAACTTGTTCTCTTGCCAAAGAACAAAAAAACCGCCGGACGTTCCGTCGCCATATCGTCCGTTGTGCATGTTGGACACCGCAGGAAAAATCCCAGAGAGAATTGTCCACAATCGGGTAGAAGCCGCTATCGGGAACTCCCTGGCAATCAACCAGCATGGCTTCCGTAAATCGAGATCGACGCTAGACGCGATAAGTCACGTGGTCACCATAGCGAGCCAAGCAATCTCCGACACAAGATGGAAAGGGGGGCAAAGAAGTATTACCTCGTGGTCGCCCTCGATATCAAAAACGCTTTTAATTCAGCCAGGTGGAGTAACATCTGCTCTGCCCTGGACAAGCTGAATAATGTACGACGGCTTGTTAAAACTAACACCCCCACAAGGAGTAGAGATAGTCGCCTGTCCGATAGCGCTGCAGTGGTTATCGTTGCGAAATACCTGGAAGAAGCTAACAGGATGTTCGAAAAGACATACACCCAGATCCAGCACTGGATGGGTACAGCTGGCTTGAAACTAGCTGAGCACAAGACGATAGAGCTGACTGTGGGACATCACACAATTACGTCACAACCCGGTATAAAATACCTGGATCTGATGATCAACGCACGACTCAGCTTCAAGGAGCACGTAGATTACGTCGTTGGCAAGGCGGGAAAGGTTAGAGCGGCGTTAGCGCAACTGATGCCAAACATAGGCGGGCCGAGGCAGGTGAGGAGGAAGCTACTGGCATCAGTGGTCAATTCGGTCCTGACCTGTGGTATTGCCATTTGCGGCAATGCATTGACTACCGAGAAGTACCGACGTAAGACGGCAGCGGTCTATCGGCTCAGCGCCTTAAGGGTTTCGTGTACGTTCCACACAGTATCGGAAGATGCAGTGTGCGTACTCTCGGGAATGCCACCTATAGAGGTCCTGGCCGAAGAGAGAAGATCCCTATACCACCAGAGGAGGTCACCGTCAGGACTTCAAGTCCTGACGGTGACCTCCTCGACAGACAGAGCTGAAATCGGGAAACGCAGCCTACAACGCTGGCAGCAGAAGTGGGATGCATCCGTGAAAGGGAGATGGACGTATCGGTTAATTCCCCAGATAGATGGTTGGCTGAACCGCGAACACGGGGAGGTCATCCTCTACCTGATGCAGATGCTAACAGGCCACGGCTGCTTCAGAGCATACCTGCATATGTTTGGTCACGATGAATCTGCCTACTGTCTAAGTGGATGTGCAGTACCAGAGGATGCTGAACACGCATTCTTCCAGTGCCCACGATACCAAGAAAAAAGAGAGGAAGTGGAGGAGGTACTAGTGGAAGCACCAACCCCAGAGACCTTGGTGGGACTCATGATGAAAACAGAAGAGAACTTGGCAGCGATTAGTAGTTTCGCTATGGCGGTGCTGAAGAAACTGCGCCAAGAAGAAACGAAGAGGAGAAGCGAGACAGCGACGATAGCCGCTGATGCTTGAAAAAAGAGGAAGAAAGCCCGACTGCACCATCGGAGGAAGAGCTACGGCTGTGATCACTCTCGCAAAGTAATGCTCGCCGGCGGTCCCGCGGGAGTAGAATAGGTCAGTGAGAAAGTGGTTCAGGGTTTTAGTTGGTACAGCAAGTTCGCGAGTCAAACACACGGGCTGCATAAACCATTCCCCCCTCTTAAAAAACACACACACACACTCACACACACGCGCACACGCACACGCACACGCACGCGCGCGCGCGGTTAGCACGAGAGCGCGCTCGGCACCGCGCGCAACGAGCGACAGTAGGAAGAGAGGGGGGAAACGCGCCGTATTGAGATCGAGCGCGCTACGATCGATACCACTAGGAAAAGTGGACCGGGACAGACAGCGCCACGCGCAACCTAGGGAAAGGCGCCCAGCAGACTCCGCGCGCCATAGGCAAGAGCGCGTCGTAACTCACGCACGCCGCGAGCGCCAACACATGTAGGAGAAGGGGGAGAAAATTATCGACCCACGGTAAAGCAATCGCGTTCCAACACACATACCATCCGAGCGAGTCCGCTATTCAAGTATTTTACCGACCGAGACGCGACACATTCAAACACACAAAACACACTCCAGCGACACGTTAAAACACACAAAATACACTCCAGCGACACATTAAAACACACAAAACATACGCCAGCGATATATTGAAACACACAAAACACACTCCAGCGACACATTAAAACACACAAAACATACGCCAGCGATATATTGAAACACACAAAATACGCTCTAGCGACACAAGCGACACACCACATTTGTACACCGGAATTGTTTTATTATATCGAGTCAAAATATTGAATAAATGCCATTTTTATTATAAAACACCTCCAAAACAAAGAGTTTAAATTAATTTCTTCCCTGATCGAGTTCCGAACAAATAAAATTAATTGTGACGAATTCCGACCCGTTACAATATATATATATATATATATATATATATATATATATATATATATATATATATATATATATATATATATATATATACACACACACACACACACACACACATAATACATACATACATACATATATATATATATATATATATATATATATATATATATATATATATATATATATATATATATATAGTTTAGAAAGGGAGCTAAGAAAGGGGGAATGGCGGGAGTCAAGGTAGGAAGTCACAATACTTTCTTGCTAGCGTACGCGGACGATATGGTAGTGTTAGCAGAGAGGAGGAGATGGAAAATGTGATTAGGAGACTGGAGAGATATTTCGAGAGGAAAAGGCTGGAGGTGAATGTGGGAAAGACGAAGGTAATGAGGTTTAGGAAAGGAGGGAGAAGGTATACGAAAAAAGAATCAAAATTGCGGGGGGAAGAGATGGAGGAAGTGAAGGAATTCAAATGACTGGGATATATATTCAGGAGGAACAGGGTACAAGAAGCTCACATAAAATATATGTTAAGAAAGGCAGGAACGGCAATGAAACAGGTATGGGAATATGGAACAGGGAATTCGGAAACGGCGTGGCTGCTGGACACGCTGGTTTGGACGATGATGGGGTGCTGGGCAGTAATTTGGCGGTGGGAAGAGAGCGAGGGGCAATGGAAGTGGCACAGGAAAGATATTTGAGATGGGTACTGGGGCTAGACTGGAGAACACTGGGATATATGGTGAGGGAGGAAATGAAGAGGGACAATATAAGAACCACGGCAGGCAGGAGATCGTCGAATTACGAGAAAAACCTACGAAAGGGGGGAGGGAGTGAGTCGGCGAGGAGGTGTTGGGACGATACCAGGAAAAGCGAGAGAAGGGGAGTGCAGGGAAGAGATTAGGAACTTCGGGAGGCGGAAGAGAGGAGTCAGGAGCAAGAAAATGAGGGGTATGAAAGGAAGGAGAAGGAGGACAGGGAGAACCAGGAAAGGGAGGGGTGGGAAAAGATAAAAAGCATCGAGGTATAATAGATAGTACAAGAAAATGAAAGCGGAAGAGATTCCAGGGTATCTGAAAGCGGAATGGGGAGAATTGAGATACAAGACAGATACTGGGAGGTGCAGGAAGACAGGGAGTGTAGGATATGTGGGAAAGAGGTAGAATCTTGGGAGCATGTGCTGTTCAGGTGTGGAGGAGGGAGCGGAGAGGAAAACGGAAATGGGGAGGAGAGAAGAGGAAGAACGGAATGAAAGAGGGAAACGGAAGTCGGATGAGCGGAGAGAGGTGTAGATGTAAAGAATGCTCTATATAAAGAGCATAGGATAAGTAGTTTAAGAACGGATATAAGAAAGATGTAAGGAAGATCTTTATACGGGGAAGCGTATAAAGATTACTACGTTACTACTATATAGTTTTGTTATTATTATTAGTTAATATATTTTCCTTTTCCAATTAACCTGCCTCATTTTTAATTAATTTTGTTGTATTTTTTCCCTTTTCGTTCGTTTATTTAATTTAGTTATATGTTTATTTTATTTTTTTTCTCGATTTTGTCAATACATTACCCTAATTCCTTTTCGCAATTGAGGCCATCAATATGAGTAAGTTTGAACATCAAACTTTTAGTTGAATTATTCATCTTGAAAATAAATAATGCGCACATAAGGATTGTCACGCGAAGGAAACAATGCACAAATAAAATCTCAACAAAACATAATCGTTTTCTCTTCGAAAGATACATATGCTGTGACAACAATAAATATTATCTTTCCATGATGCCAAGTGATTTTCAATGTTGTATAAAAATCACATCCCAGATCAAACACGATTTGTTACTTATATCAATTTAATTAATTTCATGAGAAATTTCAAAAACGATATGTAGATATAGATACAGAAGTAGCAATTTCAAGCATACGTATTTTAAGGTGACGTATAGGGAATTATTTGTTGATTAGGAATAGAATGTGAACGTTTTCTGTAAATTTATCGGGTTTTTCTACAAATGTATCCTGTGGTTTACATTCTTATATACGATTAGGAATAACTGAAAAACCGAAAGACGTAAAAGACACTATTCGACCCTGTTAATCAAGAGACGCGGCGATTCACACCGTGAATCGACGTCACGCGAAAACGCGTCGACGAATCGGAAATCTGATGACCCTCGACAAGTGTAATGTGATTTTTCCCTGTCGTTTGGTTCAGGTTGTTTTTCGATCCGATCACTCAATCGCGAGATCTCATCATTTTCAACCAAATTTCCGAGCGATTTTTTCTCAAAAAAGTGGGTTCACAATCGCGGTTTAGTTGAATCGAATAAAGTCAATTTGTCATATCCTAAACATGGTACATACGACCTTTTGAGAGTTGATTAACAAAAAGTTTAACAGCGCAAAGAGCGACACATATAAGACTCGTCTCGCGAGTGAGGGTCGCGAGAAGGAAAAAGGATTTTCTTGTCGCTCGAGGTGCTTAACTGCGAGGTGCGATAACCGTGAGCGATCAGCATATCTTACCGAGAGGACAAAAGAAAACTACGATAATCGAACCGGGTTGCCGCGAACCTCGCCTACTCCCGTGAACTGTATATTTCTACTATAATTAAATTATCCAGAGTTTCATTAATCTACTGTACGCGTTAATATCTATTTCGACAGCTGATCCTCCCTTCCTGCACGTACCGACTTTCATTCCGCGCCCAGGGATATCTGACCAGCGCGAACCGGGCTCACGCGCGAGAACGGACTCTCGACGGACACGCGACAAGTTTCGAGAGTGAATATATCATTTCAGAAGTGGGATCGAAAAAGTGGAAGTGCAGATGGAGTGGTGCGAATGGCCAATGTGCGAGATTTCGAAAAATATTACGAACCAACGTTGGGGCAGGTTATGGCCTCTGACGAACCACGTGCGGCAAGTCAAGATGGCGGCAATCCCGTGGACCCCGTGGCTAGTGAAATCGCGCGTATGCGCGGAGAACCTGATTGAGTTTCGGGTAATGGCCCACGACGCAGCGATTACACGAGTCGCTGAGTCGGAGTGCCCAAGATAGTGTCGCTCGAATTAGACCATGGCCATGACTGCTGCGCAAGCGCGGGAGACGCGGGGGGGATTCGACAACAAGTGAGCCAATATACGTCGACGGAGACCCAAAACCACTCGAACAATCGACTCGACCTAACCTCAAAGACACGTATCGCGCGGCTCTGCACGACGCCGAAGCCACAGAATACTTGTTGCGTCAGTTAATAGCGCGGATGGCGCCTAACGCGCAGCCGCACGCAGAGTTGCCGCTGTGCCACACGATGCCGGACCTCGGTAAGAATATCGAGGAGTTCCAGGGCGATGGTCACGGAAACGGTGTCAGTGAATGGGTGGACAATCTAGAGTCCATGCAGAGAATCCATCAGTGGCCGGACAGTTGTCCCCTTGAAACCGTGGAGATGCATCTGAATGGCGGCGCGCGAGACCGGTTCAAGGTCTATTATAATTAAAATATCCAGAGTTTCATGAATCTACTGTGCGCGATAACATCTATTTCGCCGGCCGATTCTCCTCTCCCGCACGTACCGGGTCATTCCGCGCCCAGGCCCATCCAAACATCGCGAGCAGGTTTCACGCATGAGAACGGACTCTCGACGGACAAGGAACAAGTGTCGATAGCGACTGTATCACGAAGAACAAACGGGCCCAAATGGTTTCAATGAATTAGCTCCTTTATAGGAGCTAATTCATGAACTTTTCTCACATCAACTGAAGGCAATGAAAAATGTATATCCGTGGAGATATACATTTTCAATGGTTTTCGGTTGTTGTGAGAAAACATCATAGACTGTCTGGGTGTAGTTCCGAAAAGCCCATACCGCTTTTTTCTTTGAAATTTTGTATACTTATGTATTTTGACTCGCTGAACACGAATATGATAATGAAAATTGGCGCAAATTTGATTTTCTATATAAACACTGAAAAAACGGGTTTTTGTAGTTTTTAAATTTTATTTTAACAAATGTTGATCGTAGAGGAAAATGTCTTCTATAAAAGTTGTAGCCCATCAAAAGACTGATAATTTATATTCTACACAAATTTTGTCTTTAATTATTATTTTTGAAGAAAATGGGATCATACTTCAGCGAATATATTTTGCTAAACTCTATTAGTTTTAATGTTATCAAAGGTGCCCAACAAACCCTCCTCAGTGTTCTACGCACCCCACGATTCTACGCACCCATCCGAGGTGCCCAACAATCCCATCCCAGTGTTCTACGCACCCCGCTATTCCACATACCCATCCGAAGTACCCTGCGCCCACCCCAGTGTTCTAGGTACCTATCCGCGGTGACCTCTGATCACCCTATCGTTCTACCCACCTCGCGATTCAACATACCCGAGTTTGGTTCGGTTTGTTTTTATTGCTGTTTGTGTTTGTTTTATTTGGGTTTATTTGGGCCCATATGCAGTAAAGTGCGTATGTAGATAATATCGAAACTCATGGAGTTTAGAAAAATAGTTTAGCAAAATATACTTATTGGAGAATTATGCCCTTTTCTTGGAAAATAAGGATTTAAGACAAAATTTGTATAGCACCCAAATTATCAGTCTTTTGATGGGCTACAACTTGCGTAGCAGACATTTTTCTCTATGATCAACATTTATTAAAATAAAATAAAAAACTACAAAAAAACGTTTTTTTAAGTGTTTATCTTGAAAATTAAATTTGCGCCAATTTTAATTATCATATTCGTGTTCCGCGAGTCAAAATACATAAGTATACAACATTTCAAGGAAAAAAGCGGTATGGGCTTTTCGGAACTTTATCCGACCGTCTTCTCAATATCTAGAAATTTGTCTTCGATCACTGCGAATAAATCCAAAATTGTGATGTCGCAGTCTCTAAAGATGTAAAATGTTGATTGTTTTCAGTTACTGTAAGACAAATACATACTTCCACCTTCCAACTAAAAACAATCAACATTTCATACCTTTAGAGACTGTAAAGCCAGAACCTAGACTCTGATTGTGTTTCTTCTCAGCGATCGGAGACATTGAACAATTTATATTCCTCAATATACGGGAGGAATTCTTCAATATTCATCACATCAACTGACGGCAATGAAAAATGTATATTCATACAAATATTATCTTTTTCCTCCGGTTGATGTGAGAAAAATTCATATACTGGATCCTCGATATCTAAAAATTTGAGGTTTTCAGTGTCTCCGATCGCTGCGAAGGAATTCATAATTTTTGTGTCGCCATCTCTAAAGATATAAAATGTTGATTGCTTTATTTACTGTAAGACCGACAATGAAATGCTCATATAATTAGGCACTGGAAAGCCAACGATATGTATTTGTCATACATTACGAATACGAATACATATGAAGAACAATCAACATTTTATACCTTCAGAGAATACGAAGCAAAAATCATGGATTTCTATTTTAGTGCTTTGACATCTATGGGTACACGTTTGCTTAAATAATGAAAAGTTTATTTTCATTGCTCATACTTTTTATTGCCTGAATATTAGTTTCAGTTTCTGAAACAGTACCCGAAAGAAACTTTCCATACCTTAAAAAATACATTTTTTTCGTACCTATGGTCAATGAAAGCCGATTCCATGCTTTGCCGTTTTATTCTTCCCAGACTACAGTATGACCTCAATGTACTGCTTGCCATCCTATTCTCAATTCCGAATAATTGTTTGAGGGTTGAATATGAGACACGAAAACCTTTGTTTGTTTCCAAATCCATTGAAACGGGCCAAGACATTGAAACTTTGTTATTTCTTGGTATAAACCAAGAAATAACAAAGTTTCAATGTCTACGATTGTTGCGAAGAAATCAATGATTTTCGCTTCGCCGTCTCTAAAGATATAAAATGTTGATTACTTTTAGATAACGAGAGACAAACAATGAAATGTTTATATCAATAGGCTTTATTTTAGTAGGATCAGTAGGGGGTTTATATCAGTAGGAAAGCCAAAAATATGTATTTGGTTTACATGAACTAAAATCAATCAACATTTTATATGCTTCGAGCCTGCAAAGCCAAAATAATGGACTTCTCCGCAGCGATCGGAGATATCGGACACCTCAAACGTCCAGATATAGAGAAGCCAGTCTATGCATTTTTCTCACATTAAGGGAGACTTTGTCCTTGACATTTTCAAAAAATCAATTTTTTTTTAATACGGATTCTTAATCTACATGTAAGTAGAAATAAATCTGTCGAAGCATTTCCCGAATTTCGAACGTTTACGATATTTTAAACGCGTTTGAAGTTGACACCGTCAGCGCGCTCTGACCGTCTCAGCGGGGCGCCCGGCTAGTTGGGTTCTGCAGGTCTCAGCGCGTCTGACGCAGGTATACAGAGCCTTTTATGCTTAGAAACCTTTGAATAGGGTCCCTACTTTCTCCTTTATCGATTTTGCAACGGTTATTTCAGTCTGGCTTCGGCATTGAAAGCGAAAACTTCGTAGCGTCTGTGTTTTTTGTTTTTCGTTATTTTCAAGTAATTTATCGAAAATTTGTGCGCAATATGCCTCGAAAGGGTACAAAAGATCATCCGAAACAGTACGGGCACAAAAGATCGCATCCGCACCCCCTAATCGCTGGGAATTTGAAAAGAGCAAGTCGTTCACAAGCACGTCAGTGCAGAAAATTTTACAAAGTGGCAAATTGGGAAGTTATGAACTAAGTGTTGATTCAGTGTACTGCTTTTTGAAATTCGTATTAGTTTTTAACTTTTTATCCGATAACGTTTTGTGTAAAGAGTGCAACAGACGAATCGCTTTTTCCATGCGTGATCGACGAGGCATCGGTTTCAAACTGAATTTAAAATGCGAGTGCGGGGAAAAAAGTGTTACTTCGTCTCCACTTATCGGTAAAGCTTACGAAATAAATCGCCAAATCGTGTTTGTTTTCCGTTTATTAGGCCTCGGAATAAACGGTTTGAGCAGGTTTTGTGGCATAATGGACATTTGCAGCGGGATGACGACCACAATATATTACGCTTGTGTAGAAAATATACGAATCGTGACGAAAGTGGTTTACGACATGGTTCTGAAGAAAGCTGTAGCAGAGGAGAACAAAGAAAACGTTTCTCGAGGACTACAGGAAGATCACTTCACCGTTTCAGGAGATGGCACGTGGAAAAAGAGAGGGTTTTCATCTCTCATTGGCGCGACTAGTCTCATTGGATACCACACCAAAAAAGTTGTCGACGCCGTGGTCAAATCGAAGTTTTGCTAATCTTGCAGCTTTTGGGAGATAAAAAAAGATGAAGATCCTGCTGATTACGATGAATGGAAGGAAACACACGTGGAAACTTGCACCGCAAACCACGTCGGTTCCGCAGGAAAGATGGAAACCGACGGAATCACCGAAATGTTTCTCCGATCGGTAGAACTGCACGGAGTCAAATACGTCACTTACGTCGGGGATGGTGACAGTAAAACGTTTAAGGGATTGCTTGAAGCCAATCTTTATGATGACGTTACTGTCAAAAAAAAATGTATTGGTCATGTCGAAAAAAAAATGGGAACGAGATTGAGAAATATGAAAAAAGGAACCAAGGGGCTCGGAGGAAAAGGGGCAGACAAACTCACAGATAAAGCGATCGGAGATCTCACTAAATACTATGGCCTTACTATCTGCCGAAATTCACATTCTGTACAAGCCATGAAGGACGCGATATGGGCCACGTATTACCACAAGAGCTCCACGGATAAAAAACCCCAGCATGAGAAGTGTCCACCAGAAGAAAACAGCTGGTGTACGTGGCGTAAAGCTGAAGCGTCGGATACTTTGTCTTTATATAAGCACAAGGCTCCTCTTAGTGACACTGTTCTAAAGGCCATCGAGCAAATTTACAAAGACTTGTCGTCGGACGATTTGCTCGAAAGATGTTTGGGTGCTCATACTCAAAACAGTAATGAGTCACTTAATAATATGACTTGGATGCGTGTGCCCAAACATCTTCATTCCGGCGCAGATGTGGTCAATATTGCCACGGAATTAGCAGTGATTATCTTCAACGAAGGTGAGGAATCATTGTTAATTGCCATGGATCTCATGAGTGTCCGGATTGGCACATTCGCCGAGAGCTGGGTCCATTCACGGGACAAAGCAAGGATCGAGCGCGCGGAGAGGCAGGTGACCGACGCAGCAAAAAAAGGCCCGGATTGAGCAGCGGGAGATGTTAGGGGCTCAACATGAGCAGCTAGAAGAAGAGGAGGGATGCCTCTATGGACCAGGCATTGCCGATTAGCGGTAATTATAAACACATTTGTGTAAACACATTACAAAACTTTAAACACGTTTTTCTCGAAAACACGTTTTTAAAAATGGCTGACATTCTCCTGACCGCTGTAATTAACATATCGACCTGAAATTTGGAGAGCAACCTCAGAAAATATGTCTTCACGGAATGACGGATCGTTTTTTCGATAGATACATTTTTCCATTTATTATTTATCTTTTTATGCGAAAAAACTCGAAAATCCGATTTTTTTCTTTAATTGCCGGCATTTTCCGAAATTTGTACTAAACGAAAAACCCATCCATCATTCCATGACCAAAGGGTCACAGATTGATAATATGCTTTGAATTTGTGTTTCAGATCAGCAAAGAGGGGGCAAACGGTGATGTCAGCCGTTTACCTCCCGCGATTTGAGGATCTGTTTTCGCAGAGCTGGAACGGCCACCATTTTGGTTAAAAAAAAATGTTTTTAACGTTCTGTCTATCATGAATAAAAGCAAGAAAAAACCGTACTCAAAAAGCTATACTCGTTTCCTAAAAAAAAAATAAAATGTAAACACCTGAAATATGGCACTCCAAGGACAAAGTCTCCCTTAAATGAAGGCAATACAAAATTGTATGTGCATGGATATACATTCTTAATTGCTTTCAGCTGGTGTGAAATCAATTTAAGAATGTGCTTCTCTGTACCGAGTCGGTGTCTCCAATTGCTGCGAAGAAATCCATAATTTTGGCTGCACAGACTTTAAAGATATAAAATGTTGATTGTTTTTAGTCGACAAGCAAAAATAGATATTTGAGTTACAGTAACTAAAAATAATCAACATTGAATTCGAAAGTAATTGTTTAATTTAATTATTCACTTACAGTTTTTGAAAACAATCAACAGTGAACTTGAAATTCACTTCTCTTTGGACCGAATCTAAAGGAAATAAGGAATCTTTCTCTTTCAAAAAGATATGAAATCCCTTTTAAAAACTTTAAAAAGGTAAACAATTAAAGCCAAGTAATGATAAAAATCTCAAAAATATTATCGCTTATTTTCACTGACAAAGACATTCTCATTCAACTTAAAATTATTTATTGTAAGTCAAGCAATGGTATTAACCTATTTCTTAAATCAATCAAATGTACATTTGATTGATTTACATTTGATCAATCAAATGTACCTTTGATTGATTTAAGTAATAGATTAAAATTATTGCTTGACTTAAAATAAATAATTAAATAAATAAACAAAGGGAGATAACGTTTTATGAACTAGCCAAGCCAGTTTACTAGAAACGTTGTACACAAAACTGTTAAACCTTAGGAATAATATTTTTCCAAATATTTTATATTCATTGAACAAAATTATATTACTATTATAACAGAAGTTAGAGTAGTTATTCAAAACGGAATACTTTATTCCTTATACAGAGGGTCCCGTGTTGCGACGGAGTCACTGGATTTTTCCTACGGCTCGCTTGTTCAATCGGCTTCCACGAGAACACGGTTTTAGGCCTAATTTCCTCGAAAAGTTGTAAAACAAAATTATATAACTCCGAGCTCCAACCCGTGTGAGGACTAGGAACAGGCTAAGGCCTCCGGAAAACTCCACTCGACCCGGCCATAAATTCGCGCCGCGATGAAAACCGAATGCACGTGGAAGGCCCACGAAGCGTATAGCCGCCACGGTCCAGACTCCATATAAACAAATCTGACTCCACACGTCTATCCGACGAAAAACCCACAGGGACACACTTCTATGTGCCTTGTTCTGATTGGTCTATAGGTCAGAGGACGAATGCAACTTCAGTCGTAATCCAACATCAGTCCGAACCAAACATCGAATCTTAATCCCGCAGTCTATCGCTGAATCTAACATAGAGTCCTGCAGCAACATGCGAACGAGAAAGACTCTTCTTCTAATTGACTCCAACTTTTTATCGCGACTCATACCTTCTGTACCGCGTCCAATAACTTAAGTTCGTTTTCTTCATAATAAGTCGCTATTTCTATTTACGCCGAAGTAACTCAACCCAATTCCCGGCGTTCCGAAAAACATTGTAAATGGAGTGCGTACGCCTCTCATCATCTTTCATGGTACCTGCAAGCATACCTAGCCTCCAACAAAGGATTGTTATCCTTACGACCGATCGCTGAAACTCCTGCGAACGAGTGTACATGACACCACGGACTATTGTAACCGAACTATATGTAATATATATATATATATATATATATATATACACTAGACTGATTAAAAAAAAAAAAATTTCTTCTGGATTCTCGTGCTATTGTTGGGCACTGATGAAACAAAATTTCTCTAAAAAGATGGGCGCGGTCGCTCAATTTTTAGAGGTGGCTATCTAGACTTTTTTGTATTTGATTTTTTTTTAACGAACGTATTGCATTTAAACATAGTCATGGCTTCGGATTACGGATAAAAATCACATCCAGCAGGTGTTTCGTAACAAAAATAAACTCTAACAATTTGAAAAGGGTGCAATATTCACAATTCAAATCCAGGTAGATCAATAATGGCGTCTATACTACTCTCGTTATTCATGTAGATTTATTTATCCGCATTAACATTTCGCACTTTTTACGAAAAATTAAATTATAAGCTTTTATTCATAAATCGTATATTTTCATTTTCAAAATGCTACGCTTGTATTATCTTCAAACTCATTTACATTTCTTCAAATATGATGAAAATTCAAATACAAAAAAGTCGAGATAGCCACCTCTAAAAATTGAGTGACCGCGCCCATCTTTTTAGAGAAATTTTATTTTATCAGTGCCCAACAATAGCACGAGAATCCAGAAATTTTTTTTTTTTTTGAATCAGTCTAATATACACATAAGGGTGGGGGTAAAAATGTCGAATGACCAAATATAAAACGACAAAGATTTCGAAATGACAGAATAATGAACTCTCAAAATAACGAAGGTGAAATCATTCGAAATTTTATCTTTCGACTGATAAAAAAATCGAATGACTATAAATCGAACCATTGTTTATTGGAGAGGTAATTTATTCGAAAACGAATATTCAAATTGTCTGCAATTCGGAACACAAAAATACAGAATCGAAAAATGTAGAACACCCATATCTCAGAAACAGAAAATAGCGAGTGCCTAATATGCGTAATACCGTCTATGGCGAAAAGCAATATATGGAAACGCAAAATGTCGATGGCCCGAAATGTCGAACGGCCAAAATGGCGAACGTGGTGGGGTCCGTCACGTGGGATGACTGTCTTACGATATTTTAGCCCACAGACCGCCAGCGCCATCTCGCAGCTTTACTCTGAGGCGCAAGTAACGTATTGCTCGATTCGCCATTCGGGCCGTTCTACATTTTGACCCTCCGCGATTTCAACCACTCGACTTTTCAGCCGTTCGCTTTAAGGCGTTATCCCCACTTGTAGCGCAAAAAAGGCCGTTTTCATGAATTTTTTAAAAGAAAACTACAAAACTTTTTTAATCGATCAATATACCATCTTAAAGAACACATCTTGAAGAACTTTCAGTACATTTTTTAATGAAAAATATTACATTGTTTAGTGGCAAATGGCCGTTAATGAAATAATGTTTTTATATACACGGTTTGCGGTGACCAACACTGCGGCGATGGGGATCATCTGAAAAAAATGCGGATGGATTTAGTCAAATAAAAGTATAAACTAGTCTTTAATCGAAGGATTTTAAAAAATATTCATTTTTCACAAAATGGCGGACAGTCAAAGTTAATGGTTCGATTTTAACGAATAAAAAACGGCCGTTTTTTGGCTATAAAACGGCCAATTTTTTTGAAAAAAAAAATCGAACGATTAAAGACTACATTTTTATGTGTTAAATAAGACTGCAAAATTTCAAGAAAATCGGTTCATTAGTGTTCGAGTAGTCTTGGTCACCGACTTCAGAAATGCCATTTTGAGAAAAACGCGTTTAACGTTTCAATTTCAGTTTACACGAAGAAAATATTTTTTTTGTAAACTTACAGAGAGTCATTTATTCCGGGCCCACACAGAAGTTCTTCCGCCGACGATGCCGCTTGCAAAACGGAAATTTGGTGTTATCTTCGTAACATTCTTCCTTCACGAGTGCTTTCGGCCGCACGTTTTTCTGCCAGTGCAATCTGTGCTTCGTCCATTTTATCAGCGTATTCGTGCGCGTTGTGTCCACAGCTCACTCCGATTGAGTTCAAATAAAATAATAATGATTTTGAACCTTCGTTGAATAGTCCAACGGCAATATAAGCTGCTAAATGTACAACGATTGCTCCACTCGAGACGATTTTTTGGCTGATTTTCCAAATAAGTTGGTTGAAGCTTTCGATGTTATTTTGATTGAAGCCACCGACGCATCTTTCGAGTAAAGTTTCCTTATTCAGATCGTTGTATATAGGTCTGATGGCATGCAATACATTTGATGGAAGTGGTTTGTAATCGTGTTGGAAAGCCCCGTTTCTCGCCTGCGCACGTTGATACAAACACCACGATTCTTCACAGGTTGGACATCTCTCATGGTGTGGATTTGCATCGGTTGAACTGTAATGATCGAAGGTCGCCCATATTGCCTCATGCATATCGTGAACAGAAGCAGAATGGCGTCGAATTGCAAATCCATAGAACACAGTGAGCTTGTCAATAAATTGTCCTGTCAGCTGTCCTTTACCACCAAGCTTTTGTTTTTTTTTTTACTAAATTACGAAGGCGGGATCCCATACGCTTTTGGACGTGACCGATGCATTCTTTTTTTATAACTTCTACGTCATCATAAGGATGAGAATTTACTAGCCCAGTGTACGTTTTCGAATCTCCGTCTCTAATATAGTAACGGTACAGGACATTAAATTTTTCTATTGAACGCTTGAAGATTTCGATAATGGAGTCCACCTCCATTTTTCCCGAGGAGCCTTCGTGATTTGCACTGCAGTTATCTTCGTGTGTTTCGTACCATTCTTCGTATTCCGCATCATTTAGCTTATATTTCCACGATTCACACATTTTACAATACGCACTTTTTACCACAAGATCAAGTACTTTTCCACTGTAGTAGCCTATGACTGATGTGACTCCGAACAACGACGTATATCCTCGCTTCCTCCAGGATCCATCTCCGGAAACTGTTAATTGAGGAGTTGCATCGCCTTCTGCATTAGATGTATCTTCAATTTCTTCTCGTACGGCTTTTTTAAATGTTACATCTGCACATGTTTTCACAGACTCATAAATACTTTTCAAAATGATTGAATATGTAGTCTCGGTAAGAAACCTTGGCATGTCCATAAGTCCGCAAAATTGTTGTGCTTCAGCCAATCCTATGCCGAGAACTCGCATGGTGAATATAAATTGACGATTTATTTCATACGAATGTTTCAAAAAAAAAGAAGATGGTATCAAATTATCTGCACATGAGTCACATTTCACAACGATTTTGAAGCCTAGTCCTCTTGCACGTGCCGTTTCAAGTGTAATATTTCCATTACACGATTTGCACTTCACTAAATTTGAAATAGCAGCAAACACAACCCAAAAGTTCAAAATCCGATATTCAATATTAGGACTTTGATTCACAGTCATATCAATATTATTTTTCAGTTTTTTCGCAGACGTGCTGAAACTTTCAGTTTCCGTTTCGGCCAGGTTGGGGTTAAAAACACCTTTCCTTTTTTTTGGTCGAGATTTCCGTAAATTATCACTGCTTCTTGTTTGTAGCGAACCTTTTTTTCGATCCATTTTTTAATGTAAAATGAATAAAAACTGCGCTTACAATATTATGAACGGCGGAATATACGTCTTATATAGTCGAATTTCCGAGCTACACTGACGAGTTTAGACCATAACAGACAATGAAAATACGTTTTTATAAGTTCCAGTCTATTATATTAACGTTGTGAATGCCAGGTATACGAGCCTTTTCATCGAACAATGCATTGAAGGTCGAAGGGAGGGTCGAGCGCGCCAGACGGCAGACTAGCCGGTCGTTTACACAACGGATTCTTCTGTTTCAACGCTCACATCTCAGTCAATGTTGTTCGGATCGACTTGAAATGTTCAGGACATATTCTCAGATACTTATACATCAAAAAATGCAATAAAAAAAACGATTTTTTCAAAATCGCAGGTGAGGGTAACCCATTAATGATTTTCTGCATTGTGAACCATCGCCATTTTTTTAATTCTTAGAATTGTCGTCTCGAATTATTTGGTGTTATGCATACAGGCCCATCGATTTTATGTTTTTCGATATTTTATTAAATCCGATTTTTGTTTTTCGCTACATATCAACTTCCGAGATGTTCATATTCGTAATTGTTATTTTCGACTTCACACACTCTAGTAAGATTGATCTATCTATATTCGATCATTCGTCATTTTCGAATTCGACATTTTGGCCCATATGCATATCGATCGTTCGACATTTGTCCCCCCACCCTATATATATTAGGGTGTGCGGAAAAAAAATCGATACTTTTTTTTCTGTTGCATCCACCAAAAAAAGGTGAATTAAGGTAAAAAATAAAGAATGCTCGAAGGAGAGCTCAAAAAAAAATTATTTCGAATGGCGCATTGCATTTGAATATTTTCCATAAGAATAACCCAGGAAAATGTTGGGATTTCTGAATGTGGTAGTGCAACTGGCCAGGAAAAAATCAGACAAAGATGTCATTAACATATTCTCATGGAGAATTGAATTTCCAACAAAAAAGTTTTTACGAAAAATTAGCTCAGAACAACCGTTCAAGTGGAATCGCTGTCTGAAATTGAATTGATAAAAAAAAATAATTCAGAAGGCTGTAAAAATCGAATTTTTCGCTTTACGAAAAAACTTTTTGAGTTTTTTTTGTAGAGATCTGCTTGAGATCTGCTCTAACATACAATTTGCAGGTAATCGTTCTAAAATATTTCTCTAATACAAAAAAGAATCAAGTACAAGAAGAAATATGAAAGAAGCGACGTCCATCATTGATCGTGTTTCGAAAAGTTTTATTGAATTAATTTGGTTTACTATTTGGTGGCACTACGCCCAATAAATATTGTAGCTGTTCTTCGTTTTTTGTTAATGAACCGTTATATGCTTCTATCAAAGTGACACCACATTCGGCTACGTTATTAACGACTTTTGGATTAAAAAAAATCTAAGCAACTCAAATAAGTGGCATTTTCCGGCCATAATTCAATATTTACTCTCAAAAAATCATAAGGTAAATTTAATTGCTGGAAAAGAAATAAGGATTCTTGAGTAACGAAATCGCTTATGTCTTCTTTCAGTACCATTTCCCACTAATTTTTTTTTTTAACAATTACTCGCTCGGAAGGATTTTTGGATTTTTCTCGAGATTGCAGAGCTTGTACCTTTTTTGCCTTCACGCTTATCGGCACAGCATTGTCAAAAAACGACAAAGCAACAATGTTCTCGTTAAAGTACCACAAGTGACTAGCTAATTTTTTCGAGGCAGCCTCCCCTACTACAGGATTCACTTCGCAATAACGAATGAAATTCTGTAGCAGTGACATCTTGATTTGTGGGAAAAATGTCGCGGTTTCCCGTTCGTGGCGCTAGCGTGAAGCTTGTAATTTTGCACTACGAGCTACCGCATGCTGCAGCCAGGTGGCAGCGTGTGCCCGCACGCCGCTTAAATAAAAAAATTAATTTTAGACAGCGATACCACTTGAACGGTTGTTCTAAGCTAATTGTTCGTAGGAACTTTTTTTGGAGGGAATTTAATGCTCTATCAGAATATCTTAATGACATTTTTGTGAGATTTTTTTCTGAAGAGTTTTACTACGACGTTCAGAAGTGCCAATATTTTCCTGTGTTATTCTTATGGACAGTATTGAAATGAAATGCGCCGTTGGAAATAATTTTTTTTTAACTCTCCTTCGAGGATTCTTCTTCTTTTACCTTAATTCACCTGTTTTTGGTGGATGCAACCGAAAAAAAATATATCGATGTGACATCGACAAGACAGAGGCGAACTTACAGATTGCGCGGAGACTTTTTCCTGGATCGATTGGGCAATATCTCGGTTTTCCTCTATTCAATCGCTTCTCTTTATCCGTTCGGTTCTTCGCTCGGGACTTTTTCGCTTCGCTACTTCGCTTGACCACGCTGCAGGACTTAATGCCCGACCATGCCGGCCGGCTTGCTCATCTCGCCCAATCCCGTGCTAGATGACGGACCTCCGATCGATTTTCCACCTCGATCCTCGTGGCTTGCCCTTTCGGTCGATATCCTCGATGGCTCTTGTCCCTCCCGAGTCGCTGAGCGCCTCAGTCGGTACAGCGTCCGCCAGCCATACCGCGCGAGAGCTACAGCCTCGCCTGACGCGCGGTAGGCCGGAGACTCGGGAGATGGCAGCGGGATGCCCTCGGTCGGCCAGTCCAATTTCCGGGTCTTTGGGAGATGGCGCTGATGGCTCTCCGAATTGACGGCCGGTCTGACGTGGCCCCAGTCGACAGTCCGCGTGGTCGTTTCGCAATCGCGATACGGCGGTGCGGGAAGGACGGCGGGGGGGGGGGGGGGGGGGGGGTAGTGTCGCAGCTTCTATATGAAGAAAATCCTTAAAGCTACCTTAAAATTAGCAATTAAATTTTCTCAATAAAGGTACGTGGCGAAGATTAAGCCCAAGTGTGGTCATGCGGGCTTTTTCTCTATCTCCTTGTGACGCAACGTCACAATGTATATATATATATATTAGGGTGTGCGGAAAAAAATCGATATATTTTTTTTCGGTTGCATCCACCAAAAACAGGTGAATTAAGGTAAAAAAAGAAGATTCCTCGAAGAAGAGCTCAAAAAAAAAATTATTTCGAACGGCCCATTGCATTTGAATACTGTCCATAAGAATAACACAGGAAAATATTAGCACTGCTGAACGTCGTAGTAAAACTCTTCAGAAAAAATCTCACAAAAATGTCATTAAGATATTCTCATAGACAATTGAATTCCCTACAAAAAAAGTTCCTACGAACAATTAGCTTAGAACAACCGTTCAAGTGGTATCGCTGTCTGAAATTAATTTTTTTATTTAAGCGGCGTGCGCGCCCTAGCTCATGCTGCCACCTGGCGGCAGCATGCGGTAGCTCGTAGTGCAAAATTACAAGCTTCGCGCTAGCGCCACGAACGGGAAACCGCGACATTTTTCCCCCAAATCAAGATCTGTCACTGCTACAGAATTTCATTCGTTATTACGAAGTGAATCCTGTAGTAGGGGAGGCTGCCTATATATATCTATATATATATATATATATATATATATATATATATATATATATATATAAAAGAATACACCATTTACATTCGCTTGATTCATTAATACTAGTCTCACCATTCTTACTATCGTTATCTTGGGTTTATTTGGGCGAAACATTGTACAATGTTCCGTGTACATTGTAGGTTTGGTGCCGTTGTTTACATACAAGATAATGGCAAGACTTCGGCGATAAGTGCCGAAGTGACAAGACATTCGTGATGAGGAGATTGCAATACTGCATTTTTTCCAATGGCAATTACTTTGAACATCTACTATGAATAAAGGTAATTTCACATATAAATAAAGTTCATGTCACTTTTTTATCTTGAATGACCTTGAACGACTTTGACCCTTAAACGTTTTTTATGCAGTTTCCGATGCTCTACAAGATAGTTGAAAAAAATGTACCGTCCCATTTAAAAAAGCGGAGGTGACCTTTACTGTGCGACAGCGCCTCCACTGAGATAAAAAAAATGGTCGCATTTGATTACCCCTTTCGTACGGTACAACTTTTGTTTCAAACATTTTTCTGTGACGTCAATAATTACAGAGATATTCAAGGTGGCAACAGTTAGTGCCTCACCCTGTATATATATATATATATATATATATATATATATATATATATATATATATATATATATATATATCTTCGGTTTCTATGTATTCCTAAATTAATAGAATTAACCAGATTGGTTAATTCTAATAAAATACGGGTAATTTTAACACGAATCTGACGAATCGTTTCGTAATATTGAATTATCACATAAATCCCATAATTTTATTCCTTAGCACACACTACCCCTTTTACCCTCATCCGGTGCTATTGCGCTAGGCGTAGGCAACAAAGAGGAAAACAAATAATTATGCTCTCACCCCTTCCGGATGTGACATATTAATTTTTGGGGGCTCGTCCGGGATTTCAGAAAAGGAATGTGTTAATTAATTCAATGTCAGAAGACAAATTAGCCAGCTTATTAAATCTAAACATCACCTAAGACTCGGCTGAATAATAGGGATATTCACTGATTGTGAGAAGCTCTGATGTAGAATTATTACATGGTCTCGAAACAATTCCATAAAAGTCGCCAAAAACATAACACTTATCTCGTAAAGACGAAATCAAAACCACAGAAACAATGATGACCTTAAGAACAAATCAGTTAATCTCCCTTAAAGTCGCCATAAGCTGCGTCCCCGAATTCAATGGAAAGAATATCCCTTTATCCGAATTTATAATTGGTCGCGAAGATGCAAAAGATATGCTTCTTCCCGAAGCTGAAAAATATTTAGCTGAATTAATTAGAAACAAATTTAAAAAATCAAGCCAGAGAAGCGATCTACGGAACAAAATTTGAAACGGTGGAAGAACTCACTAAATATCCAAAAAATATGTAAACCAAATAAATCCTAAATGCAATTATTGGGTGAGCTCGGCAACATTTTCAAGGCAGTTCACGACAGTGTCATAGATTTCATTCCAAAAATTAGAAAAAATGCAAGAGAAATAATCGTGGGGCGAATATTATTCAGCGACGGGAAGGACGATCCCGCTTTCAGAACAACGGTATACGATTATTGTCTAACGTGTTTTAGATGGGACTTAAAAGAAGGAATCGAACAATGACTCCTCCATTGTGACAAAATCGAAGATGCGATCGAACACGCGATCCAAATTGAACGCGAAGGTACGGCGCGAAAGGTATTGCAGTCCACTACTGTTAAACACGAAAAACCTTTTACAGACGAATCAGTAAAAATATGCGGTATTTGCAAAAAGGATAATCATCCAACCTAAGCTTGTGGATTCGCGACTCTCACCTGCCAGATTCGTAAAAATCAAGGCCACAGTGCCAACGAATGCCAAAATGTGCCAAATGAGCAAACCTCGGTCGTTTGTCAAATTTGTAAAAACCTCGGGCACACCACGGATAAATATTTCGCCAGTCGTATACCCCAGATAGTGGTCTGTCAGTTGTGTAAAATATGAGATCATACGGCCTACGAATGTCCTTCGTGGAAAAGGTGCGCGAATTTTTCAATCATCAAATACGTCCAACGTATGATCCTGAGTGCCAACTCTGTCATGATCTCGGGCATACGGTAGACAAATGTTTCCGATTTAAAAACAACTCTCCTAATGTTGCCCCGCCTGTATGTCGATATTACAGAAGGGTCGGCCTGAACATAGAAAACTGTCGTTCCCGTAAATATAATAACTCGAGATACCAGCCGGGAAACGATTCGGGCGGACGCGCCAAACGGATCCACGGTCCCAAAGCGTCCGGTGACCGCCGTCTCAACAAATACACGCAACGAAGATATCCTATCTATACAGTAAACCCGCAAAATTTGATCAATTACTCTCAGTGTGTATCGGAGCACATCCAGAAAAAGGAAAGATATCGATGGTATTAGACAGTGGCGTCATTCCAAATCTAATTAAGGCGTTACCCCCACTTGTAGCGCAAAAAAGGCCTTTTTCATGAATTTTGTTAAAGAAAACTACAAAACTTTTTTAATCGATCAATATACCATCTTAAAGAACACATCTTGAAGAACTTTCAGTAATTTTTTTATTGAAAAATATTACATTGTTTAGTGGCAAATGGCCATCAATGAAATAATGTTTTTATATACACGGTTTGCGGTGACCAACATTGCGGCGAAGTGGATCATCTGAAAAAAAAATGCGGATGGATTTAGTCAAATATAAGTATAAATGAGTCTTTAATCGAAGGATTTTACAAAATATTCATTTTTCACAAAATGGCGGACAGTCAAAGTTAATGGTTCGATTTTAACGAAAAAAAACTGCCGTTTTTGGCTATAAAACGGCCATTTTTTTTTTCGAAAAAAAAAATCGAAAGATTAAGACTACATTTTTATGTATTAAATAAGCCTGCAAAATTTCAAGAAGATCGGTTCATTAGTGTTCGAGTAATCTTGGTCACCGACTTCAGAAATGCCATTTTGAGAAAAACGCGTTTAAAGTTTCAATTTCAGTTTACACGAAGAAAATATTTTTTTTTGTAAACTTACATAGAGTCATCTATTCCGGGCCCATACAGAAGTTCTTCCGCCGACGATGCCGCTTGCAAAACGGAAATTTGGTGTTGCCTTCGTAATATTCTTCCTTCACGAGTGCTCTCGGCCGCACGTCTCTCTGCCAGTGCAATCCGTGCTTCGTCCATTTTATCAGCATATTCGTGCGCGTTGTGTCCACAGCTCACTCCGATTGAGTTCAAATAAAATAATAATGATTTTGAACCTTCGTTGAATAGTCCAACGGCAATATAAGCTGTTAAATTTACATCGATTGCTCCACTCGAGACGATTTTTGGGCTGATTTTCCAAATAAGTTGGTTGAAGCTTTCGTTGTTATTTTGATTGAAGCCACCGACGCATCTTTCGAGTAAAGTTTCCTTACTCAGATCGTTGTATATAGTGTGACGTGATTTCTTTGAAACCGCGTCACAAGAGCAGCTACCGATCACGTGGTTTACGTGCATATGCCCGAGTCGCTACCGCGACGCGTGCCAAGGGTCTTTCTCCTCCCGTGCTCCGTTTGTTTTGTTAATTTTGTCGATTCCGTTTCCGTTCGGTTGGCGGGCGGAACTCGGTCGAGTGGCGTGGCGCTCAACGCATCGAGCAATCCCGACCGAGGGAAGCTGCCAACGAGATCGCTCTGGGCAATCGGCGTACGCCCGGCTGAGATGCCGGCGCCCCACGGTGTGGTGCATCGTGTTGGAGAGCGGGCCGTTTACGTTACGGGCGGAAGCTGGAGCTTTTCGCGCCGCGCTTCTGTAAAGAAGCATTGCCCGCTCTTGCACGGTGGCCCGGGGATGCGATCCCAGAGAATCTCACTGCTACCGTTGGAGAGAGTCACCCGGTATACTCCCGATCCGATCTCGAGGTAACTCGGGCAGAGATGACGGTTACCGAATTAAAATATTATTTCAATAATATTTCAGTTCCCGATTCTGGCGTAAGAGATAAGTTCTCGCTCGAACCGGCGATTTCGCACGGTTGGATCCCGTGAGCGTGTTGACAGTTTTTCTGTTAACGCGCTCTGTCTAGCTCTCGAATAATCCCTCGCGCGCCGGCCTTGGTCGCGCAAGGTAGGGAAAATGACGAATTTTCAGGTGAGACAGTAGAGTCTCCCGAAATGTGTCCGATTCCGCTTTTTGACGTTCTCGTGACAGTTGTCGATGGGACGGCGAGCCACGAGCTTCGCGATCGAGAGACGGGTCGTGTCTCTCTCGCGCCCGTGACGTCGCGCCGTAGTTCCCGCTCTAGAGACACGTCGTCGTGTCCTCTCGCTCCCGCGCGTATGACGTTTTACGTAATCCGATCCCGGGTGGTCAATCCACCGGCTCCCGCACCACAACAAAAAACCTAATTGTGTTTTTTTTTGTGACGTTTCCGTCATCGCGGAAACGACAGATCCCGTGAGATTGAGACTACTCCCCGGTGAATCCCGACCCCTCTACCACATCCCACAGCCTGAGCGGCCGTGCAGTACCGCAACCGTCCTCCCCCGCGCCAGTGCATCCAGATTAGTCCGGTTAGACGGTTCCGGCGATCAAAAAACCGAGGAGAGCTCCAGTCTCCGAACCCGGTTAAGGTTCCGGGGGAAACAAAAATCTAGGAGGGCTCCAGCCTCCGCCTGGCGGGTCGGGTTTGATCACCCCGACCCCAGTTTAGTCCGGTTGAGAAATCCGGCGAAATAAAATTTCTCTGGCGCCCCGGGTATTGCGGGTGCACGCGCACGGGAGGAACGGCCGAAGGTGACGGTTTCCCGCACCAGATCCCGATTGAAGCTCTCGTTTCGCGTAGAGTAATTATCACCCGTCACAAATGGCGCCCAACGTGGGGCCCGACGATGAGTAGTTGTTCCCGATAGAGTGAAAGAAGGAGAGAAATGACGAAGGAAATGGAAGAAAAGGAAGAAATGAGTTAATTATTTTTTGTTTTTTATTAATTTCTCTTTTGTTATTTCTTTTCATTCGAGTCCGCTTCACTCTTTCGTTCTCGATTATATCTCCCCGCGAGATCGTTCTCGAGTGAGAATCCTGTTCCCTTTTCACCTCCCCAAGTTCCCCCTTAAAGTTACCGGAAGGGCTCTCGAAAACGGTCGGAGACGTCCACGATTTTCGTTCGCGAAAAATTACGCGGTCTCCGACTGTACGTCCGCGCTAGCCGTCGCGCTAGGCCTAGAGGGCCACGGGCGCGGGGCGAGCGGCGGGGAAGCTCTCGCGGACCTGTGAAAAATAAGTTTTTCACCCGGCTCTCGAAATTACGTTCCCCTCCCCGCGAGCCCTTCCTCACGCTCCCGAGGTGCGAAAATCCGATCGATCGTCCTCATTATCACGCGATCTCTCGAACGGTCTACACCGATTTCACCGAGTTCCCGATAACATATCACTCAGTAAGTTCCCGTTTGAATTTTGAGATTTTCTGCTCCCGTCATCTTCGTGCACCTTCCCTTCGATCGCCTAGCGAGTGGAGAGAAAACGCTATCGCGGCGGAGTGCGCGAATTCGCGACCGTAGAGGGGAATATCCTACGGGATTTACCGCTCTACGAAGCTGAGTGCTCCCGTTAACACACGACGAAGAAAAAAAAAAAAAAATAAGTTCTGTGAAGTGCTCCCGTTGTCACAAGGAAAATAAAAAAGTTTGTGAAGTGCTCCCGTTGGTACAAAAAAAAATATATATTTTTTTTTGTGTTTTGTGTATCCAGTGCTCCCGAACAACCTGACAAAAGGTTTGTCCCGACCACCAGGTCGAGGATCACGGATTACCGTCGAGACGGATATTCAACGTCCGGTGAGTTCCCGACGCCGTCGGAAAATTATTTTTCCTCCCTCGCGTGGTTCTCGTGGCACGCGGCCCTCACGGGCCGGGCCATTTCCCGATCCCGGCGATCCGAATAAAAATTTCGGATCGGGAGAGAATAAAATTATCTTTGATTTTTTTGAAATAAATTCTCTCCTCGCTCTCGTCCCGTCGCATTTGTCCGACGGGAGGGAATAAATTTCCCGATCCCGACGATCCGAATCAAAATTCGGATCGGGAGAGAATAAAATTAATTTTGATTTTTTTTTTTTGACATAAATTCTCTCCTTGCTCTCGTCCCGTCGCATTTGTCCGACGGGAGGGAATAAATTTCCCGATCCCGACGATCCGAATCAAAATTCGGATCGGGAGAGAATAAAATTATTTTTGATTTTTTTTTTTTTTTTGACATAAATTCTCTCCTTGCTCTCGTCCCGTCGCATTTGTCCGACGGGAGCGAATAAATTTCCCGATCCCGACGATCCGAATGAAAATTCGGATCGGGAGAAAACAATTTAATTTAAAATTTTTGAATTTTCTCCTTGCTCTCGTCCTGTCGCATTCGTCCGACGGGAGGGAATAAATTCCCCAATCCCGACGATCCGAATAAAAATTCGGATCGGGAGAAAATAATTTATTTTTAATCTATTTTTGAATTTTCTCCTCGCTCTCGTCCTGTCGCATTCGTCCGACGGGAGGGAATAAACTCCCCGATCCCGACGATCCGAATAAAAATTCGGATCGGGAGAAAATAATTTTTTTTGAATTTTCTCCTCGTTCTCGTCCCGTCGCATTCGTCCGACGGGAGGGAAAAAATTTCCCGATCCCGACGATCCGAATCAAAATTCGGATCGGGAGAGAATAAAATTCCTTTTTTGTTTTTTTTTAATAAATTCTCTCCTCGCTCTCGTTCCGTCGCATTCGTCCGACGGGAGGGAATAAATTCCCCGATCCCGACGATCCGAATAAAAATTCGGATCGGGAGAAAATAATTTAATTTTAATTTTTTTTTGAATTTTCTCCTCGCTCTCGTCCTGTCGCATTCGTCCGACGGGAGGGAATAAATTTCCCGATCCCGACGATCCGAAATACTCGGATCGGGAGAAAATAATTTATTTGTATTTTTTTTTTCTTTTTGAATTTTCTCCTCGCTCTCGTCCGTCGCATTCGTCCGACGGGAGGGAATAAATTCCCCGATCCCGACGATCCGAATAAAAATTCGGATCGGGAGAAAATAATTTATTTTTAATTTTTTTTTGAATTTTCTCCTCGCTCTCGTCCTGTCGCATTCGTCCGGCGGGAGGGAATAAATTTCCCGATCCCGACGATCCGAAATACTCGGATCGGGAGAAAATAATTTATTTGTATTTTTTTTTCTTTTTGAATTTTCTCCTCGCTCTCGTCCGTCGCATTCGTCCGACGGGAGGGAATAAATTCCCCGATCCCGACGATCCGAATAAAAATTCGGATCGGGAGAAAATAATTTAATTTTAATTCTTTTTTGAATTTTCTCCTCGCTCTCGTCCTGTCGCATTCGTCCGGCGGGAGGGAATAAATTCCCCGATCCCGACGATCCGAATAAAAATTCGGATCGGGAGAAAATAATTTAATTTTAATTTTTTTTTGAATTTTCTCCTCGCTCTCGTCCTGTCGCATTCGTCCGACGGGAGGGAATAAATTTCCCGATCCCGACGATCCGAATAAAAATTTCGGATCCGGAGAGAATAAAATCATCTTTGATTTTTTTTTTTGAAATAAATTCTCTCCTCGCTCTCGTTCCGTCGCATTCGTCCGACGGGGGGGGGAATAAATTCCCCGATCCCGACGATCCGAATAAAAATTCGGATCGGGAGAAAATAATTTATTTTTAATTTTTTTTGAATTTTCTCCTCGCTCTCGTTCCGTCGCATTCGTCCGACGGGGGGAATAAATTCCCCGATCCCGACGATCCGAATAAAATTCGGATCGGAAGAAAATAATTATTTTTTTTTTTTAATTTTTTTTTGAATTTCCTCCTCGCTCTCGTCCCGTCGCATTCGTCCGACGGGAGGGAATAAGTTTCCCGATCCCGACGATCCGAATCAAAATTCGGATCGGGAGAGAATAAAATTCTTTTTTTTGTTTTTTTTTAAATAAATTCTCTCCTCGCTCTCGTTCCGTCGCATTCGTCCGACGGGAGGGAGTAAATTTCCCGATCCCGACGATCCGAATCAAAATTCGGATCGGGAGGGAATAAAATTTATTTTTAATTTTTTGTTTTTTTTTAATTTTCTCCCCGCTCTCGTTCCGTCGCATTCGTCCGACGGGAGGGAATAAATTCCCCGATCCCGACGATCCGAAAAATTCGGATCGGAAGAAAATAATTTTTTTTAACTTTTTTTGAAATTTTTTTCGTGTTCTCGCCCCGTCGAATTGGCCACGGAAAGGGGAGTCAAGCCCCCTAGATCCCGTTCCCAGTCGGTACGTCGACGCCCTCCGGGTCTCCGAAGGCCATCCCCATGGCAACCGGAGGTGCGATACCGAAGGTCCCGCCACAGCTCTCGGACCCCGCTGATGATTCAGCGGATGACGTGATCCCGATCGGGGACCTGATGCTGGGTCCACAGGTGCGCACCGTGGAACGACCGATCCGAATGGATCGGACCCGGACGGACGACGTGCGACGCCCAGCCCGGCCCCGAAGCTCCTGGTGGAGCGACCCGGTGTCTGTCGCCGACAGGGACCGACGCTCCTCGGTGAGGTTGACGGGGGGTTTCCCCTCGACCGCCCCGGGTTCCCGAGGTGACGAGAGACCCCGGCCTACCGGACCAGGTCGTAGGGTCGTCACTCTGAACCGGAGTGATCTCGAGTCGTCAAGCGACGAGCAGATCCCGCGTCGGGGTAGGAGGTTTTTATCTCCTCACCGAGTCCTCCCAGAGGTACGCCGATGGGAGGCCACGTTCTCGGGCCGTCAGGGTGAGGATGTAGAGGACTTCCTCTCCCTCATCGACGAGGGGCGCGTCCTAGCTCGTATTCACGACGAGGACCTGCTCCAAACGCTCTCGTTCTGCCTCAAGGGCATCGCGCGGATTTGGTACCGCCAAGCCCGAGGCACATTGTCGAGTTGGCCGGTCGCGAAAGCCGCGTTTCGCGAACGCTTCGCTGACCCCGACTACCAGATCGCCTTGCGCGAGGAGATCTCGTGCCGGACCCAAGGCGAGTCCGAGTCCGCTCTCGTGTATTTGAGCTGCATGAGCGGCCTGTTCTCCCGTCTGGATCCAGCTTGGACGGAGCGGGAACAGGTGCGCTACGCGCACCGCAATATGCTCCCGTCCTACCGCCTGGTGATTCCGTTGCAGGACCCCTGGGCGATGAAGGATCTCGAGCGTGCCGCCGCTCGTCAGGAGCAAATCCTGAAGAGCATGAGCACGCGACGCGTGCCGCCGAAGCCAGAGGCTTCCCTCTGTCCGGCGTACGCATATCGCGAACCGCGGCAGGCGCCGCGCGTATTCCGCCGCCCCGGGCTGCACCTCATGCAGGACCCGGTCGCAATGGTTCCCGAAGGGTCCTCCTCTTGCGAGGAGGAAAACCCCGAGATGCTCGAAGCATTGTTGCCCCCACGCAACAAGCGAGCGTCAGTTCCCGAAGCAGGCGCGGGCGAGCGGAGTCCCTCGCGACCTCCGCCGGCGCGCCGGTCGTTCTCGAAGGCGCCGAAGGGTAAGATCCCGAGGGATAGGGCGGATAAAACCCCCTCCCCGTTACCGAGTGGCCCTGTCACGGCCACCCCAGCTACCGAGAAGTCCGACAGGCCCAGTTGCTGGAACTGCGGCAAGACGGGGCATCCGCATCGTGAATGCACTGATCCCCGCCGTCGCTTCTGCTACCGTTGCGGTCTGTCAGGCACGTCCACGACCCGCTGCCCCTTCTGCAACCGGGGAAACGGGCGAGGAGGCGAGTGAGACAGTCTCCTCTGCCTCCCGAGACGGACCTCGGCGACATTACTTTCTCGAAAGGTTCCCGTGTAGCGACGCCACGCCAACAGGCTACCGGACGCAAGAAAAGGCGTAGGCGACAGCTACGGAGTCGAACAGCTACCGGTACGACCCTCCCAGGAGAGGATCCCTCTCTCGAGGAGGTTGTCGTAAACTCGGCTTCCGACCAGAGCGCTATTGCGTTCCGGGTGGAACCGCTTTTAGGCGGGAAACCCGTCCCAGCTCTCGTGGACTCTGGCGCGACCAAGACCTTTATCGGCCCCATTCTCATCGAATGGGTAGCAGCTCTCGGCACAGAGGCGATCAAGATCCCACCGCGATCCGTCGTGGTTGCGAATGGTCAGGTCGAGACTGTGCACCTGGCTTCCCGAGTGCCTTTGATCTTAAATGGCCGTCCGGTCATGGTTCTCGCGCACCATCTGCACTCGCTCTCGGAGGATCTAATCCTAGGGTTAGATAGCTTGCGGGCAGCCCGGATGGTGGTGGACTTCTACAGTGAGTCCTGGTGGTTCCGTGACGCACCAGAGACCCTGTACACCTTCACCCCGGAAATCGGCACCCCCCGCATCACTACGTGCTGTGGGTTGTGCTCTCCGGATCCCGATGAGGCGACTCGTCTCGACGAGCTCCTCAATGATCACGTACCGCAAACCCCGGCTGAGTCGGCAGTCACCTCGCTCGTTGCTCACAGCATCGACGTGGGGGACAGCCTCCCGGTGAAGCAGCGGCCATATCCCGTTACTCCGATCATCCGCGACATAATTTGGGCGGAGGTGGATCGGATGCTCTCGACTGACATAATCGAGCCGTCAAGTAGCGACTGGGCTAGCCCGGTCGTTATGGTTAAAAAACCGAACGGTAAATACCGTTTTTGTATCGATTACCGAAGAGTTAACGCAGTCACGAAGAAGGATGCTTACCCCATCCCGAACATGACGGGCATTCTCGACGAATTGAGACAGGCCAATTACATCTCGACTCTGGATCTGAGTCAGGCGTATTGGCAAGTCCCAATGGATCCCGCTTCCCGTGAGGTTACCGCTTTCGTTGTGCCAGGCAGAGGCTTGTTCCAGTTCAAGCGAATGCCTTATGGCTTAACGAATGCTCCCGCAACGTTCCAGCGAATGCTGGACCGGCTTATCGGTGTGGAAATGTACCCACACGTTTTCGTTTACCTGGACGACATTATCATTGTCACCAGGACCTTCGAAGAACACCTAGTGTGGCTTCGGAGGGTTCTCGACAAGATCTCGGAGGCGGGGCTGGCAATCAATCGCGAGAAAAGCGAGTTTTGCCGCTCCCAAGTTCGCTATCTCGGCTTTCTGGTAAACAACCAAGGCCTTGAGATCGATCCCGAGAAACTGGCTCCCGTGCTCGATTATCCCGCCCCGCGAAATCTCCGGCAATTGCGTCGGTTCCTTGGCATGGCGTCATGGTACCGTCGCTTCATACCGGAATTCGCGACCATCGCCGAACCCCTGACTCGCCTTACTAAAAAGGATGTCGGGTGGCGATGGGATCCCGAACAGCAAGGTGCTCTCGACCAGCTGAAGCGGTGCTTGACGAGCGCACCGACGCTCGCATGCCCCGACTTTTCGCTCCCGTTCACGCTACAGACCGATGCTAGCGGAGTGGGTCTCGGTGCCGTCCTCACGCAAGTGATCGAGGGGCACGAGAGGGTTATCGCTTACGCGAGCCGCGCTCTCACCGCCCCGGAACGGAAATATTCCGTAACGGAGCAGGAGTGCCTCGCCGTGCTCTGGTCGATACGGAAATTCCGTTGCTACCTAGAGGGTTACAGCTTCAGTGTGATCACTGATCACAGCAGCCTCAGGTGGTTACACAACCTGAAGAACCCCACTGGTCGGCTAGCCCGATGGGCATTGGAGTTGCTGGAATACAGCTTCACCATTATCCATCGAAAAGGCGCGCTGCACCATGTTCCCGATGCGCTCTCGAGGATCCCTGAGGGACGGGATGACACCCTGGCGTGTATCCAAGACACTCGGGACCAATGGTACCGTCGCCGGGTTCGCGACGTCGAACGGATCCCGGATAAGTTCCCGGATTGGAAGTTGGTTGAGGGCCGACTGTATTACCATCGGCCCTCCCACTTAGCGGATCTCGAGTTTGAGGATCTCGACGCGTGGAAGCTCGTACTTCCCCGCGAGCTCCGGCAGCGCGCTCTCAGTGAGTGCCATTCGCTACCGCAAGCAGGCCACTTGGGGGTCGACAAAACGTATCGACGTTTGGCGATCACCTATTTCTGGCCTGGTCTTTTTAAAGACGTCGTAGCTCACGTGCGGAGGTGTGACACCTGCCAGCGCTGCAAAGTCGAGCAGCAAGCTCCCGCCGGTCTCATGGGTCATCGCATTGTCGAGGAGCCCTGGACGACCGTAGCTACCGACATCATGGGACCGATCACCCCTGGGCGATCCGGCCATGCATACGTTCTCGTGATCCAAGATCTCTATACTAAATGGATAGAGGTCCAGCCCCTTCGCAGGGCGAATGGAAAAGCGATCGCGAAAGCTCTCGATGACCTGGTCGTCGCCCGCTGGGGGGCGCCCAAGGTCTTGATCACGGATAATGGCACCGAGTTCGTCAACCGCGACATACGCGAGTTGACTGAGCGCGTGGGGATGCGGCATAGCACTACGCCGCCATACCATCCCCAAGCCAATCCTACCGAGCGGGTGAATCGCGTGGTGAAAACCATGATTCGCGCCTTCCTGGATGGTAATCATCGGGAATGGGACGCGCACCTGCATGAGTTCCGGTTTGCGTATAACACGGCGCATCATAGCTCTCTACAGGCTACGCCTGCGTTCGCGAACTTCGGCCGCGAACCTGCGCCAGCGGTATCGCTGCGCCGGGGGGCCGAGGGTGATCCCGAAATCACCCCACGTCCTCCCGAGGAGTGGGTGAGGCGTATGGCTCGTCTCGATACGCTGAGGACGGCCTTCACGCACGCTCTCGATGAAGCGTTCCGTAGACAATCGGAACAGTACAATCTCCACCGTCGGGATCGTACGTTCCAGGTTGGTGATCTCGTACTGCGCCGTGCGCATCGGCTCTCGTCCGCGGCCAAGCGAGTGACGGCGGCTCTCGAGCCCCCTTTTGAGGGGCCCTTTCTGATCTCGAAGCAGCTCTCGCGGGTAGTTTACGAGCTATCCGATCTCGATGGGCGATCGAAGGGGAAGGTTTCCGTGCAGGACCTCAAACCCTATCGGACCCCGTGATTCCGGGCTAATATTCTTTTATATTCGCAGGTTACCGAGATGGCATCCGACTCGACCACCCCGGACCGGGAGGTTGTGTTGCTGGAGGAGGAGGATGACGGTGGTGCCATGGAGGAGGCGTCCGGACCTTGGTCCGAAGATTTGGCCCGCTTGAATGCCCCGTTCCCGAAGCTGACTATGCCGTCGCCACGACCCACGCCATGGGTCCCGAGCACGTACGGGCCTGTGGAGCTGTTACGGGCCTGTGCGGCGACGCTCCGAGACACGGAGCGTCTGGAGGGCGACTCAGCGGAGGACCTTATTAAGGTCATCCGGGAGTTAGCCCAGGATGCCCTGAGTCCCGGGCGGGCCGCGCAGCCGGCGGGCTCCCCGGCTCCGACGGTTCCCGAGGGCCCCCGTCCCAGCGGGGTCCAAAGGCTCCCGACCCCCGCTAACGCTGCCCCGGTGGCTTCGGGAAAGGCCCGAGGGCCAACCGCGGCCGTCGATCGCCGACCTCCGGGGGGCGGGCCCCACCGCCAGCGGGGGATAGCTATCGACCGGGCATGCTATAGTTGCGGTAAAGTGGGTCACCGGTATAGCAACTGCCCGCTCGGACCCCCCACCAAGACCTTCTGCCGCAGGTGCGGACGCAAGGGAAAAACCCTGCGAACGTGCCCGCACTGCAGCAAGGACTGGCGGCAGGAGGGGCCGTATGTCCCGCAGGCAGGCCGCAACGTCCCGCGGGAGGAGTTAAAGGTGATGCGAGTCGCGCAAGCGGAGGCCCGCAAGGCGCGACCCCCGCCACCAACTCCCGTGCCGGAGATGGCCGCTGACCCGGTTCCCGGACCTTCGGGTCAAAAAGCCAGGAGGCGACGCAGGGGTAGCCGAGGCGCGCGAAACACCCCGCGCACCTAAGCGGGCCCCGGCGAGCTCCCGCAATAGGGGCCTCTGGCCCACAGTTCTCGCGTGAGGTGGCAACACCTTCACGGCTCCCGCAAAATGGGCCTCTGGCCCATAGTTCTCGCGTGAGGTGGCAACACCTTCACGGCTCCCGCAAAATGGGTCTCTGGCCCACAGTTCTCGCGTGAGGTGGCAACACCTTCACGGCTCCCGCAAAATGGGCCTCTGGCCCATAGTTCTCGCGTGAGGTGGCAACACCTTCACGGCTCCCGCAAAATGGGCCTCTGGCCCACAGTTCTCGCGTGAGGTGGCAACACCTTCACGGCTCCCGCAAAATGGGCCTCTGGCCCATAGTTCTCGCGTGAGGTGGCAACACCTTCACGGCTCCCGCAAAATGGGCCTCTGGCCCATAGTTCTCGCGTGAGGTGGCAACACCTTCACGGCTCCCGCAAAATGGGCCTCTGGCCCATAGTTCTCGCGTGAGGTGGCAACACCTTCACGGCTCCCGCAAAATGGGCCTCTGGCCCATAGTTCTCGCGTGAGGTGGCAACACCTTCACGGCTCCCGCAAAATGGGCCTCTGGCCCATAGTTCTCGCGTGAGGTGGCAACACCTTCACGGCTCCCGCAAAATGGGCCTCTGGCCCATAGTTCTCGCGTGAGGTGGCAACACCTTCACGGCTCCCGCAAAATGGGCCTCTGGCCCATAGTTCTCGCGTGAGGTGGCAACACCTTCACGGCTCCCGCAAAATGGGCCTCTGGCCCATAGTTCTCGCGTGAGGTGGCAACACCTTCACGGCTCCCGCAAAATGGGCCTCTGGCCCATAGTTCTCGCGTGAGGTGGCAACACCTTCACGGCTCCCGCAAAATGGGCCTCTGGCCCACAGTTCTCGCGTGAGGTGGCAACACCTTCACGGCTCCCGCAAAATGGGCCTCTGGCCCATAGTTCTCGCGTGAGGTGGCAACACCTTCACAGCTCCCGCAATATTGGGCCTCTGGCCCATAACTCTTGCGTGAGGCAACGACGCCGTACAACCCCCGCAATCTGGGCCTCTGGCCCAGAGTTCCCGCGTGAGGCAATAAAGCCTCACAGTTCCCGTGAGGTGGGCTTCTGGCCCATAGTTCGCGTGGGAAAAGGGCGGCATAACGATGGATCCCCATCATGCCAGCCCGGCCCCCGGCCTTGGCGTTCGCAGTGGCTGCGACGCCTCACCGTTCCCGCGAGTTGCCACGGATGCACTCAGGTTCCCGGCACCACCTCCACCAGAGGTGAGGTCAGGTTGGAGCAGTTCTCGCAAGATTCCGGGGCCACCACCCAGACGAGGACGCTACAGCCAAATGGTAAGCCCGTTCCGATTAGTTTGTCCGTCCCTGGTGGTGGTAAGTGTGATCTCGATTTGCTCACTGCACCTTTTGTTTCTCGCGCCGCAGGGCGGTTATCCGCCCCCGGCAGGTCTCGGTCTCTTCCCCATATAGTAGCTACCGAATGGCAACGGAGAGAGACAACCGTGTTACCGTTTATGCAAACAGTCTCTTGTTTGTTTTTTTTTTGTTGTGCGATTTTTTTTTTTTTTTTTGTTTGTTTCTCGTGCTGTGAGGCGAGTGGTCGCCCACGGTAGATCTCGATCTCTCCCACCTTAAGGCTACCGACTGTAACGGGAGAGATAAAGTTTTGCTATCGAATACGATCAAGTGGTTGGTGTTCTGGTTATATTTCTCGCGCTGCGGGTGCTCGGTTCCCGCAGTAGGTCTCGGTCCTTCCCACCGTTCAAGCTACCGACTGCAACAGGGAAGGACAAGTATTGCTACCGTATGTATCTCAGCTACAGCTCCCGCTTAGCAGAGATCACGTTGTTCCCTGATCGTAACCACCCTTAAGGGGTGGGGAGTTGTGACGTGATTTCTTTGAAACCGCGTCACAAGAGCAGCTACCGATCACGTGGTTTACGTGCATATGCCCGAGTCGCTACCGCGACGCGTGCCAAGGGTCTTTCTCCTCCCGTGCTCCGTTTGTTTTGTTAATTTTGTCGATTCCGTTTCCGTTCGGTTGGCGGGCGGAACTCGGTCGAGTGGCGTGGCGCTCAACGCATCGAGCAATCCCGACCGAGGGAAGCTGCCAACGAGATCGCTCTGGGCAATCGGCGTACGCCCGGCTGAGATGCCGGCGCCCCACGGTGTGGTGCATCGTGTTGGAGAGCGGGCCGTTTACGTTACGGGCGGAAGCTGGAGCTTTTCGCGCCGCGCTTCTGTAAAGAAGCATTGCCCGCTCTTGCACGGTGGCCCGGGGATGCGATCCCAGAGAATCTCACTGCTACCGTTGGAGAGAGTCACCCGGTATACTCCCGATCCGATCTCGAGGTAACTCGGGCAGAGATGACGGTTACCGAATTAAAATATTATTTCAATAATATTTCAGTTCCCGATTCTGGCGTAAGAGATAAGTTCTCGCTCGAACCGGCGATTTCGCACGGTTGGATCCCGTGAGCGTGTTGACAGTTTTTCTGTTAACGCGCTCTGTCTAGCTCTCGAATAATCCCTCGCGCGCCGGCCTTGGTCGCGCAAGGTAGGGAAAATGACGAATTTTCAGGTGAGACAGTAGAGTCTCCCGAAATGTGTCCGATTCCGCTTTTTGACGTTCTCGTGACAGTTGTCGATGGGACGGCGAGCCACGAGCTTCGCGATCGAGAGACGGGTCGTGTCTCTCTCGCGCCCGTGACGTCGCGCCGTAGTTCCCGCTCTAGAGACACGTCGTCGTGTCCTCTCGCTCCCGCGCGTATGACGTTTTACGTAATCCGATCCCGGGTGGTCAATCCACCGGCTCCCGCACCACAACAAAAAACCTAATTGTGTTTTTTTTTGTGACGTTTCCGTCATCGCGGAAACGACAGATCCCGTGAGATTGAGACTACTCCCCGGTGAATCCCGACCCCTCTACCACATCCCACAGCCTGAGCGGCCGTGCAGTACCGCAACCGTCCTCCCCCGCGCCAGTGCATCCAGATTAGTCCGGTTAGACGGTTCCGGCGATCAAAAAACCGAGGAGAGCTCCAGTCTCCGAACCCGGTTAAGGTTCCGGGGGAAACAAAAATCTAGGAGGGCTCCAGCCTCCGCCTGGCGGGTCGGGTTTGATCACCCCGACCCCAGTTTAGTCCGGTTGAGAAATCCGGCGAAATAAAATTTCTCCGGCGCCCCGGGTATTGCGGGTGCACGCGCACGGGAGGAACGGCCGAAGGTGACGGTTTCCCGCACCAGATCCCGATTGAAGCTCTCGTTTCGCGTAGAGTAATTATCACCCGTCACAATAGGTCTGATGGCATCCAATACATTCGATGGAAGTGGTTTGTAATCGTGTTGGAAAGCCTCGTTTCTCGCCTGAGCTCGTTGATACAAACACCGCGATTCTTCACCGGTTGGACATCACTCATGGTGTGAATTTGCATCGGTTGAACTGTAATGAACGAAGGTCGCCCACATTGCCTCATGCATATTATGAACAGAAGCAGAATGGCGTCGAATAGCAAGTCCATAGAACACAGTGAGCTTGTCAACAAATTGTCCTGTCAGCTGTCCTTTACCACCAAGCTTTTTTTTTTTTTTTTACTAAATTACGAAGGCGGGATCCCATACGCTTTTGGACGTGACCGATGCATTCTTTTTTTATAACTTCTACGTCGTCATAAGGATGAGAATTTACTAGCCCAGTGTACGTTTTCAAATCTCCGTCTCCAATATAGTAACGGTACAGGACATTATATTTTTCTATTGAACGCTTGAAGATTTCGATAATGGAGTCCACCTCCATTTTTCCCGAGGAGCCTTCGTGATTTGCACTGCAGTTATCTTCGTGTGTTTCGTACCATTCTTCGTATTCCGCATCATTTAGCTTATGTTTCCACAATTCACACATTTTACAATACGCACTTTTTACCACAAGATCAAGTACTTTTCCACTGTAGTAGCCTATGACTGATGTGACTCCGAACAACGACGTATATCCTCGCTTCCTCCAGGATCCATCTCCGGAAACTGTTAATTGAGGAGTTGCATCGCCTTCTGCATTAGGTGTATCTTCAATTTCTTCTCGTACGGCTTTTTTAAGTATTACATCTGCACATGTTTTCACAGACTCATAAATACTTTTCAAAATTATTGAATATGTAGTCTCGGTAAGAAACCTTGGCATGTCCATAAGTCCGCCAAATGTTTGTGCTCCAGCCAATCCTATGCCGACAACTCGCATGGTGAATATAAATCGACGATTTATTTCATACGAATGTTCCGAAAAAGGAGAAAATGGTATCAAATTATCTGCACATGAGTCACATTTCACAACGATTTTGAAGCCTAGTCCTCTTGCACTTGCCGTTTCAAATGTAATGTTTCCATTACACGTTTTGCACTTCACTAAATTTGAAATAGCAGCAAACACAACCCAAAAGTTCAAAATCCGATATTCAATATTAGGACTTTGATTCACAGTCATATCAATATTATTTTTCAGTTTCTTCGCAGACGTGCTGAAACTTTCAATTTCCGTTTCGGGCAGGTTGGGGTTAAAAACACCCTTCCTTTTTTTGGTCGATATTTCCGTAAATTATCACTGCGTCTTGTTTGTCGCGATCCTTTTATTCGATCCATTTTTTAATGTAAAATGAATAAAAACTGCGCTTATAATATTATGAACGGCGGAATATACGTCTTATATAGTCGAACTTTCGAGCTACACTGACGAGTTTAGACCATAACAGACAACGAAAATACGTTTTTATAAATTCCAGTGTATTATATGAACGTTGTGATTGCCACGTATACGACCCTTTTCATCGAACAATGCATTGAAGGTCGGAGGGAGGGTCGAGCGCGCCAGACGGCAGACTAGCCGGTCGTTTACACAACGGATTCTTCTCTTTCAACGCTCATATCTCAGTCAATTTTGTTCGGATCGACTTGAAATTTTCAGGACATATGCTCAGATACTTATACTTCAAAAAAATGCAATAAAAAAAAATCGATTTTTTCTAAATCGCAAGTGGGAGTAACCCCTTAAAAGGAATATGCAAAGAAATTCCCAGCTATCGACAAGCAAGATCTCATAAGACTAAAAGGTATATCCGAACTACCGGTCCTTACGTTAGGGAGCGTAATGATCCGGGTGTTGAACTTCGACACCTTATATCATATTATACCTGCCGAAGTGCAACTCCCTAACTCCGGTTTATTGGGGTCTCAATTCTTCTTTGCAACAAAATCCTAAATAAATTTCGAAGCAGAACGCCTTGAGTGCGGCGGCGAGGTATAACCTTTCGAAATAAAAAACGAAATCGAGGAAATAATAGAAATCCCCGTGCGTTCAGAAACCTCCTTCCACATAATAGTCGAAAACCGCACGTTAAAGAGGTTGGAGCGTAAGCCGCAATCCAAGGATAAATTTAATAAAAAAATACATGTTATCGTTTACCCTATACTGAGTCTTTACAAATTCTTTTAACTTTTTTCACCACCCAACACCAGAGATAAAAAATAGTTTAATGTATGTAATTTAACGTGCGGTTAGATGGGCAAGACTTTCACACTAAAGGTTATGTAATTTTTATTGTTATTTAGCACCAAGATAAACCATTTCTGACAACAGATTAACGCAAACTGAACCTTTGTGAACATTTAGCAGTTTTTTTGAACATTTCGCAGTTTTTTTCATAATAATTATCGATAATGTTATGCTTTTTCAAGTTGGTAGTAACACAAAAGTTTTTCTACTTTACGTAATAAAAATGTTAAAATGCATAATTTTCTCCTTTAATTATATATTTAAAAAAATTAGCTTATATAGAATAAATCTGTACCTCGTATGCATTTTTTTGAGGTTCATTGAAAAAAAATGAATAAACCGTCATTTGACTCAACTGAATCGCTCCACCCTCCTTAAAGGACGGGAATATCCCACCTTTAAAAATGCGTAAGGGTGTTTACGCCAGCGATTGCCTGGTGTTAAACTTTTACGGATAGGCTCATTTAAAGGTTTTTAATACCACAAATGATGCCGTGGGACTGTGCGTGCCAGTCATAAAACTACAGAAATTCGATATCGTGGAAAACCAAATAAAACATAAAAACTCAATCAGATTGCACGACAATGTGCGATTCTAATCAAATTTCTCGCAATTCTTCTAATTCAAAATCAGATTGCACGACAGTCTGCGATTCCAATTTAATTACGCCTATCCAGAGCCCGGGTAGTGGCCGGTCCAAAAAAATCGACAAGAAACGTCAAAATAAAACCTTGCCAATGTTCCAACGAGACCGATGGCTAAACAAAACCAAAAACAAACCCAAATCACGACGAGGAAGAAAAAATCAAAACGAAAACAAATCAAAAGAAAAACAAATCAAAACCAAAACGAGGAAAATAAAACCAAAACAAATGAAAACGTAAACGAAAAAGAAAACCTCAAAATAAAAACGAAATACGATAAAAATGTAAACATAAGAGTTAACTCGCAAGGAAACATAGATTCTCTTTCCACCTCTGAGCCAACATCGTGTCGAAGTGAAAATAATCCAGAGCGTTCAAATATAATAAAAGGTCTCGTGCGTCTACATGACTTTGAAAATAAAGAGCTGGAAAAAAATAACTAAACGTACTTAGATCGATTTCCCATGAAAAACGAAGCTCCCCCCGAACCGCGACATCTCACACGCCGCTCTCGTGAACTCATAATTCATCAGACTCAGATATCAGCCTTCTAAAATCGCAAAATTCCGAAGACGAGGGTCCGCCCGGACAGAAACCATCAATGTCCGAATTTGAAAAAAATAAAATACTTATCCTAAAAGCTTTAAGGTAGAAGATTATGTCTACCGCCAAAAGGGCCCCAGACCAGTTAAACTCGGAGATCATTGTACAGGACCGCATAAGGTCGTAGGAAAACTGGACGAGGGTAACGTAAAAATCCAATACAATAACAAGACACGAATCGTACATGAAAACCGATTGCGATACTCGCGCATTAACACTAAAACCAAAAACAAAAATAAATACAAGCTAACCAGAGTCAAAAAATCCTATTTTAATTCTAATGAAATAAATAACCACAATAATTGTACTGCTTTTCAGATAACCGTTATCAACGTACTCAGTAATATCTAATGATATCAGCTTTGCACTCGCAAGCAGAAAAACTGATCAAATTTGTTGATACAGTATTCTCAGTACAGAACACCCGAAATTGTTTATAGTCGAAACTCGCCGAACTCACTCTTTCACAATTCGAAAGCGATTTCCAGCCACGAACCTAGCATAGTCGCTTACACCAATTCGAAATTCATATACGTAATTATTAAAGTACATGATCAAATTATTATATTACAATATGCCTAAGCAATAGTGTAATAAAGAGCGCCAAATTATCCAAAATCGTTTGTCTTGAGCGATCCAAGTTTCGGACGAATGAAATACAATTTAATGAAGAAGCCGGGCTATATGACGGTACTTGCAGGCGAAGTAGCATACGTTATTTCATGTACGATAACAAAAGTTGATCTGACTAGGCTAAAAGAATGGTACAATAACTGTGTGTGTGTGTGTGTGTGTGGGGGGGGGGTGCGTGGGTGCGCGCGCGCGCGCGCGCGCGCGTGTGTGTGTGTGTGTGTGTGTGTGTGTGTGTGGAAGGATGAGGGGATGAGGTAAAAAGAATGCTTCAAACTAATTGACAATAAAACAATAGTTTATTGATGATTGAATTAAACAATGACCCTACTTAGTATATACTATACATAAAATCTTTGATGTGTGTGTGTGTGTGTGTGTGTGTTGGCCTGTTTTTTTCTTCATTTGTTCAAATTATTTTATTTTGAACATCCGCAGCGGATCCGTTACCCTGGAACAAAACAAATCATGCATCTTATTACTCTATCAAACATAATCATATTTGGAATCATACTAAAGATAATACTAACCATCGACCCAGTATAAGTTCAGGCAGGTGGGGCACGTGTCGCGCATTGAAACTCGGTGGGCCGGCCGGCCGCAGTTGGTGCAAAATATCCTCCGGATGTTGTTAAACCGTTTGATGAAGTGACCACCTCTTTGAATTAGTCGATCACCCGCGCCCCGCAAAATTTCGCCAAATCATTTTCGGTGAAATATACATAGTTTATTCAACACATGACTTCCCAGTTCAACCGATTTATTTGGTGCTGGTCCACGATGACTTCGCGCAAATAATGGAAGCCCTCATCTGCGGAATTGCCCATTCCACAATCCACTGATTCGGTATCACTTTCCAGTCCGTTTATTTCCGCTAATTTCATGTCGTCATGTGAAAGCACTTCAATTTCACCGTACTCATCATTGTCATCATCGGCGATATCAATAACTTCTTCTTTGTCTACCCAAACATGCACTTCATCGTCATCAGTGATATTCACTACCATCTCCATGTCATCATCGCCTAAATCGATAAATTAGATTTGGTTCGATATTTGTCTTCACTTATTTTTCGTTTTCAGACTCTTTTACAATGACACCTCATAGGTTGGAGACTGGAATGATGAAAATTGCTGTTCCGATCCTTCTTCAGATTTAGATTTTTGCATCCTCATAAGGTTATAATAGGGTGGAGGATGGACAACAGAATGTGTAAATATTTGGGTGGGGTAGGCATCTAATGTCCAGAAAAGTGTGCACACGTGGAGGCAAAAGCTGGCCAAGCTCGCCAAGCATTGACTTTCACGATGTCCACAGAACGGCATCTAGGTCATGGAGACTGAACTACTGAGATCTGGTTTGCATCCTTGAACGATAACATATATATATACAGCGTGTTTCAAAATTACTGACCAACCCGGAACTGGTGGGTTCGGAGGGGTCCCCCGAGTATAACTATCGAGGCGTTTTTTTTCCGTCCAATAGTTTCTGAATGAGAGCGATTAGAATATCGGAGTTCGGACAATTGTTGTAGGGCCGACGTCTACCCTTAACAACGACGCCACTCGAGTGCTGAATCTGAGCGCGAAAGACGTAGCAGGCTACGAGTCAGGAAGATAGGTGTCTGTCTCGCTGGCCCGAGCGAGTTGACATTTCTGTCATATTTGGCGCATAAGTTCAGACCGCGCGGCAAGATTCTACTGAAATGCACCGTTTGACAGATGACGGCAAGCGTTATTTGACGTTTTGCGTATCGATCGCTTAGGCTGCCTGTTAACCAATCGGATTTGACATCCGTGACAGGCCGGCCGATCTGTCACTTCCAGCTTCGTCTTTATTCACTTCACGAATGTCATGCCGAAACATGAAGCTCGCCAAGATCCATGAGAAATGTATTCCTTTGTACGAGCGATGATGAGAAAAGATCATCGCGCTCTATGAGATTATTCATCGAGGCTACGCGTTATCGTTATATTTAGGCGGTCATAAAATATAAATAATTAATAAGTCGTCAATTCAGATTTCATGCTACATTTTTTAAATCAAGAAAAAAAGAACCGACAATTGCTCGATGCATGTCGAATCTCGTGTACAGCTTTACGGCACGTCTTTTTGAATTTTTTTTTTAAATTTACTTGATTGCGACCGGTGTTCTGGCGATTCGGATTGTCAAGTTGTCGGGGATTTACATCGTTACACGAATAACAAAGATTCGATATTTTGGTTTATCTGAATGCATGCTGGTACGAGAGCAAATATTAAATCAATGCTTCATATGATTTCTAGACGCCCTATCGGACATTTCTGAAAAGATTCGTCTACTTGCGTAATTGCGTTCGGCCGAGTTCCTCTTAATGCGAGTGGATAAGTTTCGCTGCCGTGATAGTAATTTTGACTTTCATGATGTCATCATCATGAAAGTCATTCATTCATCATTGGTTCAGAAAACGATGCTTAAGAAGGGGATGGTCTGTCGCTAAAATGGAGCTCGGACGAGTGTTAGACAGTGCGTAGCGGAAAGACATGAAAATGATTCTCTCAATCATTTTTCTAGCATCGACGGGACTTGACAAACGGAGATAAAGTCGATAGTCTCAAGTGTTTGTCGGACATCCATGGGATATATTCGAAAGCGTCACGTTGAGTTTGTCTTTGATTTCATCTCCTTTTTGATCCAGGAGAATGGATCATGTAAGCAAAGGTAAAATGGTAGCTCGTTCTCCCTCGTTTCGGTCCCGATCGCGAACGGAGAGAAATCAAATCTGTCAGTGATTCGTGCAGTATCCATAGGACAACACTCGACAACGTCATGACGAGTTCTCCATTGATATCATCTCCTTTTCTATAATATCGCGACGAGATGAATTAATCTCGTTGCCGATCGCGAACGGAGATGAAATCAATTCTGTCAATGATTCTTGCAGTATCCATACGATATACTTGACAAGGTCACAACGAGTTGGCGGTTAATTTCATCTCCATTCCGATAATATCGCAAAGAGATGATTTTATCTCGTTCCCAATCGCGAACAGAGATGAAATCAATTCTGTCAATAATGAACGAATCAGTGACAGGATTGATTTCATCTCCTATCGCGATCGGGGACGAGATGAAGTTATCTCGTTTCAATATCGTCGGAAAGGAGATGAAATTAATGGCGAACTCGTCGTGACGGCTTCGAGTATGTCCTACGGACACGAGAAGAATCATTGACAGAATTGATTTCATCTCCGTTCGCGATCGGGAACGAGATGAATTGATCTCGTCGCGAAATTATCGAAAAGGAGATGAAATCAAAGGCAAACTCGTCGTGACGGCTTCGAGTATGTCTTACGGACACTAGAAGCATCATTGACAGAATTGATTTCACCTCCGTTCGCAATCGGGAACAAGATGAAATCATCTCTTTGCGATATTATCGGAATGGAGATGAAGTCAACCGCGAACTCGTTGTAACATTGTCGAGTATGTCCTATGGATACTGCACGAATCATTGACATAATTGATTTCATCTCCATTCGCGATCGGGAACGAGATGAATTCATCTCGTCGCGATATTATCGAAAAGGAGATGAAATCAATGGCGAACTCGTCGTGACGTTGTCGAGTGTCTCCTATGGATCCTCCACGAATCACTGACAGAATTGATTTTATCTCCATTCGCGATCGGGAACTAGATGAATTCATCGCGTTCCGATATAATCGGAAGCGAGATGAAATCAAAGGCAAACTCGTCTTGATGACTTCGAGTATGTCCTACGGACACTAGAAGAATCATTGACAGAATTGATTTCATCTCCGTTCGCGATTGGGAACGAGATGAAAACATCTCTGTGCGATATTATCGGAATCGAGATGAAATCAACCGCGAACTCATTGTGACCTTGTCCAGTATGTCCTATGGATAATGCACGAATCGTTTTTCGAATTGATTTCATCTCCTATCGCGATCGGGAACGAGATGAAAAAATCTCGTTTCAATATCATCGGAAAGGAGATGAAATCAATGGCGAACTCGTCGCGACGGCTTCGAGTATGTCCTACGGACACTAGAAGAACCGTTGACACAATTGATTTCATCTCCGTTCGCGATCGGGAACGAGATGAAATCATCTCTTTGCGATAATATCGGAATGGAGATGAAATCAACCGCGAACTCGTTGTGACGTTGTCGAGTATGTCCTATAGATAATGCACGAATCGTTGTCCGAATTGATTCCATCTCCTATCGCGATCGGGAACGAGATAAATTTATCTCGTTTCAATATAATCGGAAAGGAGATGAAATCAATGGCGAACTCGTCGTGACGTTGTCGAGTGTATCCTATGGATACTGCACGAATCACTGACAGAATTGCTTTCATCTCCGTTCGCGATCGGGAACAAGAGGAATTCATCTCGTCGCAATATTATCGAAAAGGAGATGAAATCAATGGCGAACTCGTCGTGACGTTGTCGAGTGTATCCTATGGATACTCCACGAATCACTGACAGAATTGATTTTATCTCCGTTCGCGATCGGGAACTAGATGGCTTCATCTCGTTCCGATATAATCGGAAACGAGATGAAATCAAAGGCAAACTCGTGACGGCTTCGAGTATGTCCTACGGACACTAGAAGAATCATTGACAGAATTGATTTCATCTCCGTTCGCGATTGGGAACGAGATGAAATCATCTCTTTGCGATATTATCGGAATAGAGATGAAATTAACCGCCAACTCGTTGTGACCTTGTCGAGTATGTCGTATGGGTACTGCACGAATCATTGACAGAATTGATTTCATCTCCGTTCGCGATCGGCAACGAGATTAATTCATCTCGTCGCGATATTATCGAAAAGGAGATGATATCAATGGCGAACTCGTCGTGACGTTGTCGAGTGTTGTCCTATGGATACTGCACGAATCACTGACAAATTTGATTTCTCTCCGTTTGCGATCGGGACCGAAACGAGGGAGAACGAGCTACCGTTTTACCTCTGCTTACATGATCCATTCTCCTGGATCAAAAAGGAGATGAAATCAAAGACAAACTCAACGTGACGCTTTCGAATATATCCCATGGATGTCCGACGAACACTTGAGACTATCGACTTTATCTCCGTTTGTCAAGTCCCGTCGATGCTAGAAAAATGATTGAGAGAATCATTTTCATGTCTTTCCGCTACGCACTGTCTAACACTCGTCCGAGCTCCATTTTAGCGATAGACCATCCCCTTCTTAAGCATCGTTTTCTGAACCAATGATGAATGAATCACTTTCATGATGATGACATCATGAAAGTCAAAATTACTATCACGGCAGCGAAAGTTATCCACTCGCATTAAGGAAACTCGGCCGAACGCAATTATGCAAGTAGACGAATCTTTTCAGAAATCTCCGATGGAGCGTCTAGAAATCATATGAAGCATTGATTTGATATTTGCTCTCGTACCAGCATGCATTCAGATAAACCAAAATATCGAATCTTTGTTATTCGTGTAACGATGTAAATTCCCGACAACTTGACAATTCGAATCGCCAGAACACCGGTCGCAATCAAGTAAATTAAAAAAAAAAATCAAAAACACGTGCTGTAACGCTGTACTCGAGATTCGACATGCATCGAGCAATTCTCGGTTCTTTTTTTTCTTGTTTTAAAAAATCTAGCATGAAATCTGAATTGACGACTTATTAATTATTTATCTTTTATGAACGCCTAAATATAACGATAACGCTAAGCCTCGATGAATAATCTCATCGAGCACAATGATCTTTTCTCATCATCGCTCGGACAAAGGAATACATTTCTCATGGATCTTGGCGAGCTTCATGTTTCGGCATGACATTCGTGAAGTGAATAAAGACGAAGCTGGAAGTGCAGATCGGCCGGCCTGTCACGGATGTCAAATCCGATTGGTTAACAGGCAGCCTAAGCGATACGCAAAACGTCAAATAACACTTGCCGTCATCTGTCAAACGGTGCATTTCAGTAGAATCTTGCCGCGCGGTTTGAACTTATGCGCCAAATATGACAGAAAAGTCAACTCGCTCGGGCCAGCGAGACAGACACCTATCTTCCTGACTCGTAGCCTGCTACGTCTTTCGCGCTCAGATTCAGCACTCGAGTGGCGTCTTTGTTAAGGGCAGACGTCGGCCCTACAACAATTGTCCGAACTCCGATATTCTAATCGCTCTCATTCAGAAACTATTGGACGGAAAAAAAACACCTCGATAGTTATACTCGGGGGACCCCTCCGAACCCGCCAGTTCCGGGCTGGACAGTAATTTTGAAACACGCTGTATATATTTATATATATATGTATATATATATATATATATATATATATATATATATATATATATATATATATATATATATATATATATATATATACACACATACATATATATACAGGGTGATTCATAATAACCTGTACACCCGGCTTTGTGTCTCCGTCAAATAGTTTTTGAATGGGAGCGATTCCAATTTTGGAGCTCGAAGGATTGTTGTAGCGCTGCAGTCTGACCTTGACAACGACGCCACTCGAGGGCACGGTCTGAGCGCGAGAAACGTAGCAGGTGACGGCTAGCTAGATAGGCATCTGGCTTGCATGCCCTAGAGATTAATAGGGAGATGTACAACGCGGCCCTTTTCGGCGTGCCTCGTAAATGGCGCTAAATCGCGGCGGCGAGTTCGGGAGTATGATTTCGTGATCATCGCCTCTGTCGAGGTTGCAGATTCCCTTGTAGCCGCGCGAGTCCGTGATCACCGTTCAAGTCGGTATCGCAGTCAGCGTGAACACGAATGGGTAGCTCGGAGGGGGAAAAGTCTCTGCCCCTCGCAAATCGCGCTCGCTCGACGGGCGAACGGAGCGAGGTTTTCCGTCTGATCGAGCTCTTCATATATGTGTGGCCGTACTGCGGATTGGAATATGCATTAAATGAATTTCAAAGTGAAAAACATGTATCGAGATCATTGTTTTCTCTCGGTTGCCCGTTTATGCCGAAAATGCGGGTTAAAAAATTAACGACGCACCGCGTTGAAAAATAAAACGCCGAAATGACCGTCGAAGGTTCAAAAATAAATCTTGAGCCTTTGCCGCAATTGTTTCGGCATTTTTTTCAACAGTAAACATTATGGATGAGGGTATATCATAAATGTTTCTTTATCGGCAATGAGCGTTGTGGCTGAATTGGCAGCGTAGCGGGTTAACGATGCTTACGGTCCGAGTTCAATCCCCGGTGAATCAACTTTTTCTTTTCATTTTATATTCAGAAAATTTCGAACTTACTCTCACTTTAGCTATTCTCGCCTGTTCAGGCATTATTTATGATATTTAAATCGCATATGCTTAATAAAAAAAACAAGACATTGCTACCGGGGATCGAACCCGCGTCCAGTGCAGCCGGATCGCACGTAAAAGTTACCCCCTCTTTAGTCTCTTACGCGCCCATCACCCAATCATGGTAGCGCGTGTCCGTGAGGGAGCGACGCTCGGATATCTTCGGAAAGAGCCGAGCACGGTTTAAGTTTCCCGACCGTGCCTTCGGCAGCTACACCAACCATGGACGCCGGCACGTTCATGTGCGGCCAAGCCGAAACGAAGGCTTCGAGGGAAAAAGCAATCTCAGCACGACTCGCGCGAGACGTCACCCGACGGCACGCGCGAGGCTATTAGATGATTTCAGTGCTTGTTTAGTTCTTTTTCCTATTGAACGAAACGCTGCGGAGATATTCGGAGAAAAGTTATAGATAAAAAAAGAGAATTTCGTAAAAAAAACTTATTACATTTTTTTATCCCTCATAATTCTGAGAAATAATGAATTTCCGAAATTTTTGTAAACATTATTTTCCTTAAGGGGTAACACCACTGTAACGGCCTGCCACAAAGGGTTTTAGACAAATAATACTTGGGGTAATTATTAAGCATATATTGAAGTATATTGCAAAAAAATGTGTGGGAAAATATTACAAAATGGCGACACTGCAGAAAATTCTTCCGAGGCATGTTGAACTTAAGGTGCTCTGCGGCACGCAGTATATTCCGCAGTATATTCCGTAAATTTCCGAGATTTTTCCGTGATTGTAATAAAAATGATGAAATGTTCCGAAAAATTCGGAGAAACTCGGATGTTTGCGTATAAACAATTGTCCGCAAAACTCCGAATTCTTCATATTTGTTCCAATTCATAGAAAAATTCGGGAAAAAATCGGAGTTTTTTGAAAAAAAATTGCACTAGGGGCGCGGGATCGTTCCCCGCGCTTAGTGCTTCTTTTAAGATTATTATTACTATTAATTCTTATTTGATTAGTTATTTTTATTAGTTATCATTATTATTTTAATTAGTTATCTTTTAGTGTCGAAAAATTTATCGCGCTCTCTGACCGCTTATTTTATTAGTTTATATGTTAATTTAAATATAATAATAAATCTAAATTACAACTTATTTTACTTCTGAAATTTTTTTGCGCTTTACTCACACCCGTCCCTATGCCAAATAAATTGTAATTCATAAAAGTAAGCGGAAATATATTCGTATTATTATATTCATTCTCATAAACTTTCAGCAAGCGATAAAGCATTATCATAGTGTATCCGGCTGCGAATTGTAAGTACCAGAAAATGCACATATTTACAAGCGATGAGATGGTCCCGTTGGTAGCGTTCCTGGCTTCGGTCCGCAGGGGTGCGGGATCGGTCCCCGCGCTGAGTGCTTTTTTAAAAATTATTATTACTATTAATTCTTATTTGATTAGTTATTGAATGAATATAATAATACGAATATAAATATATTTCCGCTCATATACTTTCATCAAGCGATAAAGCATTGTGATAATGCTTTATCGCTTGATGAAAATATATGAGCGGAAATATATTTATATTCGTATTATATTCATTCAATAATTAATCAAATACTTTCATATACTGTACGCTCATAGACTTTCATCAAGCGATAAAGCATTATCATAATGCTTTATGGCTAAATAAATTTCCGCTTACATTTATGAATTACAATTTATTTGGCATACGGACGAGTGTGAGTAAAGCGCAAACAATTTTTTAGAAGATAAATAAGTTGTAATTTAGATTTAGTATTATATTTAAATTAACGTACAAACTAATAAAATAAGCGGTCAGAGTCTGCAAAAAATTTTTCGACACTTAAAGATAACTAATTAAAATAATGATGATAACTGGTGTGTGTCATGTGAGTGTGACTGTAGTTTGTGAGTTATTTCTCGACGAAACGCGACTAGCTCCGAGACTGGGAAGTGAACTCGGGACCGGCTGTATTGGTATAGGTTTTCCGCAGTTTCCCTATACCCATGGCAGAAATGTCATGGTGAATGCAATACAGAGGGGGAAGTCGGCTGCGGCCGCAAGGTGGCGATATAAACTGGAATAAGGGGTATGTATCAAGGGGGAAGAACCCTGTACAGGTGGAAGTTAAAAAAATAAAAAAGTGAATGATGATAACTAATAAAAATAACTAATCAAGTAAGAATTAATAGTAATAATATAGGATTATAGAATAATAGGATCCCGTGCCCCTAGTGCAATTTTTTTTCCGAAAAACTCCGATTTCTGCCGAAATTTTTATAAATTGGAACAAATATGAAGAATTCGGAGTTTTGCGGACAATTATTTTTACGCAAACATCCGAGTTTCTCCGAATGTCTCCGAATATTTCATCACTTTAATTACGATCACGGGAAAATCTCGGAAATTATATGAAGACTGTAAGGGGTAACACCACTGTAGCGGCCTTACAGGAAGCGTATTTTTTAATATTTTTTTTCCGGAAGAAAATGTGATAAACAAATAATACTTGCGGTATTTATTGAGCAGATACTTAAGTATATTGCTTGAAATTTTTATCCGAAAATATTACAAAATGGCGACACTGCAGCAATTCTTCCGAAGAATGTCGAACCTTTGCGGCATGCAGTATAACTATGCCAATTTTAATCTAAAAAAAATAATTTTGTTTTATTAAGTCTAAATGAACATTTTTAGTCAAATACTCGGCAATTACTCAAAAATCAATATTTCTGAGTAATTGCTATCCCCTACATAGTTCACTAGCTACACTCATCTGGATTTAATTTAAAAAAAAAATGATTTTGTCCAGATTAAAATTGACACACGTTATACTACGTGCCGCAGAGCACCGCAGTTCAACATGACTCGAAAGAATTGGCTGCAGTGTCGCCATTTTGTAATATTTTCCCGTCCATTTTTTTGCAATATACTTCAATATATGCTTAATAATTACCCCAAGTATTATTTGTCTAAAACACTTCGTGGCAGGCCGTTACAGTGGTGTTACCCCTTAAGGAAAACAATGTTTGCAAAAATTTCGGAAATTCATTATTTCTCAGAATTATAAGGGATAAAAAATGCAATAAGTTTTTTCTACGAAAATCTCATTTATTTTCATCTATAACTTTTCTCCGAATATCTCCGCAGCCTTTCACTCAATAGGAAGAAGAAAAAGTTCCGAAAAAAATAAGAACAAGTTTGTTTTACGAAAATCTCATCTTTTAATCTTCAAATTTTCTCTTAAATTTATCTTTAAAAATCTCATTTCTTTTCATCTTTAACTTCACTCCGAATATCTCCGCAGCCGTTCACTCAGGTCATAGGAAAAAGAGAAATTTCCGGGAACAAAAATGAGAAATCATGAATTTTCCGTGAAAAAAAATGTGTTTTTGGGAAATAGACCAGAACTTGAATCGGTTTTAAATCATTTTTTCTCCGAAAATCTCAAATATGATTAAAATATGAGAAATTATGAAAAATTTGGAGAAAAATTTGCAACACGGGCCCCTGCGGGCTGAAGCCAGGAACGCTACCAACGGGACCATCTCATCGCTTGTAGAATATGTGCACTTTCTGGTACTTACGATTCGCGGCCGGATGGATGATTGGCTTGTTTTTGGGGATAATGCTTTATCGCTTGATGAAAGTATGAGAATTAATATAATAATACGAATATAAATATATTTCCGCTTACTTTTATGAATTACATTTTATTTGGCATAAGGACGGGTGTGAGTCATTTTATTATCATATTTAAATTAACGTATAAACTAAAAAAAATAAGCAATCAGAGAGCGCGATACATTTTTTCTATACGTTAATAACGCAGAAAATCAAGAGCTAAATAAGCATTGAAATCATCTAAAAGCCTCGTGTGTGACGTCACCCGACGTCGTGCTCAGATTGCTTTTTCCCTCGATGCCTTCGTTTCGGCTTGGCCGCACATGAACGTGCTCAGCGTCCGTGGATTGGTGCAGCTGCCGAAGGCGCGGTCGGGATACTTCGACCGTGCTCGACTCTTTCCGAAGATGTCCAAGCGTCGCTCGCTCACGGACACTCGCTACCATGATTGGGTGATGGGCGCGTAAGAGACTAGAGAGGGGGTAACTTTTACGCGCGATCTGGCTGCACTGATCCCCGGTAGCAGTGTCTTGTTTTTTTTTATTAAGCATATACGAATTAAAAATCATAAATAATGCCTGAACAGGCGAGAATAGCTAAAGCGAGATTGAGTTCGACATTTTCTGAATATAAAATGAAGAAAAAAAATGTTGATTCACCGGGGATTGAACCCGGACCGTAAGCATCGTTAATCTGCCACGCTGCCAATTCAGCCACAACACTCATTGCTGATAGAGAATCATTTATGATACACCCTTATCCATAATGTTTACTGTTGAACATTATGTCAAAAAATGTCGAAACGATCGCGGCAAAGGCTCAAGATTTCTTTGTGAACCTCCCACGGTCGTTACGGCGTTTTATTTTTCAACGCGGTTTGTCGTTAATTTTTTTAACCCGCATTTTCGGCATAAACGGGCAACCGAGAGAAAACAATGATCTTGATACATGTTTTTCACATTGAAATTCATTTAATGAATATTCCAATCCGCAGTACGGCCACACATATATGTCGAGCTCGATCGGACGGAAAACCTCGCTCCGTTCGGCTGTCGAGCGAGCGCGATTTGCGAGGGGCAGAGACTTTTCCCCCACCGAGCTACCAATTCGTGTTCACGCTGACTGCGATACCGACTTGAGCGGTGATCACGGACTCGCACGGCTACAATGGAATCTGCAACCTCGACAGAGGCGATGATCACGAAATCGTACTCCCGAATACGCCGCCGCGATTTAGCGCCATTTACGAGGCACGCCGAAAAGGGGAGCGTTGTGCATCTCCCTACTAATCTCTGCATGCCCGGCCAATTTGACGTTTCGCGTATTGTCTGCTATTATTATCTGTCATCTTGGGTATGCAAGTTGAGAGCGTGAGGCGAGCCGCGCGACTGAGCGTGACTTGTTTTTTCGGATGTCGTCGATCCCTATTTGTCGCACTTTCGTTCTCTTTTATTTAATGAGCGTCTCCAATCGCCTATTGCTCATTAAAAAATATCGATCTTCTCTCTCGCCCTCTTTCATCTTTGGGCATACTTTTGTTTTTCCGTTCATTCCCTCTCATTGATTCTAACAAGGATCGCCACTTTGGTGCCCGCTTTCGGTTTTAATGAAACTCATGTCCATGGAAGAGCACTGTAAACGTCATACGCTTGCGGTATAACTGGAAAAACAGCTGCACATGTTGAAACCCTTTTCAAATAGAAATAGCTTTCAAATGCGGCATTTTTTTCGACTCGGAAAAAAATCCTTTTGTTCTCAAGATTTGTTAAAATTTCCTTGAAACACTGGATAATGTTGACGAGGACAGATTCGAAATAAAATGTTCACTTTTCCATAAACGAAAGTTTTGCATCATTTTTTACAGCAATTCAATTTTACATTTCCCGAATTTTAATTATGCAGACGTATTGAGAAATGTTTAAAGTGTATCCCGAATTTATTTCAATAAGAACCGACCGATGGGTTGTTGAGGGCAGGTGGATGAAATACTATCCGGGTCAAAATGACCCAGTGTGTAAGTGTGTCAAAGAAGGGTAAGTTAAGAAGTCAAGTATTCGATGTCAAGTTGTAAAGAAAATGACAAAAAAAATCTCATTTGCAAATTTTCCTCTGTGTGCGAAATTTTCCTCTTCTGTGCGAAGATACAAGTTTAATCATAGTATCATTCTTTACGTGACAAAGACGAAATCGACGTCTGGCTTAATTTTTCGGCATGAGCTGTAACGCTCATCGAACATGCTCATAATTGATTTTATCGATTTCGCTGAATTTTCCGGTGATCAGCCCCGAGACGTGTGAGGTACGTTACTGAAAAGGAGCCTGAGTCGTTATCCGCTAACGTCAATCGAATAAAGACGAAAACGATGCTCTGAATGGCTTTCGCATATTCTGACGGATATTGCCAAGATCATTCGGCCAAATTCGTTTTTGATTTCATGTTATTTCTGGTCAGAGCGAATGGATCATTTGATCGGTGCTCGGAGATACAAGTTTAATCACAGTATCATCCTTTACGCGACAAAGACGAAATCGACGTCCAGCTTGATATTTCGGCATGAGCTGTAACCCTCTTCGAACATATTCATTATTGAATTCATCGATTTCGCTTTATTTTGAAGTAATAAGCTCTGAGACGTGTGAGGTATATTACTATAAAGTAGCCTGAGGCGTTATCCGCTAACATCAAGCAAATAAAGATGAAATCGATGCTCTGAACGGTTTTCGCATATTCTGTCAGACATTTCTGAGACCATTCGCCCAAACTCCTTTATGATTTTATCTTATTTCCGGTCAGAGGTAATGGATCATTTGATCGTTGTTCAAAAATACAAATCCAATAATAGAATCATTTTTTTTGCGGCTAAGACTAAATCAACGTCTGGCTCGATTTCATCTTTATTCGCTTGGTGTTAGCGGATAATGAGTCAAGCTCGTTTTCAGTAACGTACCTCACACGTCTCGGGACGAATTATCTAAAAAATAAAGCGAAATCGACCAATTCAATGATGAATATCGGAATATCTTGATGAAAAATCAAGCCGGACGTCGATTTCGTCTTTGTCGCGTAAAGAATGATTCTATGATTATACTTGTATCTTCGAGCACCGATCAAACGATCCATTCGCTCTAACCGGAAATAAGATGAAATCGAAAACGAATTTGGCCGAATGATCTTGGCAATATCTGACAGAATATGAGAAAACCGTTTGGAGCATCGATTTAATCTTTATTATCTTGGTGTCAGCGGATAATGACACAGGCTTCCTTTCATTAACGCACCTGACACGTCTCGGGGCTTATTGTATCAAAATAAAATGAAATCGATAAATTCAATTATGAGTGTGCTCGAAGAGAGTTACCACGCATGTCGAAAAATCAAGCCAGACATCGATTTCGTCTTTGTCGCGAAAAGGATGATTCTATTATTAAACTTGTATCTTCAAGTAACGATCAAATGATCCATTAGCTCTGACCGGAAATAAGATGAAATGGAAAACGAATTTGGGCGAATGATCTCAGCAATGTATGACAAAATATGTAAAAACCGTTCGGAGCATCGATTTCAACTTTATTCGCTTGATGTTAGCGGATAATGACTCAGGCTCCTTTTCCGTAACGTACTTCACACGCCTCGGGGGTTATTACCTCAAAATAAAGCAAGGTGGATACATTCAATGATAAGTATGTTTGAAGAGAGTTTTTACTCATGCTGAAAAATCATGTCAGACATCGATTTCGTCTTTGTCGCGAAAAAATGATTCTATTATTAAACTTGTATCTTCGAGCACCGGTCAAGTGACCCATTCGCTCTGACCGGAAATAAGATGAAATCGAAAAAGAATTTGAGCGAACGATTATAGCAATGGCTGATAGCATATGCAAAAATCGTTCAGAGGATCGATTTCATCTTTATTTTCTTGGTGTTAGCGGATAATGAGTCAAGCTCGTTTTCAGTAACGTACCTCACACGTCTCGGGGCTAATTATCTCAAAATAAAGCGAAATCGATCAATTCAATAATGATTATGTTCGGAGAGAGTCACAACTTATGCCGAAAAATGACACCGCACGTCGATTTCGTCTTTGTCGCGTAAAGAATGATTCTATGATTATACTTTTATCTTCGAGCACCGATAAAATGATCCATTCACTCTCACCGGAAATAAGATGAAATCGAAAACGAATTTGGCCGAAAGATCTTGGCAATATCTGACAGAATATGCAAAAACCGTTTGGAGCATCGATTTCATCTTTATTATCTTGGTGTTAGCGGATAATGACTCAGGCTCCCTTTCATTAACGTACCTCACACGGCTCGAGGCTTATTACCTCAAAATAAAATGAAATCGATCAATTCAATGATGAATATGTTCGAAGAGGGTTACAACTCGTGCCGATAAATCAAACCGGACGTCGATTTCTTCTGTATCGCGAAAAGAATGATTCTATGATTAAACTTGTATCTTCGAGCACCGGTCAAATCATCCATTAGCTTTGACCGGAAGTAAGATGAAATCGAAAACAAATTTGGGCGAATGATCTTAGCAATATCTGACAGAATATGCGAAAACCGTTCGGAGCGTCGATTTCATCTTTATTGTCTTGGGTTAGCGGACAATAACCCAGACACGTTTTCAGTAACGTACCTCACACGTCTCGGGGCTTATGATCTCAAAATAAAGCAAAATCGATAAATCTAATTATGAGTTGGTTCGAAGAGAGTCACTACACATGATGAAAAATCAAGCCAGACATCGATTTCGTCTTTGTCGCGAAAAAATGATTCTATTATTAAACTTGTATCTTCGAGCAACGATCAAATGATCCATTAGCTCTGACCGGAAATAAGATGAAATCGAAAACGAATTTGGGCGAATGATCTCAATAACGTCTGACAGAATATGTGAAAACGGTTCGGAGCATCGATTTCATCTTTATTCGCTTGATGTTAGCGGATAATGACTCAGGCTCCTCTTCCGTAACGTACCTCACACGTCTCGGCGCTTATTACCTCAAAATAAAGCAAGGTGGATACATTCAATGATGAGTATGTTTGAAGAGAGTTACTACTCATGCTGAAAAATCAAGCCAGAAATTGATTTCGTCTTTGTCGCGAAAATAATGATTATATTATTAAACTTGTATCCTCGAGCAACGATCAAATGATCCATTAGCTCTGACCGGAAATAAGATGAAATCGAAAATGAATTTTGGCAAATGATCTCAGCAATGTCTGACACAATATGTGAAAACCGTTCGGAGCATCGATTTTATTTTTATTCGCTTGATGTTCGCGGTTAATTACTCAGGCTCCTTTTCAGTAACATACCTCACACATCTCGGGGCTTCTTACTTCAAAATAAAGTGAAATCGATCAATTCAATGATGAATATGTTCGAAGACGGTTACAACTCGTGCCGATAAATCAAGCCGGACGTCGATTTCGTCTTTGTCGCGTAAAGAATGATTCTATGATTAAACTTGTATCTTCCAGCACCCATCAAATGGTCCATTCTTGGCAATATCTGACAGAATATGCGAAAACCGTTCGGACCATCGATTTCGTCTTCATTCGCTTGATGTTAGCGGATAACGACTCAGGCTTCTTTTCCGTAACGTACCTCACACGTCTCGGGGCTTATTACCTCAAAATAAAGCAAGGTGCATACATTCAATGATGAGTATGTTTGAAGAGAGTTACAACTCATACCGAAAATCAAGCCAGAAGTTGATTTAGTCTTAGTCGCAAAAAAAAATGATTTTATTATTGGACTTGGATTTTTGAACAACGATCAAATGATCCATTACCTCTGACCGGAAATAAGATAAAATCATAAAGGAATTTAGGCGAATGGTCTCAGAAATGTCTGACAGAATATGCGAAAACCGTTCATCTTTATTCGCTTGATGTTAGCGGATAACGCCTCAGGCTCCTTTATAGTAATATACCTCACACGTCTCAGAGCTTATTACTTCAAAATAAAGCGAAATCGATCAATTTAGTGATGAATATTTTCGACGAGGGTTACAACTCATGCCGATAAATCAAGCCGGACGTCTATTTCGTCTATGTCGCGTAAATAATGATTCTACGATTAAACTTGTATCTTCGAGCACTGATCAAATGGTCAATTCGCTCTAACCGGAAATAAGATGAAATCGAAAACGAATTTGGCCGAATGATCTTGGCAATATCTGACAAAATATGCGAAAACCGTTCAGCGCATCGTTTTCGTCTTTTTCGCTTGATGTTGGCGGATACCGACTCAGGCTTCTCTTCAGTAACGTACCTCATACGTCTCGGGGTTTAGTACCTCAAAATAAATCGAAATCAATCAAATCAATGATGAGTATGTTCGAAGAGAGTTACAGCTCATGCCGAAAAAACAAGCCAGACGTCGATTTCGTCTTTGTCGCATAAAAAATGATTCTACGATTAAATTTGTATCTTCGAGCACCGATCAAGTGATCCAGTCGCTCTGACCGGAAATAAGATGAAATCGAGTATGACCCTTCAAATGAAGTATTTGCCTATCGCATCACAGCGAAATCGCTTTCTCGCATACAAGGTTGGCTTTCTCGATCTTTACGAAATGCCTCTATTAAACTCGGATACGATACCGGGCCTACGTTTCAAATCACCCCTTGAAATGTGGCTTTCAATTGGCGTGGTACGGCCGAATTGATTTGTAGCATTAGAAGATTGAGTCCATTTTGTTAAATTCCTCAAGGAGTTTTTATATAAGATCATAATTTATCTGCCATCCGATTGAACCCCTTATGCCATGTTTTTCTAAGCTAAAAGCTGTGCAGACTGCATCCCGCATTGAGAGCCAATGGATGCACTGCATTCAATTTGAATGATATAAGACAAATTTAGCACACATAGCACACATAGCCATAGGGGTTCCGCAGTCGAGGCAAACTTAAGTCACTCTTTTGCACCTGGAAAGAGTAGATTGTTTATATCTCATATTTCCACGAACTCGTTAAACCCGTGCCTAGGAAAAAGACGAATGCCGTATTCCTCTTAATTTGACCCCTTAAATGCGGTGTCCCAAAGTCGAGTTTTTTTTGTTCGTCCAGCGTAATTGCCAAACATTAATTTTTGCTGATCATTAATTTTTTGCAATTAACATTCTATGATTTATCAAAACTGAAAAAATAAGAATCCCGATCACTGCCATGTCCGCTCACTTCCCCTTGAACGAGAATATTATAGAGGTAATTGGAGAATTTTGCTGATCGTTTGTCGAAAATCGAGAAATGAGACTCCGCGTTAAAATTGCCAGATCTCCGTTTTCACGAAGTTCAGAGCCTCAGGTTAGCATGAAGGCCTATATGCAGGGGCCTGGTTTTTGATAGCCAGAAAGTGTAAAAATCGGCATTTTACACATCTTTAAAAATCGACTTCACGGTATTTAAAAATAATACGTAAATTAATTCAATCCCTATGTTTTATAGAAAAAATCCAAGCTTTTAAACGATGTCATTATGAATGCTGTGCGATGATCTTGACCAGAGTTATAACCGTCCAAAATAAACAAATGCATGTTTTTCATTTCTCCAGTGATAACTAGGTTAATAAAAATCGCACAGAGGTTCAAAAAAATAAAATAAGAGAAAAAGATATACGCTTTCAAATGGTTGAAACGGATTTTCTTTACATAAATTTCTGTTCCTCGTGTAACCCGCAAAGTTAGTCAAATTTTTCGAATTCAGGTTTTTCTTGCTTACCAACTATTTTTTTGGTTGGATAAAGTTCATAAAAATTGACAGTTAACGCTGCGAAATTCTTTTTTTTTTTCGATTATTTTTCAACCGCGATACGGCCTTCCGGAAAAGGGAAATTTTTCGACGAAGAAAAAGTGATCCTTTAATTTTTGCGCTTAATGTAATTAAACGAGCAGAAAATTAGAAAATTTAGTCTTTTTTAAGTGACAATAAGGATTTTGAAGCGTGCAGATTCTAGTGTTGAAATCTTTGGGTGAATTTTTTTTTGCAACATTTATTGCCCATGTAAAAGAAATATCACGAGACAAAAATATTCCCATTGTTTTTTCTGTCAAGTTGTTTCTGGGCTCAGAACATTTTTTTTCGACTAAATCCATATCAGGGTCATTGAAACGTATCATTTAGGTGCAGTTGGGTATTTTTTGGCTCGGTACGACAACTAGTTGCTGTAATATCAGCCGCTGAATGGAAAGTCACCTTCTTGTCTTTGATCATGGATATCCCATGAAGTATGAGAATTAATCAATGTACAGCAAATCGACCGGCAGTTTCTGACACTCCAATAAATTCCCTTTAAGGCCTGACTATTGTTTTAAAGCAGTATGTTTTCCCATAGTCGCAATTTATTTGAAAAAGTACAAACATTACCTTTTCTTGATTTTTAGAATACCCTTCGCTACTTCGCAAATCTTGTTATAAGTACTAATGTTTGCGGCTTTTTTTTTCATTCAATTGTATCCCTAAGAGCCCTGTAAAATTTCAAATCGATCCGGTCATGCGTTTCTTTCCGGATCGATCAGTTTTAAAACAATTTTTGAGAGCACGTTTATTGTTCCTTAAACTTAATTTAATGATTATTAAGATGAAAAAAAAATTATTTTCTTACAATTTGGCATTTAACACTCATCAAATTTTGAGAAAAAAACCTCGGACAAAAATTCTGTATTCAAAATAAAAAAAATGTACAAATTGTCTATCGTCAGTATTATCATTACCAAAAGCGTACCACGTGGAGGTTTCCAAATGAAAAAAATTCAAATGGGAATTTTTTTGCCATTTTCCTTACAACTTTGCATCGAGTACGTAACCCTTCCTTGACACACTTACCTTTGGCCACGACATTGACACACTGGGTCATTTTGACCCGGGTAGTACTTCATCCACCTGCCCTTAACAACTCATCGGTCGGTTCTTATTGAAACAAATTCGGGATACACTTTAACCATTTCTTAATACGTCTGCATAATTAAAAATCGGAAAATGTAAAATTGAATTGCTGTAAAAAATTATGGAAAACTTTCGTTTATAGAAAAGAATGCATTTTATTGCAAATTTGTCCGGGTCAACATTACCCAGTTTGTCAATGAAGGGTTAACAAATCTCGAGAAAAAAGATTTTTTTCCGAGACAAAAAAAATACCACTTTTGACAGCTATTTCTATTTGAAAAGGGTTTCAACATGTGCAACTATTTTTCCAGTAACACCGTAAGCGTGTGACCGTTTTCAGCGCTCTTCCATGGATATGTGGTTCATTAAAATCGAAGGCGGGCACCAAAGTGGCGTTCCTTGTTAGAATCAACGAGAGGGAATGAACGGAAAAACAAAAGTATTCGCAAAAATGAAAGACGACGAGAGAGAAGATACATATTTATTAATGAGCGATAGGCGATAGGAGACCCTCATTAAATAAAAGAGAACAAAAGTGCGACAAATAGGGATCGAGGATATCCGAAAAAACAAGTCACGCTCAGTCGCGCGGTTCGGCTCATGCTATGAACTTGCGTGCCCAAGATGACGGAAAATGATAGCGGACAATACGCGAAACGTCAAATTGGCCGGGCAAGCAAGACAGATGCCTATCTAGCTTGCCGTCACCTGCTACGTTTCTGGCGCTCAGACCGCGCCCCTTGAGTGGCGTCGTCGTCAAGGTCATACTGCAGCCCTACAACAATCCTTCGAGCGCCAAAATTGGAATCGCTCCCGTTCAAAAACTATTTGACGGAGACAAAAAAGCCTTGACAGTTATACTCGTGGTACCCCGCTGAACCCGCCAGTTCCGGGTGTACAGGTTATTATGAATCACCCTGTATATATATATATTAGACTGATTAAAAAAAAAAATATTATTTTTTTTCCTTCTGGATTCTCGTGCTATTGTTGGGCACTAATAAAAGAAAATTTCTCAAAAAGGATGGGCGCGATCACTCAATTTTTAGAGGTGGCTATCTCGACTTTTTTGTATTTTAATTTTTTTAACGAACGTATTGCATTTAAGCATAGTTATGGCTTCGGGTTACGGATAAAAATCACATCCAGCAGCTATTTCGTAACAAAAATAAACTCTAACAATTTGAAAAGATTGCAATATTCACAATTCAAATCCAGGTAGATCAATAATGGCGCCTATGATACTCTCGTTATTCATGTAGATTTATTTATACGCATTAACATTTCGCACTTTTTACGAAAAATTAAATTATAAGTTTTTATTCATAAATCATGTATTTACATTTTCAAAATGCTACACTTATATTATCTTCAAACTCATTTATATTTCTTCCCAGCCACTGTGCATAACATCGCGCATGCCACTGCGCATACCACTGCGCATGTCACTGCGCATCCGCGGCGCCATTTTGTATTGGCGCAGCGCATTTGTAAGTGGTGTTGTTTTTTTTTTTCGATGTGACTCAATTAAAGACAATTTTAAACAATGGCTCGGTAAAACGGAGACAACACAATTTGGCTAATCGGCAAGGAAATTCCGAAAATAAGTACCCGTCATTTACCGTCAAATCGGAAACTTTTGAGTTTGTTCTCTTACAAACATAACAGAGAAAAACTGATCATACGTCGAAGTGCACACGAAAGGATGAAAGAACTTTTCGAACAATGGAAATATGCTGAAATTCCAACGCGTCGATTGAATAACGCAATCTTGAAATTAATAAAACTCCATCTAGTCTGGAAAAAAACTTTAAAAAAATCGGGTTAAAAAGAATTTGCCGTCACAACGGAGAAATAATCGAAACGTGTGATGCAAAAATAATCGCTGAATTTCGTTAACATATTGGGCAGAACGAAAATGTGCAACGTTGAACAGTTTGTCCAAATCTCTCTTAAATTTACGCTCCTTCAATATTTGTGACGGCAAATTCTTTTTAACCCGATTTTTTAAAAGTTTTTTCCAGACTAGACGGAGTTTTATTAATTTCACGATTGCGTTATTCAATCGACGCGTTGGAATTTCAGCACATTTCCATTATTCGAAAACTTCTTTCATCGTTTCGTGTGCACTTCGACGTATGGTCAGTTTTTCTCTCTTATGTTTGTAAAAGAACAAACTCAAAACTTTCCGATTTGACAGTAAATGACGGGTACTTATTTTCGGAATTTTCTTGCCGATTAGCCAAATTGTATCGTCTTCGTTTTTCCGAGCCATTGTTTAAAATTGTCTTTACTTGAGTCACATGGAAAAAAAACAACACCACTTACAAATGCGCTGCGCCGATACAAAATGGCGCCACGGATGCGCAGTGACTTGCGCAGTGGTATGCGCAGTGGCATGCGCGATGTTATGCACAGTGGCTGGGAAGAAATATAAATGAGTTTGAAGATAATATAAGTGTAGCATTTTGAAAATGTAAATATACGATTTATGAATAAAAGCTTATAATTTAATTTTTCGTAAAAAGTGCGAAATGTTAATGCGTATAAATAAATCTACATGAATAACGACAGTACTATAGACGCCATTATTGATCTACCTGGATTTGAATGGTGAATTTTGCAATCTTTTCAAATTGTTAGAGTTTATTTTAGTTACGAAATAGCTGTTGGATGTGATTTTCATCCGTAATCCGAAGCCATAACTATGCTTAAATGCAATACGTTCGTTAAAAAAAATCCAAATACAAAAACGTCGAGATAGCCACCTCTAAAAATTGAGTGACCGCGCCCATCCTTTTAGAGAAATTTTCTTTTATTAGTGCCCAACAATAGCACGAGAATCCTGAAGGAAAAAAAATAATTTTTTTTTTTTGAATCAGTCTAATATATATATATATATATATATTGTAATGAGGTCCTCTATTTTTCCCTTTGTCTTTCTTCTCCCTATTCTCTTCCTACGATCCATACTGCTGATACATATGTGCAAGTGGGCTTTCACCGAATTTATAGCATCCGTCTACCTACATTTCGAATATCACTCATGGCTTTTCAAACTCTTGTGCAACCTATACGGAAGGCCCTCCTTGATGCGCCTGGATCTTCATGAGCGGCACTTTCACATAATTAACATCCGGCCAGTCGTATTTGGAATGCCGTCACTTTTAATTTCACCAATATGGTTTCTGAGGTTCTTATGAAACCGATAGCCAACGTTTCTAAAATCACGTAGGCCCTTCCTCCCACCATCTCGATTTTCCCACACTCCATCACTATAAGTTACCTTCTTTCTAAGCTAAGGTAGTCAGTAAGTCTCCGAACACTGTACAACGCCGAATCTCTGTACGAATAAATCCGTCTCAAGTAGCTCAATCCGTGTTAACCGAGTTATTCCGTCCTACAACCGAGTTCTGGAGCGAGTCAGCCACTCCTTTCCTCAAAAATTATAATAAAAGTGTCCATCCCGACATCACAATATATATATATATATATATATATATATATATATATATATATATATCGTTTCATTCAGGGATTCAAACCAGATCACGGTAGTTCAGATATTATCCAGATATTATCGTTCAGGGATGCAAACCAGATCACGGTAGTTCAGTCTTCATGAACTAGACGCTGTTCCGTGGACATCGTGAAAGTCAATGCTTGGCGAACCTGGCCAGCTTTCGCCTCCACAAGTGCACACTGTTCTGGACATCAGATGCCTACCCCACAGAGATAATTAAGAAAAACCGTTTCGTTTATCTCTGGCCAGGATGCAACATCTTGGAAGGTTTTTTTTCTACAAGTCCCGACTAATGTTGAAAACTATTTACACATCCTGTTGACCATCCCCCATCCTACTATAATCCTACGACGATCCAAAAATCTAAATCTGAAGAAGGATCGGAACAGCAGTTTTCGTCATTCCAGTTTCCAACCTCCGAGGTGTCTTGGTGATTGTGAAAGAGTCTGAAAACGAACAATAAGTGAAGAAAAATGTCGAACCAAATCATGAGTATGGTGAAATTGAAGTGCTTGCACATGACGACATGAAATTGGCGGAAATAAACGAACCGGAAAGTGATACCGAATCAGTGGATTGTGGATTGGGCAATGCCGCAGATGAGGGCTTCCATTATTTGCGTGCAGTTATAGTGGACCAGCACCAAGTAAATCGGTCAATCACCGAAAGTGATCGGGCGAAATTTTGCGTGTCCTGCTACTTTGATATGCGGGGCGCGGTTGATCGACTAATTCAAAGAGGTGGCCACTTCAGCACACGGTTTAACAACATCCGGAGGATATTTTGCACCAACTGCGGCGGGCCGACCCACCAAGTTTCAATGCGCGACACGTGCCCCACCTGCCTGAACTTATACTGGGTCGATGGTTAGTATTATCTTTAGTATGTTTCAAAATATGATTATGTTTGATAGAGTAATAAGATGCATGATTTCTTATGTTCCAGAATAATGGATCCGCTGCGGATATTCAAAATAAAATAATTTGAAAAAATGAAAAAAAGGCAAACACACACACACACACTCACACACCAAAGATTTTGTGTATAGTATATACTGTGTAAGGTCATTATTTAATTTAATTATTAATAAACTACTGTTTTATTGTCATTTAGTTCGAAGCATTCTTTTTACCCCATCTTCCTTCCACACAAACACACACACACACACACACACACACACACACACACACACACACACACACACACACACACACACACACACTCATCTACGGGGGCTTCCCCCTCCTGTCAGTCGTACCGCGGAGCATATTGGCCCCCTCCACAGAGGCCCCTCTGTGACGTCACACGCGCCCGGCGACCTCCCCCCCTGTATCCCTGCGCTGGACACCCACCACCCCACTCCCCCCTGAGATGGCTGGCTCATAATCGACCTAGCCCTACAACTGTTTCCCGTAGAGGAACTCGCTGTCCTTATACAATACGACACGGGGCATCAGTGGTCAAAACACTGTCAACCAAGGGGAGGAGTTGTTAACTCTCCTGGATAACAACACCCTACAACGCCAAGCGGACTCCATCTGGAATCGCACCTGGGAAAAATCCTTTTAATTCGGTACGGTAAACGCTGGTGTCACCCGGATGTTACCCCCCGTGCGATCGAGCCCGCTTCTCGTAGATACGGTGATCCATGCATACAGCCTACACACTGTATACGGCTAGTCGGTCTACCTCGTCGGTGCAGCATGGGACTCGGTTACGCACCTCCTGATGTACCTGGCTAAACGATCCTAGAATGAAACGTCAACGGTAGAGGCTGGTCAAGAACTCCAGGAACTCGAGACGGCCCCACAGGCCAATCCAAAGGGTCAGGCCAAGCCTAATGCTGCAACACATGATGTTGCAGCATTAGGCATTAGACACTGTACCCTAACATCCCAGAGGTCTCCTAAGAAGGTACAATCAACCTCCTACGTCACGTTTCTTTCTCTTGAGTTCGCACGAGAAGACATATTCAAGTATTAAAATGGCAACTCTAATCATGCTCTATAACCTTTTTCTCTATCCTCATTATTGTTGTTCTTTTAAGCTCATAAAGTAAGATAGGGTAAAATAAGTAAATCAGTACCTATGCATAAGGAAAAAGAAAGAGGAGAAAATGCATACATATGCATCTTAGAGTAAAATACAAGGTATATATATCATTATATTTTAAAGAACTCTCGTACGAATATCTATAGAAAAAACACACACTTTTTCGTAAAATGTTAATGAAATTCTTACGTATCTCTTAAGAGTAGGATAAACATAAGTTACGCCCCCATATTACACACCAATCGTCGAATAAGTTTAAGTCACATTGTAAGTCGACCAATAGCGATGCCAATTCATGCTATCGTGCCGATATTTTTTCAATTGCAACCCCCGATGAATCTGATAAAGTGAGATGCTCAATCCAAAAGGTGGGAGGTGTCACGTCCTGCGACGGAGTCACTGGACTTTTCCTACGGCTCCCTTGTCCACTCGGCTTCCACAAGGACACGGTTTTTGGCATGATTTCCCCGAAAAGTCGTAAAACAAAGATTATATAACTCCGAGCTCCAACCCGTGAGAGGACTAGGAACAGGCTAAAGCCTCCGGAAAACTCTACTCGACGGGGCCATAAATTCGGTCCGCGAAGAAAATCGAATGCACGCGGAAGACCCACGAGGCGCATAGCCGCCACGCTCCAGGCAAATCCGACTCGACACGTCTTTCCCACGAAAACACACATAGGGACACACTTCTATGTTCCCGTTCTGATTGGTCTATAGGCAATTAATCTCACGAGCGCTTAGTCTGTTAGGCATATAGAACAGCGTCGTACGTCGTCCTTTTCGATTGGCCAATTGAACATCAAGGATGTCGAATCGCCAATGGATGGCCAATCGAAAACCCCTGTTTTCTCGACTCTACCCAAATATAGAATCTGGAGTAGGAAGGCCCAGAGGACGAATGCAACTTCAGTCGTAATCCATAATTAGGCCGAACCCAACATCTAATCTTAATCCAGCAGTCTATCGCTGAGTCTGACATAGAGTCCCGCAGCAACATTTGAACGAGACAGACTCTTCTCTTAATCGACGCCAACCACGTATCGCGATTCATACCTGCTGTTCCGCGTCTAATAACCTAAGTTCGTTTTCTTTATAAGTCAGTATTTCTATTTACGCCGAAGTAACTCAACCCAATTCCCTACGTTTCGAAAAACATTGTAAACGCAGTGTGTACGCGTCTCATCATTTTCCATTGTACCTGCAAGCATACCTGGCCACCAAAGACGGGCCGTTATCCTTAGAACCGATCGCTGGCACTCCTGCGAACGAGTGTACATCACACCGCCGACCATTGTAAGCGAACTATATATATATATTTCTTCGGTTTCTATGGATTTCCAAATTAATTAATAGGATTAACCAGATTGGTTAGTTCTAAAAAAACACGAGCCATTTGAATACGAATTTGCCAAAGCATTCCATAATATTGAATTATCGCGTAAATCCCTTTTTTTATTTCTTAGCACACGATACCCCTTTTTACCCTCATCCCGTGCTATTGCGCTAGGCGTAGGCAACAAAGAGGGAAACAAATAATTATGCTCCCATTTCTTTCGGATGTGATAAGGGTGTCCCTCTCATCGTTGCTACATGAAATAACTCAGTAGTTATCGACGTCACAAAAAAATGTTCCAGACAAAAGTTGTACGGTGTGAAGGGGGTTATCAAAAGCGACCAAATTTTTTAAATTTCGGTGGAGGCGGTGACGCACAGTGTAGGGCACTTCCACTTTTTTTTTTAATGTAATGGTACATTTTTTTCAACCATCTTGTGAAGCATCTCAATCCGCATAAAAAACATTAGGGCGTCAAAGTCGTTTAAGGTCATTCAAGGTCAGTATCGAACACGTATTAAAATTAAATACAAATGTAAATATCTCGGATCACTACCAAATATTTGGTAGTGATCCGAGATATTTAGATTTGTATCATCGATACTGATCGAACGATTTTGACCCCCTACTGTTTTTCATACGGCATGAGGTACCTTTCTATTTAAAAAATTGACTCTCTAATGAGGGACCTTTCTATTTAAAAAAGTAGAGGTGACCTTCACTGTGCGTCAATGCCTCCACCGGAATAAAAAAAATTGCTCGCATTTGATGACCCCTTTCACACCGTGCACTTTTGTCTGGAACATTTTTTTTTTGACGTCGATAGTTACCGAGTTATTTCGGGTGGCAGAGACAAGAGGGACACCCTGTATAAAAAGCGTTACAGAAAAGGATAAGTAAGCATTCGCCCCCTTCGGGTGTCGGACAACGTCTGATTTATCTCTTAGATCAAATCAGATGCTCCGCTTCTTCATTTGACTTTGACAGGTCGATGATTTCATCGGCCTGTACAGAGACACTGAACTTTGAATGTCAGCTGAGACTCTCTAACAATTCCGGTCGCTCGTTCAAGGCCGCACGATACGTATGCTGCTCGACAACGCGCCAAAATCCGAAAAACTGTCATCGCGTTATCTTCAACAAAATTGATAGTACCATTATAAGACAGTACAACGTATGGACCCCACAAGTGCACTGAAAATGCTGTGCTGAAAGTCTACTTGGCGTGCATGGTTATGAAACAAAAACCTCGGTGAACGATCTTGTCTCCTCCACTACTCAACTCTTAAGTCAAAAAAATATTGAATCGCCCCTTATCTCGATCTTGGGAATACGAGTCGATCAGATAGTAGTAATCAGTGATGTACTCCTCGACCATACGATACTCAACATCTGAATTTATTTACATGATTTAACAAGATATATCAACATATAAACACGTAACAATTAAACATTACATAAAATGCCATATAAATCACATAACGATTACACATTGCATAAAATATATTTAGTTACATAGACTCTGGCCGCCGTATTACTAGCAAAAAATATATATATTCTCTTTACTGCTGACATATATTTGTTGGTTTGAAACAAATACGGTCGAATATTTATTGGCAGTGGATACAAGGTAGTTCCGGAACCGTGACGCGAATTGAAGGGATCGACATACACACGGATGTATTAAGGGGGGATTGTCTTTTTTTTCGCAAAATTTACCGCTTTTTGGGAATTTTTTTGTGAAGAAAGTATACAACGGATAACTTGTGAAACTTGGCATATAGTTTTATTGATCTGTTTACTACATACAAAAAAAATTTTAAACAATTTCATCAAAAAATCCGCCTCCCGCCCCCCTCGACGCGCGATGGTCCTTTTTTGATGGTGTGCACGATTTCTCAAAAACTATTCAACCGATTGCCTTCAAATTTAGACAGAATGCTCAGCTGACATCCTTTTATCGTTTGATGAAGCAAAAAAGCAATACGTTTAATAGTTTTTTATTTATAACAAAAAATCAATCAATTTTTTTCGAAAAATCGATACTTCAAGTTCAAAACGTCACCAAATCGTCAATTTTTTTTCCCTTCATCGAACGATAGCTATATGTGTCTAAAGTAAAATGCTTTTTGGGTTTTTGTTGCAGGATGACCGTGAAGGCTGTAATCGTGTACACCATCAAAAAAGGACCATCGCGCGTCGAGGGGGCTAGGAGGCGGATTTTTTGATGAAATTGTTTAAAAATTTTTTTGTATGTAGTAAACAGATCAATAAAACTATATGCCAAGTTTCACAAGTTTTCCGTTGTATACTTTCTTCACAAAAAAAAATCCCAAAAAGCGGTAAATTTTGCGAAAAAAAGACAATCCCCCCTTAATGGTACCCTATTTGAATCACATTAGCGTAAGAGGCAGTAGATTCCATCGCTTATAACCGTAGCGGTTGATGCGACGCTTAATATTTAAAATAATATATAAAAGGTGGACCATTTAACGTGACCACCCTAAATATCTCCGTTGCCTTTAAAGTGACGGAAAAAAATGTCGGGAGGTGATTTGATCGATTTCGAAGGGCTGATACAGTGGTGAAAAATTCATTTTTGTCAAGGCCATATTTTTTGCGTTCTTAAGGTCATCAATGGTTTTTCAAATGACATGTTTTTTATCTTAATTCAGACGTTGCAGCTGATATTCAGACAAATCCAACGACCTGTGATCATGACCTTGAAATTATGTTTCACCAAAATACGTGTAAAACGGGACATTGTGATGGTATTGATATTAAGAATATCCGAAGAATGTAATTGAATTTTTTGTGCAGAAAATGTATTGTAACAAATTTTCGGACGGATGAATGATTTTCTTGACCTTCGAATAGTTTCTGGTGGGATATCAGCGCAGGTTATCCAACGGATAACGGATCAATGGTTTTTCAAATGCGAACATTTTTTTTTAAATTAAGACGTTGTAGCTGATAGTCAGACGAATCCAACGACCTATGATATCATGACCTTGAATTGATATCATAGGTCGTTGGAGTCGTCTAAATATCAGCTACAACGTCTTAATAAAAAAAAATTATCTCGTGAATTTTTGCCCGTCACTCTAAAGGCAACGGAGATATTTGGGGTGGTCACGTTAAATGGTCCACTCTGTATCCTGTAACAATAGTCATGTTTTCAGGCGGTAGTAACGGAATATTGTATGTTCCCGAGCTTTTTTTAACTATGCACGCCAAGTCGTTGCACAGCATTCCAAGTGTACTTGTGTGATACATCCGTTATACTGTTATATAATGGTGATATCAATTTTATATTGTAATAGTAATATAATGTTTTCAATTAAAATGAAATATTATTCGTCAGGTTTAACAGTTGTACAACATTGCTAGTAAACTGGCTTGGCTAGTTTAAAAATGTCATTCCACTTTTTTCAATACATTTGAATAATTAAAAATAAATAAAACCATTGCTGTACTTCAAATGAAAAATAATTATAAGGTAAATGAGAACGTTTTTATAAGTCAAAATAAACGATAATGTTTTTGAGGGGATTTCTCATTTTTTAGTTTTCCAAAGTATGCTACTTTGCATGGCATTGTGTATCTCTAAACCCGTCCATTTAAGTATGCTGCTTTTTAAATATAATATTTTCTTCAGATTTCTGTAAATTTAAAGAATGGTTGACGATACATTCAAGAAAACATATTCCGAATAAAATTGTCTTCTGTTTTGCATAAAGTATAAAAAGAAGGCGATCATTATGAAACATTAATCAGACGAGCATAGAAAATCTTACGCATAAGGTCTCTCATTTGAAAAAATATATACACTACTGGCCAAAAGTTTCCGGACACTTCAGATAATTGTAAAACTTCCTATCACTGGATAATTACCAAATACTATTATAATAATATAGTTCATGTCATTTATTATTTTATGAAGATATTATATAGATCTGTATAATTAATTATATTATTCTACTATAATTTCGCAATTATCTAAAGTAATCGAAAGTTTTGCCATTATCTGAATTGTCCCGGATGGTTGGAAAAATGGAAAATCAAGGCAAGCGACTTAAAATCCGTCCATATCACATTCACGCTAAGAAGAGGGAACTGCCCTAGCGTCAAACTCGAGAACGCAACTCTCCCAGTCGTGAATGAAGTTAAATATCTCGGCATGCATCTCGACAGACGTCTCACTTGGGCCAAGCATATTAAAACCAAAAGGAAGGAGATGGACCTCACACTAAGGAAAATGTACTGGCTCATTGGACGAAACTTCCAACTCTCGCTGTACAAAAAACTCATCATATACAAGGCCATACTATCATATACAAGGCCAATATGGAGATATGGGATGCAACTCTGGGGAACAGCCAGCAGCTCAAACCTCGAGATCATTCAAAGGTTCCAATCGAAAACGCTGAGACTGATAGCGAACGAGCCGTGGTATGTCAGGAACGCCTTAATACACAAAGACCTCAGACTTAACACCGTCCAGGAGGAAATAAAAAAAATGGAGCAGGAATTACCAGCATCAATTGGAAAATCACCCGAACCAGCTCGCCGCAGATCTGGTCGGAAACAACGCCCGAAGAACGAGGCTACGGAGGTTTAAACCGGGACATCTACTTTAAAAATTTAACCAACTATAGAATAAAACTCCGCATATAACGCAACGCGCATCTAATGGAGAATCATTGGATTTCCATTTGCTTCATTTCTGATTGTCATACTGCAAATCACCCAAAACTATTTATTGTTACTACTCATAACAGATTATAGTTGTAAATAAAGGAAGAAAAAATATTTAAAAAATCTGAAGTGTCCAGAAACGTTAGGCCGGTAGTGTATATAACAATACGGCATGCTTTTTTTTATTTTTCGAATAAAGGTTGCAATGTTTTTCGGGGATTAGGAGCGTTATCTAGCTTTTCAAACGGTTTTAGACTTTAGTTCCAGTAGGGCACAATTAAATTTATTCAACAGGACCCCACATGATTTTCTTTTTTTTATTTTTCGAATAAAGGTTGCAATGTTTTTCGGGGATTAGGAGCGTTATCTAGCTTTTCAAACGGTTTTAGACTTTAGTTCCAGTAGGGCACAATTAAATTTATTCAACAGGACCCCACATGATTTTCATTTTGTATTCGTCTCCTATATGAAAAAACGATTAAGTTGTGTTGAGGTCATTTCTCGCTATACGTCCTTCGACAGGCCTAATACATCAAACCTCCGTATTTTCTAATATCTATGGGATTGCTGATCTCGGGTCTTGATATCGATACAATGTAACGTTTATAAATTAATGTTTACTTCAAGAGTCTGTCAAAGATTATGTAGAAGGTATTTCATTTAAGAAATAGTCTACACGGTAAAATATTTTCTACAATAGTTTTCTTCACTCACCGGATGCAAATCAACAGCATCCAAGAAAGTAATGAATGATACTCGGTAGCAAGTGCAGTTGTTCCGAAGACCCTTTGAAGGACAGGATTCTGTCGCATCTGGCAGATTGATGCTCGATTATTCCTCATCGAAATTCTCGATATCCTTTTGACAATCTCATAAGATCCTCACAATCACAGAAGAATGGCGCTCACTTATAGCTTGACATTACGAAATTAGGAGAATCTCAATGCTGCCACTATACCGCACATTGAACGGAAGGTTCATGGTGAGTAATCGATTCGGAAAGGATAGGGCATATATCCGGCCGACTGTCCTAATTTTCATTTCACTGTGTTTTGGTGATGAGATTTCTCAGTTTTCGGTAAATCGGGCATGAGCTGCGGGTGTCCTGATCAATACCCTCGTGTATTCTGCGATCGTCACGATACCACATTGTATTTGTCCAAGTTCTATCTGACTACCACGTGATAAATGTAGTCTCATTCTGTCAGTGAGCAGCTAAAAACGCTATGGCAACTTCACTATTTGAAACTACTACCTGGCTACTGGCACTACTAGCCCATTCCAAATCCACATTTGACACACGAGCTCGACCTTCAGCATCGGCAGAAAATGTGGTCCAAAATTGTGAACAAATACCTAGTTTGATATCTGTTAGGTAATAGCGTACAGATGCCTAACTAGATATCTGTTCACAATTTTGGACCACATCTTCTGCCGATGCTGAAGGTCGAGCTGGTAACGGGTGACGCGCTAGATCGCACAGACACAGTTTGCGCTCGAGGACAGACATCTTGTTGTCTGGTCCGACAGCGTGCGAACGTGCTGAGTTTTCTCTATACTTTGAGCCTTTTTAGCGAAAGCTCGAAATTCTCCGTTGGTGCAGCTCATAAGTGTCGTGAAGGAACGCGCATTTTAAACTGTCCCTGGTGCTCTTAACTGTGGAATTTGTGAATTTCTCAATCTTTATCGTGTGTGCAAGAATGCAGGATGTGCTCGGGAGAACACGCTCAAGGAATCAGAACGCTTACCACGACAACATATTACACCGCCTCCTCCTTTTTACATTCAGAATAACTTCAAGTGCACAATCATTTGTCTGAATAAAGTGAACATCATTAACATCTCTCAGCCTACTCATTGTGTGAAATTTTCCCGCCACCGCAACTTCCAGCCTCCCGATCTGGAGCAGCGCACCTCATGTAACCTCCTCGAATTTTTTTGGATGAGGTTTCTCAAACATGTAAACGGCTATCGACAAGAGCCGACGTGATGAACCATATCGTGCAGCCTGTAGAGTTCCTGCCTTTAAATTGCGGATTATAGTTGAGCAATTTGAGAGATGAATTCTACTGTGTATCGTAGGGATAGTTAAAACAACGAGCTGTAGAGTACGCATTTCGAGTGACCAAGTACAGCTGAAGTACCGAACTTTGGGGTTTGCATCAAGCTCCGCGTGCGATCGTGAACGCACACGCATATATCAGACAGAGTTTAGAGTGACTGATTGTGCGAGAGTGTCAAATTGCAGAGACTCGATGTCTGCATAAGCGTAAAATGAATACGCGTTGACGCACATACACGCATACTCACACGCGCGCGCATGCACATTTACACAGGCCCATACACACCTTGGTCAAAGTCCATGCAGTATCTGGCAGGTATTGATTAGCATATTTTGGGTCCAAATGTGAGCTTGAATTTGGATTGATCTCCATACTTTATGTCATAACTTTATCTCTGTTCATGACTTCTGAGCGGGAAACCTCCAGCGCCTGCAAGTCCGTTAAACTTGCGCATTTATCGCAGCAGCGCCTGCTAACAGGCAACCAGGATCGCGGGCCTTTCTCACAAATGAAGCTCGCTGGCACGCTGGCGCCGAGCAGCGACCGAGCTTTTTCATAATCGGTGTGTCCCACCTCTTGTGATATAAGCGAGCAGCGAACAAACCCCATCAGTACGAATGGCCTTTAGCAAGCGGACGATTGGGCTTGACAGCTAGCACAGACGTCGAAGCACAAAGCGCCTGGCTTACGAGCGCACCAAGCCTTTAACAAACGGCTGGTTCGGCTAGCACAAACGTCCATTCACAAAACGACACGCTCAACATTTTTGCCACATGGCGGGAACGCTGGCAGGGCGTCCACTATCGCAGGCCCAGTACGCCGAACTGGATTTTCACACCGTGACCAGTCATTCGGCAGCCCTAGGACATCGCCGCACGCCAACGAGTCACAACACTCCTACATTCCGCCACAACACTCAGAATCACCGCCACAACACCCGTACACTCCGCCATTGATGTTCCCTTAGAATTTGGAGACCGAACACGTCTCCACCGAAAGCGTCGACTTACTGTGTAGAAAGAAAATTAAAAAATTGAAGATTCATCAATTCTTGTCTTCACTTTCGGCACCCATCCTCGCTTCCATCACTACCGCGATCCAACTCGTCCGCAATGCTTACCGCTGTAGCACTTTCAAACAACTTCCATTATCGAAATGTTGAATGCAATCATAAGATAATAGTATTAGATCAGGAAATGCAAAATTAAAAATGTATCTATTATCGGAAACACTTTGTGGTGGGGCTGCATTTTAACCCCTTACTTCGCTACACCGGGAGATGCAGAATAGGCGTAACAGCGGGAAATCTCGGGTTCGGCAGGATACTCCGAAGATTTCTACTTGGCCGTTTTTTTCGACCGCGTCATTAATTGGAAAGTGACGTTAAAAATAGACATTCGATTTCCAAAAAGAATGCGCGAGTCTGTCATGGTGGACGATCGGAAAGGGCGGAAGAGTAAGCAAAGGGCCACGTGACCGTAGCTGACCTTAGGAAGGTTCTGCCAAATCGCAGCATTTAACAGACGCCGACGCGCGTGATCTGATGTTTTGCGAATCATTTGTTACAATTTCCTGTCAACCAATTCGATTCGAGACTCGTGACAAGGCACTCGATTTGATGTTTTTCATTTCATTCGCTGAAGTTGGACGTATTGCGTGCCAGAGTGTAAAGGTCAAGTCGTGCGGTAGCCGCTCACGCTGCATTTCAACGACGCACCATGCCTTTCTCTGGAATTGTTAATTTGATCGAAGATAACGTCGACGACTGCCATAACGGCGACGATCGAGCGACGTTGAAAGCTTCCGGAAAGGTTAGGGGCAACGTAAATTTATTCTTTATCGCGTAAATAATGGCTCAGTTATCGTACTGACAGTCTGCAGCACCACGGACGACTTGTGCATTCGCTCTGACCAGAATCAAGATGAAATCGAGAATGAATTTGAATGGATAATTTCAAGGATCTCCGATTGAGGCCCGAAAAACCATTCGGCGCATCGATTTCATCTTTGATCGCTTGCAGCAAACTAGTAGTCGCTCGAGCAGCGTTTCAACGACGCACCATCCCTTAAGCTTGTCGTCGCGTTTCCTAACCCAGCTCGAGTACATTTTACGTTTATATACAAGTAAAAAATGTATCTAAGGAGATAAATCCGAATATGATACAAAACGGATTGGTCGAATGAGAAATGGCATACGGAAAAATTCAAATCTTCGAAAATTTAGCGTCAAATTAGAGAAAGTATGCTAATCAAAAATTCAAAAATCAAAAAAATCAATATGCAAAATAAACGCTCGGAGTATCGAAGTTCGCGGACTAATTAGTACCGACTGATTATGTTAATTTTTATTTCTTAAGAACACAAAAATGACAGGTACTCTCAATGGATAATCACGGGAAAATTCGACAATTTCATGAATTTTTCGTGCTTTACACTTTGGCACGGAATTCGCCGTACGATAGTAAGCGATACGTGAAACGTCAAATCGAGCTGCTTGTCACGAATCTCGAACCGAATTGGTTGGCAGGGAGTTGTACCGAATTAGTCCCAAAATGTTAGATCTCGCGCGCTGAAATCGGCCAAATGCTGCGTTTACGTGGAACCTTCCTGACGACAGCTATGCTTACGTGGCCTTTCGTCTACTCTTCCATCCTTTCCGATCTTCGATCATGGCGCAGGAGCGTTCCTTTTGAAAGTCGAATGCCTATTTTCTTGTGCTTCCCATTTAATGAGGAGGTCGAAAAAAAATGGTGAAGTAGAAATATTCGGAGTAACCTTCCGAACCCGAGATTTCCCAGTATTATACCTATTCTGGATCACCCTGCACAATTTGGAATAGAACACGTTGTGCAAACTTCCACTCCGTCTTGAAGTACAAGTTTGTGCGCAAACTTTACATTACATTGATATCAAAACACAAAATCAGTATGCTGGGAGTTTTTGGAAACACTTATGACACAATGAGAAATGACTTGAAGAAAACTCAATTTTTGTCGTGTGGACCGTGAATTCGCAATAATAGTATAGAATCATATAGTAACAAATGTAGAATTTAATTGTTTGAATGGGAGTTTGGCCCGCGGCTTTAAAGCAAGCCCGGCCACCGAACCTACGATGCTGCACCGTCTTGTTGAAACGTAAAAAAAATAACATATTTCTGTGCCATTGGAGTGTGATATTTCAAATGAAATACCGGTCATAGTCACTCTTTCGTCACAGTGTCACTCTTATCTGTGACAAAAATATTCTATGCAATACATCTCAAGAATCGTCCTGATGTGCGCTTTTATGTACATTTGAAAATGGAACCAGAATATCACAGATTCTCGGCACGTTGGACGATGAAGGTCTAGTCGTGTTTGACCCAAAAGTGTAAGTAAATTTTATTCAAATTCTCGAAGTTATTGTAAAGTGTATGTGCCGCTTTGCATCTATCTTTTTATGCATACGATACGTGTGTAGAAATGGGGGAATCAAACTCTCCTTCAGATAGGAAAAAATGTTAATTACAATTGGAAGTTGCTCCTTATAATGTTTTCAAATTATTGTGTGAAGGATAATTTAATTAGAGTATAGGGACTTTCCGTTGTTGATTTTTTCTTCACCATTTTGGTAGTATTTTTAAATCCAAAGAATTAAATATTTTTACTTCTTCCATACCTGTCGTAGGAACATGTAGTCCGGCTGATACTTCACGGGCATAAGCATAATAAGTATCCTATCGAAGAATTGTAGGCCTCTGAGAGAGGCGACGCCCATGTAAAGAAATACGCCAAATAGAACAGGCATGGGGATATGCCTGAGCATCGGTGTCAACAGAACGGAGCAGCCGATCATGAGAAAAATGAGTATGTGTGTAACGCGCTGCTCACGGACCCCGAGGAATTGTGGCTTTTCACCTGGCGCAGCGCATTCAGACTCGAGTTTTAATGAATTTACGTGATTTATTGACAGTACTGTAGCTGCGACGAACCACGGCAGGCCCATGATCGAACAGATCTCAATGAGAATCGCTAATATAAATAGATCGAGATGGTAGCCACATCCTTTCTGTAATTAGATAACAAATATATTCAAAATAAATGCATATTAAAAGTTGGAATCTAAATTGATTTTTTGTTGATTGTGGTTTTTAATTATTTTTAGAGTTAGAAAAACAAACCTTGAGCTTATTCTCTTTTCTGTTAACGATGACGGCCGTGATCTGTTGATCCATGAAAATCAGTATGGTACCTAACAAAGCGGGGAAAAAAGCCACAAGAGCACTCCACCACGGATTGCTCTGAAATGGCCAAATTACCCAGCCTCGTCCATCCAAGGTTGGTTTAAACTCAGCAGGTACTTCCAGCTTTGGTGTGGCAATACCTACGTAATGGTCAAGTATCGACATCGAGAAGATAGCGATAATTACGGCAAAATCACTCACGATTTGTCGGACCTGAAAAAATACATATATCTTTTTTATATCGCATCCATCAATTGAAGATGATATAACTGTATACGTGACTCACCCTCTACCGTATGAATGTACTCATATATATTGCAAAATATTGCAGTTGAACAGTTTGGCTTCATATGATGCGAAAATGTTTAGAGATGAAAGCGTAACAAATTACTAAATGCAAGGTGATGAAACAAACTTCATTCCTGTGCGATAGGGTACTCTGGTAAAAACCGCTACAGTATTATATGAGCGTAAAGGCACCGCTCTATATATAGGATACGTAAAGTGGGAATATTCTGTGTTGCGAATAGACGGATAGTATATACGTAATTTCTTTATGATTTATATTCTACGTGCAAATGATGCGAGTTGCCATTCTGCACGCTCCGACTTAACATGATGTAACTCTACATCATTCACTTTGAATAGGTTGAGACGTATGTCAGTTCTATGGCACAACTTTTAGTGATTAATTCCGTGTTATACATTCAATACCCAATGCAGGGCACGTTTGTCACTGCTTATGTAAAATCCTGGAAAGTTAGCACATGTCAAAGTTCGGCGTGGCATAATTTAACCGTGTGTAAGGTTAGGGCAAGAAGGACGCGAACATCTATGGCTGCGATAAGTCGAAATATTCATTCAATTGTTTTTCCTTAGTTTTTGACGATTAAGGACTTTTCAGTGACAGTTTTACTGATCGTCAACCTGATTGAGAAGCTGCTGCAAAACAGTCGACGCCATATCGGCTAACGGCTGTAGCAAGCCTCAGCGCCGTCTCCAGCATACGTTAAATACTCGTACAATCTATTTTTTCCCTTAATTAGATAGGTGATCATGTAACTAAGCCTCCGCATTCGTTCCGGTAGCTAACAAGGAGACGAATTGTCAAATTCAGATTCGATTCATACTGCGTGTAATAGAAGTTCGTGGCCAGAGGTGTTATGTAGCAAATCAGTAAGATGCGCTTATTTGCCGTTGTCGAGAAAATCGGTATTGAAATATTCAGTTGCGTTTAAACAGTTTCCACGTAAAGAAAATTGCAAGGAGCACATGGCGCAGCGAGCAAGCATTCTGCTTCATCAACCCGTCATCCCCGGGTGGAATCTCGCTGCTGGCAAGTTCATTTTTAAAGCTAATGTGTATACTGTAATGAGGTCCTTTATTTTTTCCTTGTTCGTTCTTCTCTCTATTTTCTTCCCACGATCCGTACTGTTGATACATCTGTGCAAGTGGCCCATCACCAAATGTATAGCATCCGTCTACCTATATTTGGAATATCATTCCCATGCATAGCAGCTCTATGAATGCTTACGGATCCTCTTCGGAAACTTGCAACAGGCCAGCGTTTGGAGAGACAAAAGATCGCAAATGTTTCAACAAAAAACCGAAAGTGTTTCGAGATTTACGAATAGATTTTTAGGAGTATAAAATCAACTCCTTTCCGTATTAGCTAATTCAACTGCAGAAGAAACACAAAGACGAGTCATTGTGGAGTACAAACGCCAACAAGGGCTCGACCAATATCTGTTAGGGTAAAAAAAAGAGATTTCGACTGAAGTATGACGTGCAACATAAACATCACTGGAAAGAATACAGGTAGCTCAGAAACCCGCAAACCGCCCCATCATAAATCTTTCGGGACTCCCTCCGCGGTACCGTATTCATCAATAATATGCTGATATTGCAATCAGATGGGTCACTCCGAAAGTGACCGTCGTAAGAAAGCATACGACTCACAAAACCCCAACAGGAACGTACCGCAATAATCGGGTTTTTTACAACGGGCAGTCTCACGATCACCGACCAACGCGAACAACAGTCAATTACATACCGGATGGAGAAGCAATCACTACGACACAAGAAACATCCCCCGAGATAATGCCATCGGATCCGTTAAATGAGTGGTCAAACTTCCAACATGAACACCTAGCAGAATAGGCTATTTTCTTCTCGATACCGGATGAACCATAAATCTAATTAAAATCAATATGTTAACGGAAGGACCGCAGATAAATCGGAACATTAAAACACCGTTCTCCATGGGTAATGAACAACATGAATCCTTATTTGCTGCCAAACAAGATTTTTAAGAAAAGAGTCACATCTTCCACGTCGTTTCAAATGACTTTCCCTTTTAAGAAGACGGATCGATTGGTATTCCATTTATGGAACCGTATCAGACAAATATCGGTGTTGGAAGAGAAAATTATTTAATTTTCGATGACAAGCGTTTCGAATTTGAGAAGGTGTCGGTCACGATTCCGCCACGAACCATCTACATTATTAAAATTCGCACGAATATCGAAAATGGAGTAGCCGTCACGGACGAAGATGACCCAAAAGCCGAAGTACCGTGCGTGTTCGAAGCCAAGGAGTATGAAGCCCGAGTACCAGTTATGAATTACTCGGAAGAACTCATAACGGTTACAATTGACCAGCTGCACGGTACCCCTATAAGGAAATCGGCTGTCTACCTGAGTAGGAGCGTCAAGACGCACCGAAGGATGCAGCCCGGGTCAACGCTATTAGAAGTACGCACTCCGCCGAACGCATCCTAGCTTTGAAGGAAAACGTTCGACTCGACCACATCTCACCAGATCAAGCAGAAAAGGTCTGGGATATCATCGGCAGCTTTCCAGATGTATTTGCTTTACATGGAGACCCACTGCCAAGTACAAAGACATTAAAGCATCGTATCATCACGTGCGACAATACACCTATGAATACGAAACACTACAGGTACCCGCCAATTCACAAGGAAGAGATCGACAGGCAGATAAACGAAATGATGGAAAAGAAGTTAATCGAGCCGAGTGACTCGCCGTACAATTCACCAATCTGGGTTGTACCGCAAAACGGCTGCATCAGGGAAACAGAAGTGGAGGATCGTGATTGATTTTTGAAAAAACCACCCACGATGCCTATCCTTTTCCATGCATCGACGAAATATTGGATTAATTGGGTTCACTGAAATATTTCTCCACATTCGATCTGGCCTCAGGATTTCAACGCATGATAAATAACGCGTTGCGAGGGCTAATCGGAAGCACATCCTTTGTATATCTGGACCACATAATAATTTATGGACAAACACTTGACGAACATAATAAAAAATTAATTCACGTATTGACTCGTCTTCGTGAATCAGATTTAAATTTACAGCCCGATAAGTACGAATTTCTACGACCTGAACCAGAATGTTTGGGACACGTCATTTCGGAGGAAAGAGTAAAACCAAATCCGAAGAAAACTGAAGCAGTGCAGAAATTTTCTAAGCCAAACGGTCAAAAACAAATTAAGCAATTCTTAGGGCGGGCTGGGTATTGCCGGAAGTTTATTAAGGATGTGAGCAAGATCAGTTAAACCGCTTACGGAACTTTTGAAAAAAGAAACCGCATGGTCATGCACAGACAAGCAAGAGCAATAGTTCAATTTACTTCGAACAGCATTGACAACATCGCCAGTTCTACAATATCCTGACTTCAAGGAAGCTTTTACCCTCACCACCGACGCTAGCAACCATGCGATAGGCGCCGTGCTATCTCAAGGATCGCTCGGAAAGGATCGCCGTGATGGCTACGCATCGCGCACTCTCAACAAGGAAGAACACCACTACTCCACTATGGAAAAAGAAATGTTGGTAATAGCTTGGGCCGTAAAACACTTTCGACAATATTTGTATGGGAAGAAATTTCAAATCGTTACGGATCATAAGCCACTGGATCCTCAAAACTTCAAACTCTCAATGGATGGACTCCTGGAATGGATCCTCAAAACTTCAAAACCTCCAACACATAGTCGTTTAATGAGACTCCATCTAAAACTCGAGAAGTATGAATACGACGCAACTTATAAGAAAGGAACGTTAAATACTAACGCTGACGCATTATCACGGATTTACCCGGTAACTACGCGCCAAGCAAAACGCGATGACTTTCAAGACGAAGAACCAGAAAATCAAGAAGAATCCTCACCGAAGAAGAAGTTGACGACATAGAATAACCTAGCAACGCAGTGGAAATGACTAATGATCGAGGGACAGAAAATGAAAATCTCCCTCTCTACATCGAATTTGAATTATCAAGGTAATTCGCAAGTTCCTCAAATCTTAGAAGCGATGCCGCCTAGGAATACACCGAGAATCAACATCACGGGTCAACCTGGAGTCACTGAAGAAGGATTGCACCTTGATTTTTCAGCAGATGAAATTGAGTGGTATAACGCGTCAGTTGAGAAGCTATCAACGATCAATGAGTCAACGAAGATTTTCCTAGGGTGCAAACATCTAAGGGAGAATCCAATTGCGAAAATGATCTCATTTGTTTGGTCAAAGAGAATTGAACCACCACTAGTCTACCTTTACGACAGGGAACCCTACGAGCCAGGTACAGAAGAAGAAAGAATGGAGATAATAAAACAACATCATGGGACAAACGCCACGGGACATTTTGGAGAAAAAAAAACTCGATCATGTAAACGCTATTGCTACCTGGCCCAACCTACAAAAGGACATTGAAGACTACATCCGTATATGCGACACGTGGCAGAGGATGAAGCTCTTGCGAACACAGCCATGAGCAGAAGCGCTAAGCACAGATATACCGGAGAAGCCAAATGAAAACATTGCCTTGCATCCTGTGGGGCCACTGCCTGAAAACTATGAAGGACACAAGTACATCCTCTCTGTACAAGATCAGCTGACGAAATATATTACGCTGATCCCTTTAAAATCACAGAACGCCCAATCCACCATAACAGCATTGGTTAACGATTTCATCTACATTCATGGAGCTCCAAAAATAATCATAACCGATGGTGGACGAAACTTTATTAGCTATACGTTCAAACACCTAGAAAAACTTTTCAAAATTCCATACATGACAACAACAACATTCCATCCTCAAAGTAATGGAAGCCTTAAACGAGCACATAATCCAATTAAAGAACAAATCGCACCATTGATCTACGACAATCAAGAAGATTAGGATAAAAAATTGAAGTTTGTTCCCATGGCTTAAAACACAGCAAAACATGAAGGAACATGATTAACGCCATTTGAAATGTAATTCGGGAGGAAACCTAACATCCCGAATAACCTTCCAGTTCAGAAGACCAACGTAACGATCGACCAATACTTCGAAGGACTGCGGCTGATCATGAACGTATCGTGAAAAGAGGACGCGATAATTTATTCGCAGCTAAAGAACGCTACAAGGCAGTCCAGGATGCTCGCATGCACCGTCCCGTACCCATTTTTGCAAAGGGCGAGGACGTCCTCGTTGCTCGAGGGAAAGACAAGACACCCCTTGCCCCGAAGTGAGAAGGATCAGCCATTATTTTAGAAGAAACAGCAGACGTCAACTACAAGATCTTGCTTAATAATAGAAGAAAATTAATCCACGTTAACAATTTAAAACCTTATCATAGAAACTAATAAAAAATTCTGTGCGGGCATTATATTGCTGTTACTTCTTCCTCTCCTTGTAACGTGTGTTACATCCGACGAATTACGGGTGGAACCACTCGAAGGCACCATATATATGGAGAACCTGGGAAGTGCCGTAATCTACCACCAAACCTGGACAGTAGTCAACTACATCGACATCACCGAAATAAATCTACACCGGGATGAGCTGGATATGGCTTCGATATCCTTGTCAGGAATCTGCACTGGAACCGACAAGAAAAGAACTTGCGCCGAATTGGCATGAATCGAAATCCTTCGACAAAGGTTAAATAGAATAGAATCAAGAAGATCTAGATTAATTAACATAATTAATTATAGACCCTGTCTCTTGAAAGGTGTTTTCAATTTTATCGGCGTCGTTAGTAAAATTTTGTTTGGAACTTTAGGGAATTCCGATGCTGAATATTATAACGATGAGATGTATAACTTCATACTGACAATAAGAAAATGAGTATTTTAATTCCAAACCAAACGGCGATAGTTAAAGGCATGGCATCAACACTTTCCAAAGCTATAGAGGAATTGCGCGCCGAAAATCAATTATCGAACTCTTATGGAAAAACTAAGTTTGTGGTAGCTGATAATACTAGAGGTATAAAAATTAGCGTACAAGTTACTCTTCTAGAAACCCTTATAGACGAATACAGTGAATGTATCAATAATGTTTTAAATGCAGTAAACGGTGCTAAACAAGGGATAATCCATCCGCAAATTTTGAATCCTACTGACTTGTCAGTCCTACTGATTTGAATCCTACTGACTGAGTGCCACGTTTTATCCAATTCAAATGAACTTTTGCATTTGTGTCCGCCATATTGGATCCCCCATTTTGAATTTCGGAATTTTGAGAGCAAAATCATAATCAGCGACCTCAAAAACCCCCGAGTGCCACGTTTTATCCAATTTAAATGAACTTTTGCATTTGTGTCCGACATATTGGATCCGCCATTTTGATTTTCGGAATTTTGAAAGCAGAATCATAATCAGCGACCTCGAAAACCCCCGAGTGCTACGTTTTATGCAATTCAAATGAACTTTTTCATTTGTGTCCGCCATATTGGATCCGCCATTTTTAATTTCGGAATTTTGAGAGCAGAATCATAATCAGCGACCTCGAAAACCCCCGAGTGCCATGTTTTATCCAATCCAAATGAACTTTTGCATTTGTGTCCGCCATATTGGATCGGCCATTTTGAATTTCGAAATTTTGAGAACAGAATCGTAATCAGCGACCTCAAAAACCTCTGAGTACCAATATTCGTCCAAATCCAACTACTTTTCATTTGGGACACCGAGCGTAAAATTTTTCGTGTCACTCAGGGCGTGAAAAGCGCCATTTTGGGGGTGAAAATATTGACAACGACGAATTAAAAAAATTGATTGTTCAATCGTCACTATTCTATGCACCCATGGTTGAAAAAAAACCGGACATCTCAACAGCTTCAAGGTGAAATTTTTTTTTTTTTTTAAAGTGTCATCGATTTTTCCTGTTTTTTTTGTTTAAAAGCCGCCATATTTTTTTTCCTAATGGACAAAACCCGATTTTGACCCCAGATTCTGAAAGAGCACTCTCGAAAATACTAGGGAACGTATCTCTTCATTTTTTATGATTTTTTTAATATAATAAAAATCTGGCTTGAAAATGAAGGAAAAGATCGCGATTCTTGGGCGTTAATGGGTTCAATAAGGGGGCAGGTGTAATGGGGTCCTCTATTTTTTTCGTTCTATCTTATTCTATCTTATTCGTTCTTCTCCTTATTTTCTTCCCACGATCCTTACTGCTGATACATCTGTGCAAGTGGCCCTTCACCGAATATATAGCATCCGCCTACCTACATTTGGAATATCATTCCCATGCATAGCTTTCCAAATTCTTGGAAAACCTATAACGAAAGCCCTCCTTGATGCGCCTGGATCTTTGTGAGCGGCGCTTTCATATAACTTATAACGGCCGGCCAGCTGCATAAGGAACGCCGTAACTTTTCACTCCCTAATATAGTTTTTCAAGTTGTCGTCAAACCGATATCAAAGACCCTCACCTGCATTTTCTAGAAGGATCCAGGGCCAACGTTCCTAACGTCACGTAGGCCCTTCCTCGGACCATCTCGATTTTCCCACACTCTATCCTTATAAGTTACGTCCGTTCTAAGCTAACAAGGAGACGGCACGACCGAGAGGTCGGGGATTTGGCCGATTTTTTTTGTGGTGAAAGAGAACCCCTCGCACCTCACGTGGTTAAAGTAGTCGGATGCACTACTCGGAAAATTCCGAGAAAAATCGATTCAAAGTTTCTTAGCAGCCTTATGAGTTTAAAATGTCAGGCACTTCTCGAGCCGCCGTTTAGTCTAGATGGTTAGGGCCCGGTCTTTTGCGCCGGATGTCGATTCCTCCTTTGGAACATATATTTTTTTTCTTGTTCTTTTTTTTTGTTATCTCAAAATTTATTCAAAACGTTTCTCATTCCTACATTATTTTTTTTTAATTTATTTACATTTTTTTTAATTTTCATTTTTTCAAAAATTATTTTCTTTTTTTTCCCAGTGAAACAATTTATAACGGTGGGTTTTTTATTTTTCATTGTAAAGTATATGAGGAGGAACATTTGGTTTTTAATGAGAATAACAAAGTCGAATAAGAAAAATTCAATTTTTATTCATATAATAATTATATACAAAAACCTCAGTGGTAATTATCGTAGAAACAAACAAAGCAATAACTTTTGCGACATCTTGCGCAGCATATAAAAGCGGATTTTTTATAATCGCAGGGAGTTTGCAATACATCCATACAAAAACATGTCCCATTAACATTCATGAAAATATTTCTAGTAACTGATCATTTTGAGGCAAACCAGGTGTATTGAATCATGTCTCGGAATGTTGGTGACGATAATTGATGGTGAATTATTGAATGGATTTTTATACAAACTTCCCGGGAATTAATTTCACGATTCTGTTCTACCAATTCGTTGCAATTTTGAAAGGGCTTTATGAAATGTTTAACTTGTCTGTAAAAGTAAACGTCACAAGATTGCACCAAGGGAGTGCATTTTGGAGGAATTACTTTTACAGAGCAAGTTGGCATATTTTCGTCATCTTGGAATATTTCATCACACATCTCTCGATTTGTTTGACCCCCCCAAGAGTCAATAAGAAGTAAACATTTATTCTCCCCGACGTAAGTTTTTAAACATTTCTGGAGAAAATCCGTGTATAAGGCTGTTGTTCGTTTTCCGGACTTCAATGATGTTGCAATGACGTTCGTATATGTATTGGCATACCTGTGCCCATGCGGTGTACCCGTACCCGTGCTGTGTACGAATGCGTGACTTTATTCAAATCCGACTTTTTGACGAAAACTGTTTTACTCCCTGAAGGATTCATGTACAGTGATAAATCAAAATCGCGATTGAAGGACGCAGTAGTTTATTATGAAAAGCTGTCGACGGAAAATATTTTAATTGCATCAACACCTTCGGAAGAAGTATCTCACGGTGCTATGTTATTGGCCGGAGACCTTTATAATAATACATTGGAACTTTTGGGTGAAAAAAAATCGTAATTGAAGGGGTATTAATTCATGCTCATGAGGATTGCGAAGAACTACAGTTTAAAGTGCCCCAACTTGTTTCTTCTCCAGACGAGTACGAACGGGAACCGAAAAAAAAAAAAAAAGTGAAATGATTCCCATCGCCTACAAAGTCAAAGTCGTGAACATTGCTAAAGCGCATCCCACGTGGTCTTTGACGACATTGCAAAAAAAGGGTGCAGCCGCTTGAAGAGAAAAGAATATCTTTCACAATGGGGGAATGATATTAAAAGTGGAGGAACGAGATTGAACAAATTTGAGGCGATAGATACGTGGACCTAAGACCGTTTTGTGGAAGCAAGACAGCAATATCAGCAAGTTACGACAAGAAATGTACAACAATGGGCATTCGCTGCTGCTGCACAATTCATCGATTTCGATTTCAAGGCGTCTGATCGATGGGTCATGGTATTCAAACAGAAACACAACATTTCTCAACGGACAATCACGAAACTAGTTTCGAAAAAAGAGGCGGCATCAATGGAGGAAATCCGGGCGTCTGCAGAAAGCTTTCATCGACAGACGTACCGCTCAATACCATGAGGATTATGTTATAAATACTGACCAAATAGGTAAATACAAGTTTTCTGCGTACAAAATGTTTTTACCGATGCAAAATGTATAAATTCAAAATTAACGATATCAAAAGTTTTCTGCATACATATTCGATTATTTTTTAATATAAAAAAATACCATTTTGTCAGGATGTCAATATCAATCTGTTTTCTACAGGACACTCACTCAAAAAGGGAGTTAAACAGTTTTCGTCAAAAAGTCGGATTTCAATAAAGTCACGCATTCGTACACCGCACAATATTCCATGTCATTATCCGGAAAACTGCTCCCACATGTCTTCGTATGTATGCGAGAGGGGACCGGTCATTTTGGACCTCGTATTCAATAATTAGTAGAAGGGTATGCCAATACATATACGAATGTCATTGCAACATAATCGAAGTCCGGAAAACGAACAACAGCCTTATACACGGATTTTCTCCAGAAATTTTTAAAAACTTACGTCGGGGAGAATAAATGTTTACTTCTTATTGACTCTTGGGGGCGGGTCAAACAAATCCAGAGATGTACGATGAAATATTCCAAGATGACGAAAATATGCCAACTTGCTCTGTAAAAGAAAATTCCTCCAAAATGCACTCCCTTGGTGCAATCTTGTGACGTTTACTTTTACAGACAAGTTAAACATTTCATAAAGCCCTTTCAAAATTGCAACGAATGCGTAGAGCAGAATCGTGAAATTAATTCCCGGGAAGGTTGTATAAAAATCCATTCAATAATTCATCATCAATTATCGTCACCAACATTCCGAAACATGATTCAATACACCTGGTTTGCCTCAAAATGATCAGTTACTAGAAATACTTTCATGAATGTTAATGGGACCTGTTTTTGTATGGATGTATTACAAACTCCCTGCGATTATAAAAAAAACCGCTTTTATATGCTGCGCAAGATGTCGCAAAAATGATTGCTTTGTTTGTTTCTACGATAATTACCACTGCGGTTTTTGTATATAATTATTATATGAATAAAAATTGAATTTTTCCTATTCGACTTTGTTATTCTCATTAAAAACCAAATGTTCCTCCTCATACACTTTACAATGAAAAATAAAAAACCCACCGTTATAAATTGTTTTATTGGGAAAAAAAAAGAAAATAATTTTTGAAAAAATGAAAATAAAAAAAATGTAAATAAATTTTAAAAAATAATGTAGGGATGAGAAACGTTTTGAATAAATTTTGAGATAACAAAAAAAAAGAACAAGAAAAAAATATATGTTCCAAAGGAGGAATCGACATCCGGCGCAAAAGACCGAGCCCTAACTAAACGACGACTCGACAAGTGCCTGACATTTTAAACTCATAAGGCTCCTAAGAAACTTTGAATCGATTTGCCTCGGAATTTTCCGAGTAGTGCGTCCTATTACTTCAACCACGTGAGGTGCTAGGGGTCCTCTTTCACCACAAAAAAAATCGGCCAAATCCCCGACCTCACGGTCGTGCCGTCTCCTTGTTAGCTTAGAACGGACGTAACTTATAGGGATGGAGTGTGGGAAAATCGAGATGGTCCGAGGAAGGGCCTACGTGACGTTAGGAACGTTGGCCCTGGATCCTTCTAGAAAATGCAGGCGAGGGTCTTTGATATCGGTTTGACGAGAACTTGAAAAACTATATTAGGGAATGAAAAGTTACGGCGTTCCTTATGCAGCTGGCCGGCCGTTATAAGTTATATGAAAGCGCCGCTCACGAAGATCCAGGCGCATCAAGGAGGGCTTTCGTTATAGGTTTTCCAAGAATTTGGAAAGCTATGCATGGGAATGATATTCCAAATGTAGGTAGACGGATGCTATATATTCGGTGAAGGTCCACTTGCACAGATGTATCAGCAGTAAGGATCGTGGGACAAGTGCCTGACATTTTAAACTCATAAGGCTCCTAAGAAACTTTGAATCGATTTTTCTCGGAATTTTCCGAGTAGTGCGTCCTACTACTTCAACCACGTGAGATGCTAGGGGTCCTCTTTTACCACAAAAAAATTCGGCCAAATCCCCGACCCCATGTTCGTGCCGTCTCCTTGTAAGATAGTCAGTAAGTCTCCGAATACTGTACGAATCTTCGTCCGTCAGTTATTTGAATAAATCCATCTCAAGTAGCTGAATCCGTGTTAATAACTGAGTTATTCCGTCTTACAACCGAGTTCTGGAGCGAGACAGTCACTCCTTTCCTCCAAAATTATAATAAAAGTGTCCATCCCGAAATCACCATACATATAATTCCCGGTAATCCGTTTCAACAATTATGCATATAGTAAGTTTTTAAAATGCCGTTTGTTGTGGAAAACTCGATGCTTTCAAACTTCATTATGTTGTTCGCAAACTTATATTTCAAAAATAGAAATGCTTGCTGCGGCAGGCATGAAATATAAATATCATTACTCGACCGCTACAGTTGAAGGACTAATGTTTCTTCCCGCACAAGGGGACGAGAGGGTCGAAACGAGACACCGTACACTAGGGTAGTTGCTCGAGAGCGTCAGTTTTTCCACAACAAACGGCATTTGAATAACTTAGTATATACATAATTGTTGAAACTGATTGCCGGGAATTATCTGTATGCACATTTGAATTTAAAAAAAGTTGCCAGCAGCAAGATTCGAACCGGGGACTACGGGCTTATGAAGTAGAGAGCTTGCTCGCTGCGCCACTCGCTCTTTGAAATATTTTGTTACGCAGAAAGTATTTGCACGCAACGGAATGTTTCAATGCCGATTTTCTCAGCAACGGCGAAGAAGCGCATCTTACGGCTTTGCCACATAACACCTCAGACCATGAACTTTTATTACACGCAGTATGAATCGAATCTGAATTTGACCATTGAAAGCCTCCCCTTGTGAGCGGACAATAACTTTTTCAGAGACTACAAAGTTCGGGAAACATTGACCTTCTGCAGCAGGACCATAGTATTTCGGCATAGTTCACTAGAGTCATGCGAAGGCAGGCAATTTGAGAGGGACAGATGAAACCTGCATAAGAGGATCTAGGTTCAGATCGAATGTCAGGCAGATCATACAACGAATTACGGTAACTAAATTTGAGTAAACAAGATAAGCCATGGTAATGCTCAAGAATATGAGTAAATCATAGCTGAATATAAGATTCGCTAAAGACATAAAGCGTTCCATACATGCATCGAGAATACAAATAATATGCAATGTGCGAATTCTTTATGTCTGCTAGGATAAAAATCAAATGGAATGCGAAACAGAACAAGATTATTTCTTACCTTCGAAGGAAAAAAAAGTGCGTTCTTGAAATCCTTGAGTTCAACGGAGAGCAGAAAAGTACCCACGAACAAAATTATTGACATAAGGAACACATCGGGTACGTGGTTTGGTGCCATACATCCATCTCCGAGGAGTGTGCCATTATATTTCTAAAAAAAATTGAGAAAAGATGGTGACGTTATTCCTTCGGCGCTATTAAATGTCCGAAAACGAGAGTGGTAAAAGGGACAAACATAATGAAATCAACGTGAAATGTTTGCATTTCTGAATGTTTGACATCCTCTTATATCATCCCCCTCCTTATATCATCCATTCCTCATCTCCCCCGTCTACCCCCAATTCCTCAACCATCCACCTGCGGCCGGAGGCGACTGCTCCCTCTGTATCGTATTCGCCATGAAGTATCTGTTATGGGTATAGGGAAATTGCGGAAAACCTATACCAATACAGCCGGTCATCAAGTTCGCCCCCCAGTCGTGGAACTAGTCTTATTTCGCTGCGAAATGACGAGAAAGAACGATTCACGACGAAATGTACGCGACTCGGTGTCGAACCCGGATCCTCCCGATCCGCAGGTTTAGTGGCAAGCACGCTGACCACTAGACCATCGCACCAGTTTTTCTTTTCTGCTGTGTAGCGCTATATCGCACCTTGGGTTCAGTTTATGGACTGGTTCAGAATGTTTTTTCTTTATATTGGTACCATGTATGTTTTCAAAGTTATGATTTAGTACCGTTTAGTTTGTCTGATAATGACAACTTCCTTCCGTCCACAGACTTAGAAGCAATCGTAAGATTTATCAGGGGTTTCCATTCGAATAAAAATAAATGTAGCAAATTGATAATGGAGAATGCCATATTCCGCCATTAAAGATCAGTGGTGCTAAATGTTGAACGGTGACAAGAGAAACGACAGTTAGATACGTGTAGCAGCTATCTACCAGCCAAATATATTTTGGACACATGTACACATATGAAAGATGACTTGAGGGGGGAGGGAAGAGCAAACGGTGGTTGTGCTCGTTAAAAAAGAGAATAACGAGTATATTACTTTACAAGTAAGAACGTGTTAATATTTAACTTTTAAGCTAACCAAAATAAATGTTCCATCGAAAAATATTAATAAATGGCTGAGCAGCTGCTGCTCAGAGTTGTCTCTTCAAAATTTTGCCGTGGAACGAAGAGATCACGCCAATTGTCTTAAATTAAACATTTTTCGTCTAAATGTTTTAATTAAAATACGCTTAGTATGAACCCGAATTCAGAAAAAAATAGAAAGATAAAAACTAAGTGACAATTGAGAAAAAATTACCTTCATTTATAAAAAAATTGCTAAAAAACATTCTTGCCATTTAAATTGTTAGGAAACTTTCAGACCCATGGTGAAGAGAATGTGAACGCGATAAGTTGAAAATTCACTTAACTATAATCGACGGCGCGCAACATTTTACGTTTCGAGAAAAACGCGTCGGAATGGAAAACTACTGTTACAGAGAATTGTCAGCTGATGTAAATTTTATTCGGTGATACCAGGGCCGTGCAATAAAACTTCGTTTTTAATTCGTTCAGCAAAGCCGCTTGTGACTCTTTTCGAGCTGTTCTTGCCTCTTTCGTGCCCTCGAAACTGCGGGGCTTCTATCTCTGCATACGTTACGCGTCGTACGTATCCGCGAAATACGTGTATAATATAAAAGAAAAGTGTTTTCTTCATTTCACTCCATTGCATTTTTTCTGATTCGGCATCGCGAAAAGCACACCAGAAATCAGGGCCCGAAGGACAATAGCGGTGCTGCGGCTTATTTTCCGGTGATATACGAAGGAATTGTGCTGCATTCTTCCTTCCTTCGAGCGATTTTTTACTTACCCCTTGTCCCAAATCGATAATACCACAAAAAATATTTATTCCTTCTCTTCCGAGTACTATCCTCCAATTTATATTGAAACGAATATGGATAAACGATCATGAATTTATCAGCGTGTGTAGTGCCACACATATATCTAATCGATAATTGCAAAATCAAACCCCCTTCACTATCCAACTGACCAAACCATTATTTGTGCTTGCATCTTCTACAAATAACAATAGACGCTATCAGATAGATAGCTATCAGAAATAGTCGAGAAGACGCTCACAAATTCAATAATTCTATTGCAGAAACTCAAATTCAGGACAACATCAAATTCTCCGGCTCAATCTTGTTCGGCCCGTTCTTCGGCGTTATGAATTGCCGTAAACTGGTTTCTGCCATACGTTGATCATTCGGACGATAGTTTGAATCACTCCTACACACTTTTCGACTTATTTTCGTGGATATGAGGCACACTACAGCGCCAGGAAATGACGGCTTGACACAGCATAAGGTAGTCTACTGAACGCACGCTGGCGCTCAGCAGTTGGATATTTTTCGAAAAAGTTCGGTACACGAACACAAACTATCGATATCTATTATAAGAAGGGCCATCTATTGTTAAAATTGCAACAACAGCGAAGTTATTATACCAAGCGACCGAAAGGTAAAGACTCAGGAGGAAGAGACTCATGTAAACTTACATATTTAGCAATTTTTGTATTGCTTTAAAAATGCATTTATTATCTGAAGAATGGATACCTGAATTTTTATTCCCAAATGAAGTCCTAAAAGTCCCTGAGGATTCATCAACGTGACGGTTTCCGAACGGTACCGAGAGCAGGTACACGAGCACGCGCGCGTGAACGCATTACCTTTTGATTTCTTGGCAAATAAGCTTGCTGCTTTACTATTCGAACAATAGATGGCAGTACCATCGATGGCTAGCAATAGTTTGTACCTATGTAACGGTAGTTTTCAATTTAGGAGCTTCCCCCTGAACGAACAGCTGAGAGACAGCATACTGGCAATATATATTTTTTCCGCATCGTGCAGTCATTACTTATCGTTGCTTCTCCGAATAATCTTTTAAATGCATGGTAAACTTGGAATAATGAGCGTAATTCGCGTCCAACCAGCCTCGTCGTCGACAATTTGCAGGTGAGCAATTTACGAGTGAATCGAACGTGGAAATCGAGAAGGTGCCAAGCGACGAAGTTAGTGCCTCTGCTGAAAAATTGAAAGCGTCGGCGACCAATGTTTTAATTAATCCAAGACTCTGTAACCGAATCATTGAATTTGTGTTTTTTCGGCTTTTGCTGACTTACTTGCTTGTAAATTACGCAAGCTTCTATCGGGCAATCAAGTTGAAGAGGACTTGGATTCAAAATTTCAGTGAAATGTAGGTGTGGAACTACACTTGTTCAATCAGGACCGCTTACCCGCAATGTATATGAAATAAATAGACCTTTAGTTTTTGCCATACGTTTGCTGGGTGTGGCTGGTGAAGGTATAAACCTTTTTTGTGGCATAATGGACTTGGGCAGAAGGCTTAGCAAATGTGTTTCGCGCATATAATACAGCATATGTATACATCTGTTAAAATGCTATTTAATGTGAGTTGTAAAAATGCAGTAGAGGACAAAAAAAGGGAAAACGAAAAAAGAGAATTTTTTAATTTGACCGTTAACGGTGACAGTTCCTGGAAAAAGCGCGGGTTTTCCTCTCTTTATAGTGTGATAACACTTATAGCTCATTGCACAGGTGAAGGAATTGATGCAATCGTAAAAGGTAGCTATTGTCGAGGTTGTACCCATTTTCGGCTGCACACTGACAATCCGGGATATTCAGATCATCAAGAAAATTACCCAATAAATCATTAAGGACCCTCCGGTAAAATGGACGTTGGGAGTATGCTTGAAATGTTTCGCCGTTCTGAGGAATGCTACGGAGTACGTTATAGCAATGACAGTACGTTATAGCATTATGAAGGTTAAAAGTGAGAAAAAGTCAGTGCATAGGCCATGTCGAAAAAAGACGGGTAACCGCCTCAAAAATTTGAAAAAAACACCGCTAAACTCGGAGCAAAAGGAAAGCTAACGGATACTTTAATTAAAAAATTGAGAATCGGCAGTATTTAGATACTATGGTCTGCCGATTCATCGAAATGTTTACTCGAAAGAAGACACGAAGAAAGCAATAATGTCCACCTACTACCATTTAATTTCAACTGATTAAGAACTGTAGCATTACTTGTGTCCTTCCGGCGTGACTCGTGGTGTGCATACAATGCTGCACAAGCAAAAAATGTAGCTTATAATCATCGCGCACCGCTACACGAAGATGTAAAGAATATAATAGTAAATTTTTTTTTTGCTAAAAGTAGGTTTATCTGGTGAAGAAAAAGGTATTGTAGTGAAAGAACTTTCGTTGGTCGATTTCAGTCAATCACAAGGACCTGGACGCTCACCGGCGCAAAAAGTAGGAGTCAACTTCGGACAGCTGCAGCGCCGCCATTTCGCACTTTTTTCACAATATTTTTTTTTCAAAAACATTTCACTAGCAATATTATAATATACTTCATTCGAATTAAATAAACTTTCTTATGATGAGTGAAAAAAATTGAAACTCCGGGAGTACATTTCCAAGATGTAAACTAGTTTTGAAAGCGAAAAAAGGTAAACAATTTTACTTTACTTGACTCTACCCCTTTAATCTTTTGAGCCGAGGCGAAAACTGACATCACCATCTTTATGTCACCGGGATCCTGATCGGAAATTTGATTTAACTAGCCGTACCCTTTCTCTACGTGCCTGGAATGTGTAGCGCATTAGTCTGGCTCACTCGAAGGCCAATCGATATTCACGCCGAGCCTCCAAATTAACAGCATATCCCACAGACTGTCTTCTACATTCTTCGCTAAGGCAGAACGGCCGCCGTGTTCTCCTCTCGAAGTTTCTTGAAAATCCAGCCTGATTAGCATTTATTGGCCTGCCTGACAAATAACTCTTTTTGCAGATCAGTGTTGTTTCTTTTGGAAATGGTATCCATCCCTCTCTTCTTACACCCCCTCCCCCCACATGCTTTCTTCCATTGTCCCTTGAAGGTGGGTGCAGGGGGGTAACCCTGTGCCCGAATCCGTCGGGAGGACGCCGTGGCATCTCGTTGAGGAGTGACACTGCCGTTCTGAACTGATAGACCAATTCCGACGAGAGCGAAGCTCATCCATTGAAAGTGGTGTGAGGGTTCCTTATCCGCAAAGATCTGATCAATGATCAAGAATGGTACCGCGGGGGGTGGTGGCTCACCGGCCGTTAAGGGGTTGGAACTATACGACGAGGTTGGATTCACGGGGGCAGTGGTTAGGCCGCCTGCTGGCCAGGGTTCCTACCCCGTGCGGAAATTGAACTAGGGCTTTGGTCGGGCCCATATAGAATTTTCCTAACTTTAATAGGGCCCTAATCGGGTAGCCTCACAGGGGCCCTTAGTGGCCGGTCACACTTTGCTACTGAGGGCCACTAAAGGCAGAATAATGAGGGCCTTCAAGGATGCCTGATCGACGCCTCACGTAAGCCATGGTGTGCCCATAAGTTATCCCTGTCAATGGATATGCCCACGTGTGTGTAAATGTATGTGTTTCTGCGTATATGCGTCCGTTTATATAAGGTCACGATACACTGCCAATCTTTTTAAATTTATTTAAATAGGATCTATTTAAATGAGATAGGTTTTTTCCTCGTCTCACGACCTACTACGATCCTATTTGTTCCGAAGATATTTTTTTATTCGTTTCAGCTATTCTTTTTAAATATCAAATATATTCAAATCGAATAAATAAACATTCGACTCAAATAAATCTTTATTTGCTGTAAATCTAAGTGTACTATGTGCATAAAATATTTCATAAATCCATAAATAAAATTAAGCACTTAATTCAGAGTTTACCACAACGATTTTGTATCGTAATTCGTCATGCCCTGGCTTTTCGGAATGATTTTTTTCGAAGAAAATATTTCACCTATATCGGCATTGAACGTAGTACCTACCTAGTCATAGTTACGCACGCTGCCCCTATGCTACCGAGTGCTTGTAACATCTTCATCGCAGACATGGCGTAAGAGACCAAATTAATTCATATAATTATTTGCTGTATCACATAAACAATATCAATTAGTTAATATCATTGTGATATTAACTATCACAACGCGAAATAATTTTTCATATGGAAAGTATTCGGCGAAAATAGTCACTATAAAAATATACAAAAAAACCGAATGGGATTGTTCAAACATACGCGCTGGCATCACTCCATGAGTGAATAAGGCAACAAGAATAATATGTAATTTTTTGAAGGATTTGTAAATGTAATATATAATATTTTTTAATGCCCACACGTTTTTATCCTATTTTTACCTAGTATCGAATAATTGAGTGAAGTAATTAAAATGCCACAAACGATTTAGTCCAAGCTATGTATACTGATCCGTTTCCTATGGTGCCATAATAGAACCCGGAAAGGCCCTTATTAAAGGACCTTTGCCAACCTCTGTCGGGATTGACATAGAAGGGCCTTCAGGGGCTTATTTGAGGCTTCCCTGATAAGGAAAGCCTCAAATAAGCCCTTAAAAGCCCTCATTTCTATGAGGGATGCCCTATCAATTTTCTGCACGGGACGGGTTCCCGGCGAGGGAGCTACGTGTTATTAGCTCGGATGGCGGCCTGTTGAGTGGTGGGAAGACCCTTGGCTCTATCAGTAGGTGCACTAGGGACCCGCTTTGTGGTTGTAAACTGAGAGGCAACGCGTATGCAAACTCGCGCTCATTGAGCGTCATCTCAATCCCGGAACCAACGATGGTCGCTAAGGGCCCACGGCTGGATATTGCACGTAAAAGACCAATAGGACTAAGCGGTCCCCTGAAGGAATTTTATCATTCCTCCCTATGCTTTCTGTTATAATTTGTAGCAAACATCTTCTTGTATATTCATTTTCATCCGACAATCGCTAATATGTAGTTTGTAACATGACTATTCGTAGTTATCATCATTAACCTCCGTCAATTGAGTAAATGATACATTTAGATCACGACTCATATATTTGGTATTCAGATATATAATATTTATTGTGACTTAATATTGCAATTATAGTATTATAGAACAAATCATCAATCGCACAATACATAAAGGTAAGAAGTCCGGACTGCCATTTAAAAAAAGTAAAAATATTTCGGAAATTTCATTTTTATTTATTCATTATTTACAGAGAAACTACGCCCCATCATTTGTAATTTCCAGTCTTTTTATTTGATTTTTTGTTTGCCGCCAATAACTACATGTAATGAAAAATTATGTAAATTAAAAAATGATATATATTTTCTCATTATGCCCGAGTTTTCTTTAATTAATTGTCGTGCTTGTAATCGTTTCGGTTGACGACCTTTTCTTTAAATGTTTACGCTTTCTTTACCTATTGTTTGCTCGTTTACTGTAATTATTATTAACTACATAATGTTACATATGTCTTATTCTAGACTCTAAGCTTCGTTTCTGTGTCAGATTCAATTAAATCAATTTATTATTCAATTTATATGACAATTATTAGATGACTATGAGTTCTTAAGGGGCTATACCACTGTGACACTTTCAAAAAATCGATTTTTTCGCCTTTTTGGACAGTTTATACTTTCAAGAATATCCTGTAAAAATTTCAAGGACGTATCTCTAATCATTTTATCTTGCAAAAATCGATAGTTAAATCTTTAAACGCGTTTTTCTCGAAATTAGATTTTTCATATTTCCTGACATTGTAACTCAAAGAGCAGTTATCCGATTGACTTGAAATTTGAACTGAGTACTCTTGAATATATGTACTCTATAATGACTGAAAAAACGACCATTTTGTAGGCAAGAAAACATACTTTTTTCATATCTACACCTTTTTGTCAGATTTTGAGTTTCAGCTACTCAATCGGCCGTAATCGTGTCAGCAGTGGAGGAACTTTTTTTTGGCACCCCAAAGGCAGCGCATAAGTGGCTGGGATCTCAACATTTTTCTATGAAAAAATTATGTACTATAGGTCAACTGTAGCCAAATCAATTCTTAATTTTCCAATTTACAAAACATTTAATTTAGTACTTTTCTTCCCGAAAATCACGCAAATCGACAGCGTTCACATTGATATAGCCCCTTAATGCCTGGTACACATTGAGCATATTCAAACGCGCTGGTCGAAGCGCGCACCTCAATTACTAAGCTGCCACATGAGTGTACACACTTGAGCTAGCGATTTTCGACAAGCAGCAAGCGCGCACTTTATGGGTGTTAGCCGGGCGCTTCGAGATACTCGCCCTGCTATTGGTAGATAAGTGCGCGCTTGCGAGTCACACACAAGCTTTCACCTTCATGTCCAACTTATAATTGACGAACGCACATACTTCACTCTCGCTCTGAAAACGCCGAGAAAAATGCTCTGTGTGTTCGCTAAATACACAGCGTTAAGCGCCTGCGTTAAGAACTGCACGGAGATTTTTCAACTGAGGAAAAATATGCTTATTGATGGTTTATCAAGTGCTTTTCAGAAAAAAATATAGCGTATTTTTATGATAAGTACTTAGTAACATATTTACCAGGAAATTCCGCATTCAACACACACGTCAAAAACTTATTTTGTGCATCTTATCATCCAGAAAAATATTATCAAAGATGCATTTTACAGTGGGTAAATGTAATCCTATTTTGCATCTATTTTGCACCATTCATTTTTTGTTTGGTCGCCCTAGCATTCGCGTATTGATTACGTCTGATTCTTCTTTTTTGCATCGATAAGAATACACGTGATATAATTTTTTTCAATTGATAAAACGAATCTGATCATGAGGGGAGGGAAAAGAAAACTTGAACGGTTTGGCCTATCGGATACATCAGATGACGAAGAAAAAAATCTCAGAAGTCAAATTGAACATTACGAAAGAACATTATGAAGGCATAGGAAAAAATCGAGGGAAACGAGATCGAAATATAGTAAGCGAGCAAAATAAATTATTGCGTTGTCGGTCGCTATGTACCAGATACCCATATTGGAACAAACTTCATCCGTGAATACCCAGTATACTAATGTGTCAGTCCAACGGACAAGCAGAGAAAGCCTTGGCTCTCCGGTAATTCTACACGAGTGCGAGAGCTCTCGTGACGTGTGTGCCAGTCCATCTGCCACACAAATTGATGTCATTACAAAACACATATGAGTTGTAACCGAAGAGGGTCCAACGCCCTGAAGATTACTTTTGAGAAATCATCTGTTTTTTCTCAAACTGATAAGAGACTATTTTCTTAATTAGGCACCAGACACCCATGTCATTCTACATCGCATAAACACGTAAGAGAAAAATACTCCGCCAACTCCCAAGGAGAAAAGCACTTTCAGGAGCTCTTCGAAGAAGATATTGAAGCCTGGCAAAATTACGAAGTTTTTTCCCATGACTATCAAGTAATCGAAGACGTGGGGGAACAAATAACCATCGCAAAAGAGATCGTAGAAACACCAAACGAATCTCTACTAACAAATACCCCGACCGCACGTAAGCCGATGCTGTCCGCAGTGATATAACCAGCTAATTCCGATGAGACAGAATTAGATGTTGAAATCCATGAAGCAATGGGTAAGCAACTGACTGACGATGCAACTTTTAGCCGTCCCATACAAAAAGGTCTGGCTGTGAGGCTCAATGCGATAATATAATCAGATATCCCCAATTAACAAGGAAACGTTGCGAGGTCGATGTCTCCGATTTCGATGAAATTTGGCATGCTTGTAGAATGGGTGAAAATAGGCGACACGTATTTTTTTATATCGGCGGAATCCGATTTTTAAGGGTTGAAAAGCACCCTTGAAAATTGGGGTGTTTTTCGTTTTTCGTCGATAACGTTTTAACAGCACGAGATATGAAAAAACTTCAAATTAAAACACTGTTTATTTTTAAGGTGTATACATTGTAGATACATTGTAGCAACAATGTTTATTTTTAAGGTGTATGCATTGTAGAGACATTGTAGATACATTGTAGATACATATACATTGGAGATGAGAACGATGCAGATAGCAACAAATTTCATATTGTTTATTGCAAAAATGCAATTTTTTTTAACCGTATCTCCGAGAATTTTTAATAGATTGGGATGTAAATTTGCATACATGTAGAGAATGGAAAAGTGCGGATACGGATTTTTTTCTTTTTCCGATATCTTACAATTAAGGGGGTGAAACTGCCCGTCGATTTTTTTGCCCAGAGCATCGTATAATCAGCGAGCTTTTTGGCATTTCGGTCTAAATTCACATCAATATATGTTCGTGTTATAACGCAATTGCATGTCTATAACATTCCAGCCCCCCCCCCCCCAACGGTCCTCCTCTCGAAAGGCAAACGTTCAAAGTTCTTACCGTGCGGCATGTACGAAAATTGGTATAAACAAATAGGGGTTACAAAGAAAGTATAATCAGTCAAAATAGTCGATACACATTTTCTCGTTTTCGAAATAAAAATAAAGTTTGAAGGGAAAGATTGTTGTATTCTTCGAGTACCAGACGTGCATGATGATAATGATGAGTACAGCAACAAATGGCGTGTTGTTTATTGCAATAATTCGTGCATTACTTGTGAAAAATCACTCTTCAGTTTCCCACTCGTATGGGCAGAGGCTCGCAATCACGCAGACTTCGTGCTTCGGAAAGCAACTGGATTACAATTGTATATTTACGAAGAAATTCCATTCCGCTCACCGTATCGAAGGCATTATCTGCAGAGATTACAGCGTTTTTGGGTTACCGCTATAACTCATGAACAGAATGATGCAAACATTTTTATCAGCTTATAACGCAGCATAATTTAATCTTTATCTTTAACTTTATTTTCACAAACAGCAGAACCAATGAACGAAAGAAATGAATCTTCTCCAAGAGCGTCTACGGGGCAAAGAGCGGCTCTCATGATAACCTTGAAATCGCCTTATTAAAGATGAATAGCAGTTGTCGTAATAACGTGTATCGCCGTTATTTTTTTCGTGTGTATTTATCAATTGAGTTTTAAGTCATATAAATTCACCAACGATCATTATTGCTGCAGCTACGACGGAGAATCCAGCCATACATTTTGAGTTCGAAATGCAAATAAAAATGTACGTTATTCCGGTGAATGTCATTCTACTTCTATTCATAGCGGTAAGTGCTATGAGCTTGCCTCGCACTCCAATCTCCGAATAGGAAAAACAGTTCAGTAAGAATCTAGAAAACATGATCATTGAAGCGATGGATCAACCTATGAAAATGGATGTCGAAACTGGTTTGGATTTTCTGTCACCAAACGAAATTTATGAAGCAGCCGCAATAGAAGATGACAGTGAAGGAGATTGGCACGGACAACGATACCTAGATTAAAAAATTGATGAAAATGTATGTGCTCAAGATATAGAAGAATTGAGTTACGAACATAAGACAAGAGCTATAGATTACTGGAGATTCGGGGCAAATGGGAATAGAAAGTTATCATCTGTTCAAACGAAATTCAAAAAGGTGAAATCAGAGCCGCAGTTGCGCCGGTGGGCCCATAGTATAAATAAGGGTGGCACCTAGAAAGAAAAGTCAACAAAGATAGCTCACTACACGTTAAACAATTTTAATGATGTCTTGGACAAAAGATGCCTGTCCATGATATAGATCTTCGACGATGGGCCTTACGTGCACGAGAAATTATAGAAATACCGGTCGTCAATTTCTAAGCATCCGCTTCTTAGCTAAGGACATTCAAAAACCAACATGGAATTGTGTCACGGAAGATTACTAAATATGTAACAAGACAAAAATTATTAAACGCTGATGCACTTCAAAACAAAGCTACCGAATTTATAGAAATGGTGAAAGTCAACATAGCCGACGTTGGGGCTGAAGACACATTTAATTCTGGTCAGAGCGGATTCAATTTAGAGCTACATACAGGCCGCACATTGGCGAAAGAAGGGCAGAAATCCGTTGAGACAGTCGTGCAATCGAAAACATCAACAATATACAATTATACTATACAGCCTTTGGTTTCTGCGAGTGGCAAGCTTTTGGTACCTATGTTGATCGTTTTAAACGAACCTACTGGCAAAGTTGGTCCTCGAGTGGAAGAAACTATGTTCAGAGCCAAAAATATATTTCTATTGGCTTCGAAATCTGGAAAATTGACGACTAATCATTTCAAGCGATAGTTCCAAGAAGTATATATTCCCAATACGGGTCCAAAATCGGTGATACTTCTGGATTCTTGGAGCGATCAATGTCCAACTGCATTTAAAGAAATGGATATGGAAGGGAAATATATTAAAGTTTTAACCATTCTAGCAGGTAAATATATTGCACCAGTTTCATTAGTTCTGTAGACAATTATTCCATATGATAATTAGTAATTCCTGCAGGTACGACTGGAATGATACGGCCCCTTGATGTTTATGGCTTCTGTGTATGGAAAAACTTCGTCAAACACTTTTCTGACGCAGTAATATTATAAAATTACGACGTCAGCCTGCATTTGAGAGGCAATATTATTAAATTACAATCTCTTAAACACAACCAGTTTTCTTCTCCATGGTTTACAAACCTTTTCAAATATGCGTGGTACAAAAGTGGGTACGAAGAAGAAAGACCACCAAACTTCGAAAATCCTGTAGAATTTTGCTTTTTACATAATGTACCGACATGTGATATATGCGGCGAAGCCGCTATTATCACTCGTGCGTGGTGTAAGAAATCTTTTTGTTTCAAACAATTTTATCATGACTATCATCATTGTAATAAGTATAATCCATAAAAAACAGAGTTCAAACGTTTCCTAAATGAGTAAGCGTGAGAACACTTATCCCATTGTGTTGTAATCTTCAAAGGCAGTACGTGGGGGGGGGGGGGGGGGGGCGGGGAAGAATTTCTTCGTAAATATACAATTGTAATCCAGTTGCTTCCTGAAGCACGAAGTCAGTCCGTGATTGCGATCCTCGCTTCTGCCCATATTAGTGGAAAACTGAAGAGTGATTTTTCACAAGTAATTCACGAATTATTGCAATAAACAACACGCCATTTATTGCTGTAGTCATCATTATCATCATGAACGTCTAGTAGTCGAAGAATACAACATTTTTTCCTTTCGAACTTTATTTTTATTTCGGCCCGTTCACGAGCTATAGAAAGAACGAAGTTTTTAAGGGTGCGTTGACCCCTTAAGAGTATCGTTCCGCCATAACGAGAAAATGTGTATCGACTATTTTGACTGATTGTACTTTCTTTGTAAGCCATTTTTATTTCTACAAATTTTTGTTCATGCCGTACGGTAAGAACTTTGAACGTTTGCCTTTCGAGAGGGGGACCGTTGGGGGAGGGGCTGGAATGTTACAAATATGCAATTGGGCCATAACACGAACATATATTGATGTGAATTTAGACCGAAATGCCAAAAGGCTAGCTGGTAATACGATGCTCTCGGCACAAAAATCGACGGGCAGTTTCAACCCCTTAATTGTGAGGTGTCGGAAAAAGAAGAAATCCGTATTCGCACGTTTTCATTCTCTACATGTATGCAAATTTACATCCCAATCGATTAAAATTTCGCGGAGATACGGTTGAAAAAGTTGCATTTTTGCAATAAACAATATGAAATTCGTTGCTATCTGCATCGTTCTCATCTCCAATGTATAGTACACCAAAAAATAAACATTGTTGCAATTTAAAGTTTTTTCATATCTCGTACCGTTAAAACGTTATTGACGAAAAACGAAAAACACCCCAATGTTCGAGGGTGCTTTTCAACCCTTAAAAATCGGGTTCCGCCGATATAAAAAAATGCGTGTCGTCTATTTTCATCCATTTTACAAGCACGCCAAATTTCATCGAAATCGGAGACATCGACCTCGCAACGTTTCCTTGTGAGTATATTGTCAGTATATTTAAATAGCATTGTCCGCGCAATAACACAAAAGATACACGTGATATGTCACAACACCCCCCTGCCCCTACCGTGATCAATCGTGGTGTTATCCACCCCCCCCCTCCCACCCCCACTAATTTGAGCCTTACGTGATTAAGGGGTTAGGCCACTCTAGGGACCGAAAAATGGGCTTTTTGGGGATTTTTTTTCTTCAAAAAAAATTATCTGACGATTTTTCAGGCGAATTTTTGGAAAGTGAAAAATTTCGTCCAATAATTGTTAATAACAAATGAACTATGCGATAGAAAAAAAATCCTACGTACTTCCATAAACAATGTATTTTTCAAGATATATTCAACATTTCAAGTGAAATGGTTGAAAATTGTCTGAGTTATGTTTCCGGCCAACTTAAAAAATGCAGTTTTGAGATAAATGCTGTACAGCCGGCATTTTGAAATTAATCGCTTCAAAAAAATGATTGTATACAGTCACTGGCATACAATAGGATATACTGTATGATAAACACCCTTTTTTGTAATCTCGATTTATTTTGTAGGGTTTTCTGAAAAAAATCCCCAAAAAGCCTATTTTTTTCAGCCTCTAGAGTGTCCGAAGGCCTTAATGGACGACGCCACGTATAAATTGTACGTTTTTATATATTACATATATATTTACCTAAAGTAAACAATATAAATTGTTCGTTTTAAAATAGCTTATTAACATGGTTTTAGTATTTTACTTGCTTCACTTTGTTGAAAGAAAAACGACAGCAGAAGGGGGGCGGGCTCCATGTTACGTAATTTTCAGGAGCGGCAGGGGGGGCAACGTCACCCGTCACAAAATATCACAGAGGGGGGAGGGGGGTCGAATATTGATAAAATTTGCGTCACGTATTTTATGAATGGCCCCAATAAGCTTGAAATTCAAATGTGGCAAGCGCGTAGTGGTAATGAAAAGAAACAAATGAGAATCCGAAAAACCAATATACAGAAGGGTTTCCGTATCGAATTGAGTCTAATGGTCGATCTACCAAAGCTTGGTTTTGGTAGCTCAAATGATGGGAATACCGCTCGACCATTTTTCGAAAATTCATGCATTTCTGCTACTATTACAGGGGTTGATGACGACTTGATTAAGCGTTTCCATGTCATATTGCAGACAATTTCGAGTGGCCATAAAATCAATTTCATAAAATTTCAAGATTATGCCTTGCAGACAGCTCGCTCGCTACTTTGTGCAGTTATATCCGTGGTTCTACATGCCAACTTCGGTACATAAGGTATTGATTCATGGCGCGGAAGTGATAAACTTGTCGGTATTGCTGATAGGCCAAATGTCTAAAGACGCTCATGAGTCTACTAATAAATACATTTAAAAGGTTCGTGAAGATTTTGCAAGAAAGTGTTCCCGAGCCAAAACAATGGAAGACATTGTTTACGCTTATTATTACGCTTATAAACAATCACGCTTATTATTAATATCCGACCCATTTATTTCAAGTTTGCGCGAATCGCCTCGAAAAAACTCGAAGTCGTTGCTCCCAGAATCAGTTCTATTATTATTTACGCCACGTATACCAGCAAGTACAAGAAGCTGTACCATATTATACAACATATGTATCTATTTTGTACTTTCTCTATAAAAGTGGTTCATGTCAAATCCGCCATTTTGTTTTTATTTTAAATTTTCACTTAGGATTCATAATCAGCGACACCGAAACCCCCCGAGTACTGATTTTCAGCCAAATTCATAACGTTTCCGAGTTTTGGCCAGCTTTTTGCGATTTGGCCCCACTGTGCAGCGGTCGGTGATCGGTTATGAGCGTGAATTTTCTTCCGTATATGTACGGCTGAAAATTTTTCACAGCGTATACCGTAGCGAGGCATTCCTTTTCTGTTGTCGAGTAATTTTTTTCTGCTACACTCAGCACTCGACTGGCAAATCTTCACCGATTTTTCTTCCTGACTTAGCACAGCACCGATTGCATTATCCGATGCATCGGTTGTTACTATGAAAGGCCTGTTGAAATCGGGATACTGCAGTATAGGCTATTTACAGAGTGCGTCACGCACATCTTCGAAACTAGCCTGATGTTCATTGGTCCAGATAAATTTGACTGTCTTTTTCGTGAGGTCAGAAAGTGGTTTGGCGCGACCTGAGAAATTCCCGAGGAATCTCTGATAGTAACCGGCGAGGCCAATAAATTCTCTCACGTTCCGTGGATTTTTTGGTACAGGAAAAATGTTGACGGCCCGAAATTTCTTTGGGCCCGGTTGCACACCATCCTTGTTCAATGGAGGTCCCAAATGATTAACCTGTTTTCTAAAAAAATCGCATTTATCAATTTGGACGGACAATCCATTTTCTCGTAAACGTCGAAAAAGTATTTTGACTTTTCTTAATGTTCTTGCAAAGACCTCCATAAACCTAGCAGAGCAATCTCCCGAAAATGGATTTAATTGATATCAAAATTTTGTGCTTTTTATGTGCTAATTTTGTGCTCCATTAAAAATTTTTGTGCTCTTACCGTTTAGCGGGATGTATCCCCGGCTCGAGAACTCGGGATGGGTATTTTGGGATCGTTGCGAAATTAAGAGTTGGAACTCAAGTTCGTTGAATAGGAATATAAGTTTATTACTGGGCGGGTCTTATAATTGAATTTACAGTGTGTCGGTCGTACCTTAGGACCGAACCGTTCAAAAGCCAACCAAGGACTGTCTGTTCCCTGGTGTCTTCTCTTAATTGTCGACTCGGATTGTCGTAATTTGCCCCAGATCAAGCAGCATAAGATGCTTGGTCAGGACGTGTCGCAAAGTGTCTTTTTGACGTTTGCATTTTGGCGAAAGTGCAACTCTCGCAGGGAGGGCAACAAACTGTGGAGTGGAACTCTTGCAGTTTCGCAAGAGTGCAATACACTTTTGCATTGCACAAGTTTGCGGACACAACATCCCTCCCCCTTAAAAGATCAAATCTCTCCTGGGATTTGTTTTGCATTAATGGTCGGTCCTTCGGTTTACAAATCTTTATCCATGTTCCCGTGTGATTATCCCATATATATAGTTATTATTTCTTCTTAAAATAATTCTTGCATAATTATAACACATTTTTTTCCAATACATTTTTCGTATGATCATTTTACACGGAACTCGTTGTTGCTGTGTTTCGCTTGATTTTTAGTGTCAATTTGGGCACGGGCAGCTTTCTTTTTGCTGACTGTGCTTCGCTTGGTTGCGCCGGCTCGGCGCTGTTGTGGTCCTCGTCGTGGACAGGTTTCCTTGCGTGCTTTATGCGGTAATAGCATACATAGGCTATTCCGAGTATTATCGGCGCGATTGTGCTTAGCGAATAGTTACCTATTATATGTTTATATGTGTTTGAATCGCTTGACTCTTTGTTTAACTTAATCTTTATGTTTTTTACGCGTTCGCTGATCCTGTTTAATTCTTTTGGATCGTTTATGATTTCGTGAGGTAATACAATTTTTGTCGATGTGTGATCGAGTATGTTCATATCTGTAGACAAGAATGATAAATTATATTGCGGTAAGAAATCGGCGTATACGTTCTGTCTTATTTCGCCGACGGTTTCTAGTCTAAAACTAGGGGCGGTGACGGAACATTTTCCGTCCAAAGCCAGAGTCCCTGCACCCGTAAGGGTCGCGTGCGCGGTTGGTTGTTTTCCGCAATGGATGAGAAGCGTTTCGGGCTCCGGTGCGACGTATAGCCACCTACCATGGCGTTCTAACGCAATAATTAGAGTGTTATTTATCTGAGCAACTCTTTGGTCGTAATTCGCATATTTATCTTTAAGTGCAATGTACAATGCCACCTCGCACGATGCGCAAGTATGAGCGGGACGCGCTGCTTGCTTTGGCCGGCAATAATAATGTGACGCTACGGCCTTACAATTTTCTAAATCATTTTTTGTTATGTGTAAGCACGATTCTCTCGTGGCTTCGACCGCGACAAGGTCATTCTTTATTTCTACAAAATGATAACTATGATTTTTTATTTTGGCAGGCAGAGGATAGGCTTTGCTGATTTTATATTCCTCAGTGCCAATTAACGGTATTTTTATTATAAGTACCATGTACGTTTTCGTACTATACGCGCCTACTTCTGACAACTCCAATAATGTTGGCATTTGCGCGTAGTTTATCGCGGTAGGGAACGTATGCCCTATTGGCAAATTGGGTAAAGCGTCAGTCAAATAATTTGTCAATTGTCTTGGAGATAGTATGCTTGGGCTGACCATTCCTCTCGTGAGTCCTATTAAAAATTAACTATTTGTCGTACGTCATTCAGTAATGATTCTACGATGAGGCTTACAGCCGCTATTCGTTCATCCAATTGTTGTCGGGTGTTTTGGTCGTTGTACTGGTTGACCACCCGTTGTTCGATCTGTTTCACGAGAGCTTGTAGCACCTTCTGATTATCCTCCAAACGGTTTGATGATCGATTAAAAAGATCTATTGTTGAGTTCAAAATTTGCACATTTTCCTTTAAGGCGTCTTCTACTGTTTTTTGCTTTTTATTTATTTTGTTTATTTCGTTGCTGATTTCGGATGCGTCTTGTGTATCCATATTTCCTGTGATTGCTTTTATTATTCCCCCTAATCCGTCTATCAAGCCTCGTCGATAACGAATTTTTTCAATTCCTGTTATGTCGTATGCGGCTTGTAGTTCGTTGTTGATTTTATCGACCATGCGAGTCGTTGTTTTTGTCGCCATATGACAGAGTAAGTTGGCCCGCAGGTCTTGAGCGCATAGGTCTACTATTTTCTTCATAGCTTCGGTGATCTGCGCTTCCTGTTCCGCTATTCCATTTAGATCCATTTTTACCGCTAGTTTCCACACCTCGCGGGTTATTGACATGGTCCCGATTTCTTCATAAAAAATTCCGGGTGAGACCGTAAACTTTTCTATCCGGTATGATTTTTCCGGCGTATCAGCTTCACCTGAGCTCGACCCTGGGGCCAGAGATAGTAACCTGCGAAAATGATTCGCGTGGTTAGATACTTCGGACCTGTCGTTTTTTTTTTTTTTTGAATAGGGAATTTCTTTAAATGTACATATAAGCCTATTATTTTATCTTTAGAATTCTTTAATTCTTTTCATTGAAGACTTTCGACTTGGGCTCGTTGCTGAGTCCTGAGTTTATTGCTCTTCCTTTTCTGCAATTCTGCGTTTTCGCGCTTTGATCGGGTCGCTCGTTCAGTGCTCGAACGGCGACGTTTTCAGTGTTACTTCGACTTTCGACAGGAAACAACGATTTATCGGTAAGTTTTTATACTTCTTTGCTTTCTTTTCATACCTTTTTGCACGACTATTTTATTGTAATTTTACTTTTCTTCCCCTTTTCTCAGATAATTATAATGGACTACTCCCGGTATGAGAGAGAAACGGTAGTCTTCGGAGCTGAGGAGGATGGCCTCGAGTTTGTTCTCGTAAGTGGAGCAATTCCCCCTCCCTTTCCGTTCCTTTGGAATAATTGTCTTTCTATTCATGTATTTTCTTTTTGTTTTTTTTTCCTTTCAGTTCGCTCGGGCTCCTAAACGGATGCGTACCTCCTCAAAAGGGTGGTGGCGGCGGCTGTTTATCCAGCACGCTGTCGGAGTTCGCCGCCGTCGCGCCCAGGTCCGGGCCAATTTACAAAAACGTTGGGCCGAGGATCCCGACAGTGTGGAAGCCATGGAGTGGGGTTGGGAGCCGGCCGACTTGTTCGGGTTATGCCGGCTCTTTTATGACAGCCTGGAGGAGGGTTGGTGGCTCAGTCGGCCCACCATGTGGTGGCTGCCAGCCCTCTTTCCCTTCCCGGGGTCGGAACCGGACCCCATTTGGGTGTTCGGTTGACACGACGTTTAAGGACAAAATATATATATATATAATTAACATATATAATATTCATAATATTGTAACAGTATATTGCCTTCCTTTCTTGTTAAATGTGTGTTTGCATTGTGCATTTTATTTTTCCCTTCCTCTTTTCAGGGCGTCTTGCGGGAGAGCCTCTGTGGCCTCCCTCGATTATAAAATTAATCATTATTCTTTTTTTTTCTTGTCTCCCCCCTTTTTTTTCTGCGTGCTCTCGTCTTCCGCACTTCCTGTGCGATATATATATATATTCCCCCCTTTTTTTTTTGATGACGGGGCTTCGTGCGGTCGAGCCGCGGCCCCCCTTTCTCCGCCCACCCGCTGGCCATCGAGACGGCTAGTGGGTGATATATTTTTTTAGGCGGTTCGCGTGTACGCGTGTTTCTTTGCGTCCGCGGCCGATACGGTAGGTTTCTCCTGCCTCTCGGCTTCGGATCGTGTAAGGCCCTACCCATTTCGGAGTAAGCTTGGCCGATCTGCCCCTCCTCACGGTCTCGTCGTAGAGGAGGACTTTATCACCCGGGCGGTACTCTACTTTACCGGCCGTGTGATCGTAATGATGCTTCGATTTCTCCTTTCCCTTTTTCAGCTTTTCTTGTGCCTGTTGCCATGACGCCCTCAGGCGTTCACGTAATTCTGCCGCGTAGTGGTCGTATGAATATGTTGCTCTCGGTATTTCTTGCAACGCGGTCGGTAATTTAGCCTCTTTACCGAATACCAGTTCATACGGCGTAATACCTGTAGCCGTGTGTGGCGTGGTATTATATGTGAACATGGCGTATGGTATCCATTCGTCCCAGTCCCTTTGATCCTCACGTACAAAATTTTTCAGGTATTCCGCAAGGGTCCTATGGGATCTTTCCAGGGCTCCATTCGATTGCGGATGGTATGCCGTGGTTTGCAACTTTTTTATTTGTAGGAGATCACACATTTCTTTAAATATGTTGCTTAAAAAATGTGTGCCTTGATCCGAAAGAATTTCGGACGGGGCACCAAATTTACAAATGATTTCCGTTACGAGGGCCTTTGCTACCGTTTTGGCTTCTTGGTTTTCTAACGGAATTGCTGCACTATATTTTGTGAATAAATCCTGGAAAGTCAGGATGTATTTGTTGCCTTTTTCTGTAACAGTCAAGGGACCTACAATATCGACAGCACATTTTTCGAACGCTCGGCCCGGTGTGTCTGTTATGACCATCGGTACCTTCGTATTTTTTCCCGATTTATTTCGCTGACATTTGTCGCACTCTTGAATGTGTGCGGTGACGTCTCGTTTCATTCCCGGCCACACATACTGTTGTCGTATTCGCTGCAGCGTCCGTGTGATGCCTTGGTGCCCACCTAGAGGGGCATCGTGATATTCCTGCATTATCTTCTCTCGGTCTTCCTTGCTGGGAGTGCATACGCCAATGCTGCCGTTTTCTTCGTCGCTCGCGCTCGTGCTCGAGCATCGCGACTCTTTTAACTCACGGGGAGATTCCCCCTGTGCCGCGCTTCCCCAGGCGGCTTGCTCTCCACGTGCTGCCTCGTAGCACGGGGAGTTGTATTCTCGGCCTCTCCGCTTTGTGCGGATATTCGTAGCGCTGTCCTTCTTTTTGCGCTCTCTCTCTCGGGCGCTCTTGCTCGTGTTGTCACTGTCCGAATCCATATTGTCGGACTCGGTCTCTTCCCTCTCGCTTGCATAACGGCTGGCGGCCATACTGTCTTCCTTTATTATTTCTCTCGCGCTGCCGCGCGGAGTCTTCTTTCTTTCTCTATTTAATTTTTCTTGCTCACTTTTGCCTGTATCTTCTTTCTCTGTCGCGCTACCGCCTTTCTTTATATTTCTTCCTTTATTATTTTTCTCTGTTTCACTACCGCGCTTTTGTGTAATTTTTTCTTTCTCTTGTGCTTGAGCTCGTGTCAAGGCATATATGCGGCTTAACGCATCTGCGTTCGTGTTTGATTTTCCCGTTTTATATTGGATCTTATAGTTATATTCCTCCAATTTTATTCGCCATCTCATAAGCCTTGATCCTGGATCCTTTACGCTGAATAACCATGTCAATGGTTTGTGATCCGTAATTATGGTGAATTTTGTGCCATAAATATACGGTCGAAATTGATGTACTGCCCATACGATTGCAAGCAGTTCCTTCTCTGTAGTCGAATAATTAGTTTCGGCTTTGTTGAGAGTTCGGCTTGCGTAACATATGGGCAAATCCTCTCCAATTTTCCCTTGAGACAGGATTGCACCAATTGCCTTATCCGAGGCATCCGTGGTCACGATAAACGGTTTCGTGAAATCAGGATACTGGAGTATGGGCGCCGTTGTCAGGGCTTCCCTTAAATGGTCAAATGAGCTTTGGCATAATTCGGACCATTCGAATTTGACACTCTTTTTGATCAAATTCGTCATTGGTTTAGCGATCTTGGAAAAATCTTTAATGAATCTACGGTAGTACCCGGCTAGTCCCAGGAATTATTGTATTTCTTTTACATTTCTCGGTATTGGGAAATTTTTTACCGCTTTTAGTTTTTCAGGGTCAGGTTTCACACCGACTTCTGTTATAATATGACCGAGATATTGCGTTTCCTTTCGCATAAATTCGCATTTCTTGGGTTGTATTTTTAAATTAGCCTCTCTTAGCCGCGTCAGCACTTCACGTAACCGCTTGTCGTGCTCGGCGAGTGAGGCTCCGTGTATGACAATATCGTCCAAATATACGTAGCATTTTAGGCCCTGCAAACCGGCCAATACTGCGTCCATTAATCTTTGGAACGTAGGAGGTGCATTTTTTAAACCAAATGGCATTCGATTATACTCGTAATGCCCTAGCGGCGTTGAAAAAGCCGTTTTCGGTTTATCTTCCTCCGCCATTGGCATTTGATGAAATCCCGAAGCGAGGTCAAGGGTCGTGAAGTATTTTGCCTTTCCCAACTGGTCCAGTATCTCTGCGATATTGGGCAGGGGGTAAGAGTCGCCTTCTGTAGCCTCGTTTAATTTCCGGAAGTCAACGCCCACCCGTTTTTGGACTATTCCATCCGCATCTGGTTTTTTCGGCACTACGAGCAATGGGGCATTCCATGGGCTCGTGCTGGGGCGGATTATATCCTCTTCTAGCATTTTTTGTGCCTGTCGTTGAATTTCCTTTTTGTGCTCCTCCGGCAGTCGATAAGGTCGCATCTTTATCGGCATTGTCCCGTCCTTGAGGGGTATCCGATGTTCGACTGCTTTTGTACAACCTAGTAGTTCTCCTTCGAGATGAAATACGTCGGGGAATTCCTCGCAGATTTCTCGCAAAATTTCTTCTTCTTCTGTGTTTAAATGCGAGTTCCCCTTAATCTCGCGTCATAATTTTTCCATCCTTTTCTTTCGTATTTCCGCGGTTTTTCCGGCGTCTTCTTGAGTTTCCTCTTCTTTCTTCTGTTTGTCACAGTTTTCTTTTCCCAGGCTAACCTTGTCGATTTCAATTTTTTCCAGCTCGACCGTAGGTCTTTTAATAATTTGCTCTTTCTCGAGCACATTCATTATTATTACAGGGCAAGTGTTTGCCTCTGCCTTCACGATGGCCTTTCCCATCGTGATTCCCTTTTGGATTTTTTGTTCCCTTGTAAATCCTTGGCCTTTTTCCATCGTCCTCGCCTGCACAATACATTCTGAGCGGGCGGGTATTTTTAAATATTTTGTGCCGTGTACAAACGGTATTTTGTGCCCTCGAATTTCTATCATTTTTCCTCCTAATATATTTATTCCCTTTTCGACTATACAGTCCATTCCGAGGAGTCCATCTACTGCTAACGGTACTTCCTGGCCGACCACGTGGAACTTGTGCGTTATCACAGCGGCCGGGGTGTCCAGTTTCAGCTCAGCTGTGCAGAGCGTGCGAAACGCCGTGCCCCCGAGGCCGTGAAGTTCTATTATCTCGTCCCCGATGGGTGTTTCCGGATCCAGCTCATTCACCTTTACTATGCTGCACTGGGCCCCTGTGTCACAACGGAGCGTCAGCATTTTGTCGCGAGCCTGCTTTGACGTTATATGTAGGTCACTGGCATGCACTCGCGGCAGCTGAGCGCTGACGTGGTAAATTCTTCTCGGCGCCTTGTCATTGTGTACATATGGCTTTCCGAGTAGAATGTCCATTATTTTTCTTTGCGAATATTTTTTCTCGTTCACTTGAACGCATTTTGTTTCTTTCTCTATTGAGAGAACGCCGACTGCTAATGAACTGACGGTTCTTTTGGGCGCATTTTCTTGGTTTTTTTCATTTGGCCTATACTCATTTTGTTTTCTTGGGAACTTATTGTTTGGTGCGTAGTTGTAACGCTTCTGTTGATAACTCGGGCCTTGCCATCCTGGCCGTCGTCTACAGTCGTTGTATCTGTGACCCGGTTTTTTGCAATAATTGCAAATGATTTCTGCTTGATTTATTGTTTTCGTTGGCACTGGCAAGCTATAACGCGCTTGTGTTTGCGCCTGATGCGACGCGGGCCTTTGAAATGGGAACGATTTTCGCCCCTCGTGGGCGTGTGACGGCGCGGACTGTCCGCTACTGTGGGAAACGCTCTTCGCGATAGTTTTTGTTCCTTCGACCGATTTTTCCTCTTCGATTGCTCCGCGGATTGCTTCTCCTAAGTCGTGGTACCCGCGTGACCTGACCATTATCTGCAGGTCCTTGCGAAGTCCGTGTTCGAAATTGTTTAGGGCAAAATGCCTAATTAGCTGTTCGATTGCTTGTCTACCAATTTCGGAATTGACCATGGGCGTGCAACCCTTGATTAAATCCATCATTATAGATTCGACGCGGTTTGCGTAAGCTTGTACAGTCTCGTCATGTTTTTGTCTACAGGAATTGAATTCGATTTGTAGCGCAGGGACTGTTCGCTTCGCCTCGTACAGTGATTTTAATAACGTCAGCAAATCATCGAACGTCTCTATGTTTTTGTAACGCAGGTCCGCCGCGGCTTTGCCTTGTAATTTAAGATGCAATATAGCTTGTAATAAATCCGCGACATTTTCGGGACGGACTCGAGTTGACGCGTATTTTATTGCTCTCATAAAATCTGTAACGGCTTCCGGTTTTGATGCGTCGAATACGGGGATGCTCATTCGAGCCTCTTTCATTGACATATAGTCGTCGTGTTCGGCCATTGTTACTGTCCGTTGGTTTAATAGCGTAAAATCTTGGTGATTTAATTCGCGATTTCTTTCGGTTTCAACGGGATTAAATTTTTCGTCAGCACTGGACGACGCGTCTGACGAATTGTGTTCCGAAGGCTAATTATGCTGACGCTTCGGATTTAAATATTTCGCGTACGTTACGGGAGTCAAATCTAGTTTTTCTGTGCTTGGACTTTCCCTACGACGCTTTCGGCCTAAATCACTCTCACCGTCGTAACTTACGACAGTGTTAAAAAACGAATCTAACGATCGCGATAGTTCGTCTCTCCCGGGCAATCGATACCGGTCTGCTTTTTCTTCGTCCGACATAGACGAATTCTCTGGCTTTGGAGGAGTTTATTTAATAAATGTTCCGTCACTTACAGGTAGATGATCGCAAGATGCATGCTGATAGATGATCTTCTGATCGTCCTGGTCTTCGTTCCTTCGTTTCGTACTCTGCTTCTGGGTACGATTTTTCTGATTGTTGAGTCCTTCTTCCGGTGATCCTCGGGATCCGGGTTTTCTGGGATTGGCTCTGCTTGGCTGTAGCCTTTCCTCTGGATTCCTCTTCCGACTCGGTCGGGATGTCTCACTCCAGCACACGAGTTGACTCGGTCACTCGCTTATGATGCTTGAGTGGTTGTTGTGCGTGTCCACACACAAGGAACGAACTTTTCGGCAGATCCCACCGCTGCCACCAATGTTGTATCCCCGGCTCGAGAACCCGGGATGGGTATTTTGGGATCGTTGCGAAATTAAGAGTTGGAACTCAAGTTCGTTGAATAGGAATATAAGTTTATTACTGGGCTGGTCTTATAATTGAATTTACAGTGTGTCGGTCGTACCTTAGGACCGAACCGTTCAAAAGCCAACCAAGGACTGTCTGTTCCCTGGTGTCTTCTCTTAATTGTCGACTCGGATTGTCGTAATTTGCCCCAGATCAAGCAGCATAAGATGCTTGGTCAGGACGTGTCGCAAAGTGTCTTTTTGACGTTTGCATTTTGGCGAAAGTGCAACTCTCGCAGGGAGGGCAACAAACTGTGGAGTGGAACTCTTGCAGTTTCGCAAGAGTGCAATACACTTTTGCATTGCACAAGTTTGCGGACACAACAGGGAAATTAGAAATCAAAAGTGCTCTGCTGGCTTGCCATCAAGCTAGCAGAGCACTTAATGATATTTGGCTTATTTAAGAATGAAACTACGTGATATTTATGTGCTTTTTATGTGCTTTGCGAATATCGAACAGCCAAACCCCTATTTTTTTCGCCCGATTTACACCCTTAAAAAACCCCCAAATAAGAGAATTTACCATTTTTTGGATATACTGACATGAAAATACATAATATTTATGTGCTTTTTATGTGCTCTACGAATATTCAAGAGCCAAACCGATAAAACTCAAATTTCTCCCAAAACCACCCCCACAAGACCCAAATTACCCGCCAATACGAGTAATGGTTATTTTTTCGATATCGCAAAATCAAAGTAGTCCACATTTATGTACTTTTTATGTGCTCTATGAATATCCAAGAGCCAAACCGCTAAAACGCTAATTTCTCCCAAAACCACCCCCACAAGACCCAAATTACCCGCCAATACGAGTACTGGTTATTTTTTCGATATCGCTAGATCAAAGTAGTCCACATTTATGTGCTTTTTATGTGCTCTACAAGTATCTAAGAGCCAAACCTCTAAAATGAAAATTTCTCCGAAAACCACCCCTACGAGACCCATGCTACCCGCCAATAGGAGTAATGATTATTTTTTCGATATCGCAAAATCAAAGTAGTTCACATTTATGTGCTTTTTATGTGCTAATTTTGTGTTCCATTAAAAAATGTTGTGCTCTTACCGTTTAGCTTACTCGTATTGGCGGGTAATTTGGGTCTAGTGGGGGTGGTTTTGGGAGAAATTTGCGTTTTAGCGGTTTGGCTCTTGAATATTCATAGAGCACATAAAAAGCACATAAATATTATGTATTTTCATGTCAGTATATCCAAAAAATGGTAAATTCTCTTATTTGGGGGTTTTTTAAGGGTCTAAATCGGGCGAAAAAAAAATAGGGGTTTGGCTGTTCGATATTCGCAAAGCACATAAAAAGCACATAAATATCACGTAGTTTCGTTCTTAGATAAGCCAAATATCATTAAGTGCTCTGCTAGCTTGATGGCAAGCCAGCAAAGCACTTTTGATTTCTAATTTCCCGCTAAACGGTAAGAGCAGAAAAATGTTGTAGTGTATGTGCGACGTGGCCGTAAGGATGCGAGGTGGGGAGAGCGAGCAGGCGTACGTGCGGGTACACGAGTATGGATGTATGAGGGGGGAGCGAAGCTCGGGGCCCGATAAAGGTAACGCGAGACGGGGAGAGTGTCTTGACGAGAGGCCAAGACAAGACGTGCGTAATAAAGAGTTCCAGATATATGGATTATCAGTTCGTGTTCATTAACCCGCTCTCTCCTGAATTCCACAACCCGCGTGGTGACTTACATACACCGCAACTGGCGACGAGGACGAACAGTGAGGATTCAGGACTCGCACGTGACGAGCGTTCGATAGTAGAGTGGGCGCGAGCAGCGCGTAGGGAAATCGCGAGTGACGAATTCGGATTTCAAGGACGCGTTAAAACTGTATACGAGTAAGGTGGCACGGTCGAGTAGTCGCGACGAGTGTTGAGTGAGTGACGAAAGACAATTCCGACGAGGAGAACACAAGTGGGTGCGTGCTCAAAGCGAGAAAAGTAGTCGATGGAAGACGACGAGTCGAAGATCGACAAATCGACTGGTGAGCAGCAAGAGATAGCAGATACACAACTGTCCTTAAACCAAGCATATCATCTGCGTAAAGCAGAAATAATCGAGCAGTTAAAAAAGCGAGGAATAGAAGTCGACGAGACAGCCTTAAGAGACAGCTTAAGAGAGCAGCTCGTGGAGCTAGTGAGGCTAGAGGGTGGCGAAAAACAGACCGAAGCAAAGACGAAAGACAAGCCAACAACGTCAGGATCTCCAACGGGTAGTGTCCATGACGACGACGCAGTAACACCGTCCAACGAAAGCGACATCGAAGAGGACGCCATGTCGTCAGAACCCAAATTATTTTTCAAAGAATCGGACGACTGGGAGGCGTTTACGGAACGCATGGAATTTTATTTCTTCTCGAAAAAGATCACGGAAGCGGCGATGAAAAGAGCAGAACTAATGACGCACGTGGACGAAGCGACGTATAAGCTTATCAAGGCGCTATGCGCACCGGCTAAACCGTCCGAGAAATCGTACGACGAGCTCGTGAAACTCCTGTCGAAGCGTCTCAAGCCGGAGCCGTCAGAGTTGATGGAGCGCTGTAAATTTAATCGAGCAAAACAAGAGTCGAACGAGTCGGTAACCGAATTCGCCACAAGACTAAGACATTTAGCCATCAATTGTAATTTTGAAGACAATTGGGAGAAGGCTATGCGAGATCAGTTCGCGATAGGTATTCGTAACGAGGCGACGAGATTTGAATTCTTCAAAAATAAAAAAATTAAATTCGACGAAGCGCTCGAAGAGGCTATAGCAAGAGAGGAAGCAACGCAAAATGCCGCGGGAGCGGCACAAACGCTGGCAAGTAAAGTCTATAAACAAGATAGCTTTGCTATAGACCAACGTAAACACGACCAAGGGCGACACAAGAAGTCGAAGAAATATTCGAAACAACACGTAACGGAGCAGCAAGCATCGGAACTCAAATGCTTTTGCTGTGGAAAAACGGGACACGAGACGATCACGTGCAAATACCGGGATAGAAGATGCGATTTCTGCCACAAAAAAGGACATCTTGAACGGGCCTGCATCAAGAAGAAAAACTTATCTAATAAATTCTTGGAAGAGAAAAGCAGCGAATCCGAGAGCGACGTCAGCGACACAGGCAGCAAGAGCAGCTCACCGCGTAGCAGCAATTTCATCGATTTCCACAACATCGACACAACGGTAAATATAAGCGATTGTAATGCGATCAGCGCCGAACCGATATTTTTCGATGTTAAAATCAATAATAAAATCGTAGCGATGGAATTAGATTCAGGTACATACTTCAGCGTGATGTCTGAAGGGTTTGTAAACAAAACATTTAGAAATTTGGAAATTAGTAGATCGAAAACAAATCTAATTTCATATGAAAACAGAGCCATGGAATCGCGTGGTCAGCTAAAGAATTTAACAGTCACGCTTAACAGCAAAACAGAAGTGTTGAGCTGTTTAATCTTAAAAGGCAATAAAGCCCCGCTGATCGGGAGGCAGTGGCTCTCAATTTTCGGGCTTTGGCCGTTAGAGCGACTACTACATTCAGACATCATAGCTGAAAGTAAACACGGAATTTATAACATACGAGTCGAAGGCGTGCGCGAGAAATTGTTAGAAGAATTCGAGACCTTGTTTAGCGACGCGCCCGGTGTTTACAATAAGCGCGAAATCAAAATACACATCAAACCGAACGTAAAGCCGGTAGCGTTTGGAGCAAGGCATATGCCATACGCGCTACGGCCGAAAGTCGAGCAAGAAATCGAGCGGTTGGTAGAATTGGGTAATTTAGAAAGAGTAGAGTCGAGCGAGTGGGCAACGCCTATAGTCCCGGTACAGAAGAACAACGGTAAAGTTAGAATCTGCGGTGATTTTAAGGTGACTCTAAACCCACACTTACAAATAACAAAACGACCGTTGGCGAAAATAGACGATATATTTGCAGTGATGCAAAGCGGGTTAACCTTCTCGCAGTTAGATTTGCCACACGCGTATATGCAGTGCTCGGTGGATAAGGGGTCACGTAAATATTTAACGGTAACTACACCCGTCGGACTCTTTCAATATACCCGCATGCCGGAAGGCATAAGCATTGCTCCAAGCGAATTTACGCAAGTTATGACGGAATGTTTACAAGGAATTCCAAATGTTATAAGTTACATGGACAATATTTACGTCACAGGAAAAACAAACGAGGAACATCTCGAAAATTTGCGAGCAGTCTGTCAGAGATTAACAGAGCGCGGGCTTCGCCTAAACAAAGATAAATGTGACTTTATGAAAGACGGTATAGAGTTGTTGGGATTCGTGATAGACAAAGACGGCCTGCACAAAGCAAAATCAAAAGTGGTAGCAATGTACGAAGCGCCGCGTCCCGAAAACGCCAAACAGCTCGAATCATTCCTTGGATTGATTAATTTTTACGAACGATTTTTGAAAAACAAATCAGCGAAGCTGAAGCCGTTATTCGATTGTGCGCGAAAAGATAAATTCGAATGGACCAAGGAATGCGACGATGCATTTTGGTGGGTAAAAAACGAAATGATATCTGAAAAAGTGTTAGCACATTACGATCCTAACGAAGAATTAATACTAGCGTGCGACGCGTCTCACTATGGGTTAGCAGCGATTTTATCGCATAAATACAAAGACGGCACGGAAAAGCCAATCGCGTTTGCCTCGAAGAAAATTCCGGACAAAGAATTGAATAGAGCAATTAACGATAAAGAAGCGGCGGCAATTGTATTCGGCTTTAAGAAATTTTACAGTTTCGTATTAGGTCGCAAAGTGACTTTACGCACAGATCACAAGCCGCTCGAGTTTATTTTCAGTCCGAAAAAAGGCATTCCGCAAACAGCAGCTTCGAGACTGCAGCGTTGGGCGATTTTTTTGTCGGGATTCGATTACGAAATCGAATGGATCAAGTCAAGCGAGAATGCGAACTGTGACGCGTTATCGCGACTTCCGATTGAAGATGATACTAAGATATTCGGAAATAGCAATTCGCAATTACATCTCATCACAGATGAAGCGAAAATTGTCAATTACGAAACGGTCGTAAAAGAAACAAAACGAGATACAGTACTATCGCGCATAATAAAATTCTGTATTTTCGGTTGGCCCAAGGACAGTAAAGATCTTTCAGAGATTGAAAATAAATTTTTTGCAAAGCAAAACGAATTGTCAGTAGAAGAGCATTGTCTTTTCTGGGGCTACAGAATAGTAATTCCAGGAAGCCTGCGAGATAGAATTCTGAACGATCTTCATTTGTCTCATCTGGGCATAGTAAAAATGAAAGCGATGGCGCGCTCGTACGTGTGGTGGCCGGGAATTGACGCGGACATCGAAGACATCGCGAACATTTGTAATACGTGCGTTGAAAATCGGAAAGCACCACCACACGCACCATTAACCCCGTGGCCATGGCCAGAAAGAGCTTGGCAAAGAATCCACTGTGATTTTTTGGGTCCTTTTTATGGAGACATGTACTTAGTAGTAGTGGACTCTTTCTCAAAATGGCCAGAGGTTATTAATTTCAAACAAGATACTAGAGCGTGTAAATTAATACAGGTATTCGAGACGCTATTGGCGAGACACGGATTATGCGAGCATTTAGTCTCAGACAATGGCAGACAGCTAGCGAGCTCAGAATTCCGCGAATATCTAGAAAGAAACGGTGTGAAACATAGTTTCTCGCCACCGTACCATCCAGCGACAAACGGTGCCGCAGAAAATTTCGTTGGGACCTTCAAAGATAAGGTGTCGAAAATTATAAAAGGGGGGAAAAAGGTAGACACAGCGGTCTATCAATTTTTATTCGATTATCGTAGCGCGCCGCATAGCACGACCGGAAAGTCGCCGGCACAATTGTTGTATGGGCGCGAAATTCGAACGCGGTTCGACCTGCTGCGACCGAACTTACGTTCCAAGGTCGAAGAGAAACAAGGCGCACAAATCACGGCGAGACCTCACTCGCGTAAGGAAGATGTAAAAGAAGGCGACTCGGTCATGATCGACAATCATGGACGGTCAGGCGAAAAGCGAATAAGAGGCGAAATTGTTAAGCAATTATCCCCGTCGACTTGCCAAGTGCAGACAGAGTCTGGCAATGTAGCGAAGCGGCATAAGGAACAAATTGTAAAATCCTGGCGACGTTCCGAGCGTATCGCCCAGAGGCAACACATTTAAAACAGGAGGAGAATTGTAGTGTATGTGCGACGTGGCCGTAAGGACGCGAGGTGGGGAGAGCGAGCAGGCGTACGTGCGGGTACACAAGTATGGATGTATGAGGGGGGAGCGAAGCTCGGGGCCCGATAAAGGTAACGCGAGACGGGGAGAGTGTCTTGACGAGAGGCCAAGACAAGACGTGCGTAATAAAGAGTTCCAGATATATGGATTATCAGTTCGTGTTCATTAACCCGCTCTCTCCTGAATTCCACAACCCGCGTGGTGACTTACATACACCGCAAATGTTAAATGGAACACAAAATTAGCACATAAAAAGCACATAAATGTGGACTACTTTGATTTTGCGATATCGAAAAAATAACCATTACTCGTATTGGCGGGTAATTTGGGTCTTGTGGGGGTGGTTTTGGGAGAAATTTGCGTTTTAGCGGTTTGGCTCTTGAATATTCGTAGAGCACATAAAAATCACATAAATATTATGTATTTCCATGTCAGTATATCCAAAAAATGGTAAATTCTCGTATTTGGGGGTTTTGTAAGGGTGTAAATCGGGCGAAAAAAAAATAGGGGTTTGGCTGTTCGATATTCGCAAAGCACATAAAAAGCACATAAATATCACGTAGTTTCATTCTTAAATAAGCCAAATATCATTAAATGCTCTGCTAGCTTGATGGCAAGCCAGCAGAGCACTTTTGATTTATAATTTCGCGCTAAACGGTAAGATCACAAAATTTTTTAATGGAACACAAAATTAGCACATAAAAAGCACATAAATGTGGACTACTTTGATTTTGCGATATCGAAAAAATAACCATTACTCCCATTGGCGGGTAGCTTGGGTCTCGTAGGGGTGGTTTTCGGAGAAATTTTCGTTTTAGAGGTTTGGCTCTTAGATACTCGTAGAGCACATAAAAAGCACATAAATGTGGACTACTTTGATCTAGCGATATCGAAAAAATAACCAGTACTCGTATTGGCGGGTAGCTTGGGTCTTGTAGGGGTGGTTTTGGGAGAAATTTGCGTTTTAGCGGTTTGGCTCTTGGATATTCATAGAGCACATAAAAAGCACATAAATGTGGACTACTTTGATTTTGCGATATCGAAAAAATAACCATTACTCGTATTGGCGGGTAATTCGGGTCTTGTGGGGGTGGATTTGGGAGAAATTTGCGTTTTAGCGGGTTGGCTCTTGAATATTCGTAGAGCACATAAAAAGCACATAAATGTGGACTACTTTGATCTAGCGATATCGAAAAAATAACTAGTACTCGTATCGGCGGGTAGCTTGGGTCTTGTAGGGGTGGTTTTGGGAGAAATTTGCGTTTTAGCGGTTTGGCTCTTGAATATTCGTAGAGCACATAAAAAGCACATAAATATTATGTATTTTCATGTCAGTATATCCAAAAAATGGTAAATTCTCTTATTTGGAGGTTTTTTAAGGGTGTAAATCGGGCGAAAAAAAATAGGGGTTTGGCTGTTCGATATTCGCAAAGCACATAAATATCACGTAGTTTCGTTCTTAGATAAGCCAAATATCATTAAGTGCTCTGCTAGCTTGATGGCAAGCCAGCAGAGCACTTTTGATTTCTAATTTCCCGCTAAACGGTAAGAGCCCAACAATTTTAAATGGAACACAAAATTAGCACATAAAAAGCACATAAATGTGGACTACTTTGATTTTGCGATATCGAAAAAATAACCATTACTCGTATTGGCGGGTAATTTGGGTCTTGTGGGGGTGGTTTTGGGAGAAGTTTGCGTTTTAGCGGTTTGGCTCTTGAATATTCATAGAGCACATAAAAAGCACATAAATATTATGTATTTTCATGTCAGTATATCCAAAAAATGGTAAATTCTCTTATCTGGGGGTTTTTTAAGGGTCTAAATCGGGCGAAAAAAAAATAGGGGTTTGGCTGTTCGATATTCGCAAAGCACATAAAAAGCACATAAATATCACGTAGTTTCGTTCTTAGATAAGCCAAATATCATTAAGTGCTCTGCTAGCTTGATGGCAAGCCAGCAGAGCACTTTTGATTTCTAATTTCCCGCTAAACGGTAAGAGCACAAAAATTTTTAATGGAACACAAAACTAGCACACAAAAAGCACATAAATGTGGACTACTTTGATTTCGCGATATCGAAAAAATAGCCAAAACTCGTATTTGCCGGTAGCTTGGGTCTTGTAGGGTGGTTTTGAGAGAAATTTGCGTTTAAGCGGTTTGGCTCTTGGATATTCATAGAGCACATAAATGTGGACTACTTTGATTTTGCGATATCGAAAAAATAACCATTACTCCCATTGGCGGGTAGCTTGGGTCTCGTAGGGGTGGTTTTGGGAGAAATTTGCGTTTTAGCGGTTTGGCTCTTGGATATTCATAGAGCACATAAAAAGCACATAAATGCGGACTACTTTGATTTTGCGATATCGAAAAAATAACCATTACTCGTATCGGCGGGTAATTTGGGTCTTGTGGGGGTGGATTTGGGAGAAATTTGCGTTTTAGCGGTTTGGCTCTTGAATATTCGTAGAGCACATAAAAAGCACATAAATGTGGACTACTTTGATCTAGCGATATCGAAAAAATAACCAGTACTCGTATTGGCGGGTAGCTTGGGTCTTGTAGGGGTGGTTTTGGGAGAAATTTGCGTTTTAGCGGTTTGGCTCTTGGATATTCATAGAGCACATAAATAGCACATAAATGTGGACTTCTTTGATTTTGCGATATTTAAAAAATAACCATCACTCCTGTTGGCGGGTAATTTGGGTCTTTTGGGGGTGGTTTTGGGAGAAATTTGCGTTTTAGCGGTTTGGCTCTTGAATATTCGTAGAGCACATAAAAAGCACATAAATATTATGTATTTTCATGTCAGTATATCCAAAAAATGGTAAATTCCCTTATTTGTGGGTTTTTTAAGGGTCTAAATCGGGCGAAAAAAAAATAGGTGTTTGGCTGTTCGATATTCGCAAAGCACATAAAAAGCACATAAATATCACGTAGTTTCGTTCTTAGATAAGCCAAATATCAATAAGTGCTCTGCTAGCTTGATGGCAAGCCAGCAGAGCACTTTTGATTTCTAATTTCCCGCTAAACGGTAAGAGCACAAAAATGTTAAATGGAGCACAAAATTAGCACATAAAAAGCACAAAATTTTGATATCAATTAAATCCATTTTCGGGAGATTGCTCTGCTAGCTTTATGGAGGTCTTGCAAAGATGACGAGAAGATAACGATATCGTCCAAGTAAACGAATAGTTCCGTTCCGGTTAGAGCCGACTAGAAAATTTTTGTAATGTTGGGCAAGGGATAGCTATCGCCGGCGGTTTTCTCATTGAGTTTTCGATAATCTATTACCATACGCCAACGTCTGTTCCCTTGGGAACTGGCCTTTTTGGGTACAATCCACAGGGGTGAGTTGTATGACGAGTGCGGGTTTAATTATTTCCTTTTCGATTAAGCCCGCGACCTGGTTCTATATTTCTTCTTGATGGATGAAAGGGTATCGGTATTGTTTGGTATATCGTTAATCGTGGGAATTTCGTGTTGTACGTGAGTTGAGCCGATAAATTTGTCACCTGGTAGATGGAAAAAGTCGAGGAATTCCCGGACAAGCTCATGAGCTTGCTGACGCTCGAGTTTGCTTAAATGCAAAAGGCGCAAGGTTTGCAAAATTTGACTCATTCTTGCCTTCGATGATTTTATTTTGTTTTGTTCAGATGTTGAACAGTCGGAGTCTGAATCTAGCGCAGGTTGAGAGCCGATATCGTACGGTTCGAGTTCTTGAGCAGGTATTTCGAGGTCCATGGGTTCGGTCCCCATGTTAGTCGCTACATCGTAGCAAGTCCCACCATGATTCCTTACTACAGCATCGCCGATGAGCACATGCGGTCCGAGGTTGATTCGCTGTGAATATCCGTCGTAGACATAGACGTTGCGAACCTTGATTCCAATTTGTTTCTTGCTGCGACCATCTAAATTAATTTTTACCGAATCGAATTCCTTCATTACGGACTCGATTTTTTCTTGGTTGCTGAATGGAATAGGGGTGACTGGTTCACGAGAAGTTACCACTGTTTTATGATGGTAGGAAACTGCGACCTCCTCTTGGTGCAAATACGGTATACCCAGGAATCCGCCAGCGCTCGGTAATTGCTCGCCGCAAGATGCGTGGAAGATCACGTACGAATTGCGAATTTTCAAAAGTATCGTTCCGATAAAGAATTTCGACATGAATAACATTGTGAGTTGACGTATAGTTTTACATAACTCATGCTACAATGATCAAGCTGGCTCGCATTCGGTTTTTCTTATTTTTTTCGTCCTGTCTGCAGTGCGAGTATGCCATATCGTGGCTCCTCCAGCCGATTGAAGGTTTTGACAACCCACACGTGCTTAGAGATGGCAGGCAGTAAAGGACATTTATACACTTTCCATGTTCGAAAACTCAACGAAATTGGTGCGTCTTTGACGAGAACCTTTGACAGCTGATTTTTTGCTGATCCGAGACTGTTACATACGGTACGAGCCATTGTATTTTATGCAATATGTGTTTATAGTCTTGGGGAGCTGTTTGTAGAATGGCATTGTCATCGGTCTTTGATCTCGTGCTTGGCATTTTCAACCATTTTACGACAATCTTTCGCAAATCGAAGGAGCATGCTGATCGGTATACACATCAAAGTTCCCGTTGCATGTACAATCTGCTTCGTATCTTCGAAATCGAGCTATCCAGTGGTCTCGAGCATAGAGTTATTGGCAGGAATGAGAGATGAATATCCCTTAATTACATTTGCAATGCCGATATTCTTATTACAATTGATTTCATTGTTGACGAGATTTGGGGCAGTGGTTGACACCCCATTACGCATAGATAATATCCGACACATGTGTAGGGAATTCTTGCTTGGCAAGATGGATATGTCTCGATTTGGATGGCAATCTGAATTTCATCGCTGTTATTGACGGTTGAAAAGCTATTTAAGAAAAACGATGTGAATGCGTGGTTTGTGGAACGTGTGATGAACCACGTGTGTTGCCCTGCTCGATGAATTTCAGCAAGGCAATAGTGGCGAAGCTTTACGGAAAATACGTAATTTGACAATAAATGTAAATATGTATAGACCAATAGACTTTGGATGTTATATCTCATTTCCACGGGAGATAATGGTGAAGGGGGCTGTGATCGGTGTTCGATCACGAGATAATGCATGCTTTGCATGATCAACAGTCGCAGCTCTATACGCAGCTGAACGACACAGTGACAGCCCATCTGCTTACCCACATTATTAAACAGTACTGAATATATAAGATATTAAATTCCTAGTGACCTCAGACCAAATAAAAAAAATTGAGTTTCAAAACAATCTATCCATGAATGTGTATACAACCAAAGAAAAAAACATTGTTCCAATACGTGTCGCTCAACGTAAGAAGAAGTAAATGATGAAGTACTCAAGATACAATGGCGTATGCCCCACATAATATTAGATGAGATCAATAAATTATCATTACTCTGAACATAGGATAGTGGGCGTACTTGAATATGAGTTTTCGCTATTGGGATATTTACGACGGTCCATCGCTACAAAGCACAATGAATCATTGATGAGCGGTAAAAGCTGCCTTCCAACTAAAGAAACCAAAATATGTGATTGGTGCGGCGCAGACTGGAAAAAAAAGTATGACAAAAGACATTCCATTGTTCACCGACTGCAAACTCGCAGGTGTTAAACTTCATCTCAATCCAGAATTCCATCCTTACACTGATTGGAATTTGGACTTCAACATAAAAAAAGAAGTTTCACTATTTTGTTCAATTTGTATAGCATGGCTGAATGTTCAATAACGGCTGCAGCTGAAGGTTCAATGGAAGACGACGTGCCCGATTGTATATGTTAAGGGTCATGAAAAACGAGAATGGCTAGCTGATATACTAAGTATAAAAATGATCTAGTTATTGATACGATGGATGTCGACTTTGAAGATGTGGATTAGATGGAAGCTCTACTGTACGTTGTGAAAAGCATGAAAACAATTGTGCCTTACATAATGTATTAAAAATCTTTAATTCGTGGTCGAATCACGAAGATTAACGCAAATAAAAGAAATGGAACATTATGTAATTTATTTTAATTCGCCCCATCGCCTTATTTCGTTATATCAGCATCGTCGGTTATTGGATTACATAACTGACCAAAATAGTACTTTGAAATGTGAAACTAAATTTATTTGGATGAAATTTGATGGAAAATAAATTAATATAATCACCCGATGATTTTCGAAGCCACTCATGGGTATACGTTTGGTAAATGTTTGAAAGACGTTTGTTGGACATTTCCGAGACGTTCGAAAATATTCGCGAAACGTTCGAAGACGTTCGAAAACATTCGCGAGACGTTCGAATACGTTCGAGCATCGATAATGCGACGTTCAAGAGACTTTCGACAACGTTAATAATACGTTTGAAGACATTCATGAGGGGTTCGATGACGTTCAAGAGACTTTCGAAGATGTTCATGAGATGTTCAAAAATGTTCGAGAGACGTTCAAGAGGTGTTCAAGAGACTTTCGAAGACCCTCGTGGGACGATCGTGGATTTCCATGTCGTTTGATTAACATATAAAACATTGAACGCAACCGGAGGAGGACACCGGAAACGGTTTCCTTGTGAGTGAGAACGCCATTGCAAATCTATTGAACATCACTATTTCTTTGCCTGCGAGGCAACAGAGAAAAGAGTTTCTGGTGGCGTATTTTAACTGGGGATGAGAAATGAATTTATTTTATCAAACCTACACATAGAAAAACGAAATATGCATTGTCGAGACGCCATGTTGCATATTTGTCGGGATCTATACGAGCTCTTGAAACCCACGGAAACGGTCACTTGATTTCATTGAAAAAGGCTATCAGTAGCATGAAATCGTCGAAAGGCGATTCTGGTATACCACAACGCTCGAATCCAAGTTGCACTGGCGATGAAAGAAGAACTGATAGAACAGGAACGGGAGGGTTTCACCCAGCGTATTCTCCGGATCTTGCCATAAATGATTACCACTTGTCCAGCCGATGTAATACCGCTTTAGAAAATACAAACTTCCGTAATTACGAGACGGTCCAAAAATTCTTTCCACGTGAGATTCACCTTTTGCCAGACAGGTGGGAGAATGTAGCAATATACGAAACATTTGATTATTGTAGTCCAACGAGTTTTTACTAAATAAATGCTTACAAAACGAACAACATAGCGAGTTTAAATGCAACCACCCAATAATAAATATCGGTAATTATGAAAAACAGTAACGCAGTTGAATGGTATATGCATCACACAGTGCAATCTTTTTTGTTCCTGCCTTCGTTCTTTACTATTGTCCAACTCACCAGACAAGATATGTGATCCAACGAGGTCCAATTCATGTCAGATTGACTACTTGCAAAACTGACGATTGTGTTGTTTGGCTGAGTGCACCTGCAGCTGTTACTCATAGTCTCATTTCCATGCATGTTGATAGGAAACTTTTTACCGATTGAGAGAACATTTTCTACCGACTGCGGAAGTTACAATAGACGAAAATGTATGAAAAACGACCGGGGTTATATCATAAGGAATTGGAAAAAAATAATAATGAAATATGAAACATATCATATTTTGAGGTCACAGTTGAAAAAGAATGTCGAAAACGTCATATATTAATAGTATAAAAATGTAACATCAGTACAGATTCAAATATTTTCATTAATAAAACCTATTATTCTACAGATACATTGAATAATTGGAAATCAAGATATTGATCCTTGAATATAAATATGATTACCACCGGATTCTTAACCTGAATAATTAGCAATCAACATATTGATCCCGGAATATAAATATGATTACCACCGTACAATAAGAAATGATAACACCCAACCGTATTCTTGGTGTACAAGTAATGTAATATTCGTTTTATGTTACAGAAATTAAATACTTCTTCTATCGGTATGATTAATTAATGATCAATATTGACTCAGACTCAGATATCGCGATTTTGTAAAATGGTAACGTTGTCGTACAATTGTTCGGATAATAACATCGTACAAAAAAATCTTCTACAAATATCCTACAAAAGAGTATTGGCTTTAGATTAGCAAATATCGTTTTACCTTGTAGATGAAGATAAACGCTATTAACGTCGCAAAATTTTCTTCAGTGAACCGAGTAATGTAACAAACTAGGGCACTGGCATCAATTGCGACGAGCACCAGGAGAATGAGACTGATCCACGTACCGATCCAAAAACGAAAAGACATGTAGTCCCAGCTCGTTTCTCTGTGAAAAATGGTGTAAGATATCAAATATCTAAGTGTGTAAAAATATCAATCACGTCAGCTTGAAGGTATTGGATAGTCTATACGAATTGCGTGATCAACTGCCTAGCAGTCTGCCAAGTCAGAAGATATCGTGCATTGGTTGAATTAGCAGTTACCTCTCAATACTATACATTTTATTTTAATGCTTCAAATGCACAACGGCTCATGTTTACTCCCAAATTCGCTTCTACCTGAAATACTCGATGGGGAAAATTTCCCGGACACCAGTATATGGAAAGTTTTTTCCCTTGTATTGGCAGCCGGACATTCCGTGTCTTGCTTTGAGAAGGGAAGTTGTGTTCTCAAAGCAAGACACGTTTTAAGTTCTAAAAGTCGGTCGATTTTGTTGTGACCGTCGATTAAAAAACCACAGCGGATTAAATTGACCCAGGTATGCAATTAAGTTATGCAAAGTGCTTTGAAGCGAGTAAATATGTTTTCCGTTCAAATTTTTTATTTATATTAAAAAAAATATACATGAGCCGCGGCCTCGTACGAAACAGTTAGTATATTGGTAGCAATGCGAAATATAAAGAAACAGACAACGGAGCCCAAGTGTATGGAGGTGGTAGTGAAAACTATACACACTTAATGATTTGGACTCGATAAAGAAAACATCGAAATATAAGGTAGTCGACCCAGTGGTCGTCAGCGTCCCAGTGATCGTCATGTCCGCGCATTAAATAAGTATTTTAAGATAAAAATCAGTCCTTCATGCAGATCTGTGGTATATTAGCTTCCAGGAGGTATGTACTATGTTGTATTACATTTTCACATCCGTATGTATACGTATAAAAGAATAATCAAATTAAATATATTCCACTACGACGTCTAGCTGTCATTTCGGCTGAAACCTTCATTAGGAGGTTAACGTGAATCATGTTATATTTCGGGTAATTTGAGAATGCTTGAGGACTTGCGTGAAGTAAGGTTTCCTCCACGTGATTAACAAGGATTTTAGTTTTGTGTTCAGCATAGAAAATTATAGTTTTATGTTAATTTCAACGAATTTTCATATATGACGATTAATGCTTCAGCAACATAAACACTCTGCCGATTAATCGCCACAGCTGTCGATAACTGGGACAATGTTAGCAAAAAAAGAGCCTTACGAATCGAATATTAGCTTATAGAAAATCAGAAAAGAAACATTGGGTCCGTAATTAGCATTGTCTGAAGGATCCACGGGCCAGTAATCATCATACACATATTCGCTATAGTAAAAAGATATACATATAAATAAATGTTGTCGATTACTGGGTCGTGACCATGTCGATAACTGGGTATGTCTTGAACACAGGTGAACAGCACTCGATCGAAATAATATTAAAAGTTATTTTATTAAAAAGTAGTTGTTTATAATGACTACAAATAAATAAAAATTCTAATTTTGTCGTAATAGACAATAATTTATTTTATTTTTGAAATTAATAAAGTTCCATGGAAGAGATTTATGTTTCAAACACTATATCAAATGTTTTAATAAAAATCATAAAGTTTGTGACAGAGTGCGTAAAATATATTCTGCAGTTCTATATGCAGACATAATCGAGTCAACAAAGTCCTACGAACCTTTGCATAATTAGTTAAGGTCTTATATGCCTTTGAATGGTCGGAAAACAAGGCTTTTTAGGATTAAAAAAAAAATACTTATAAAGCAATCAAAACGAGGTTTACAGGGTTTGTTTCACATATCTCTGGTACCTCCAACGAGCAGACTCGTTCCAGTCGGACATGTGCACTCAGAAAAATTTTCTGTTCCCCGTAATCTACATGAGTTTTGCTACCAAACTACACACGATTATTGTAAAATATTTATTTTTGTACATCTAGCCCGATTTTTAAGAAAGTCGCATTTTCGTGTGCAAAATCGTGTGTACTTCGCTATAAAATGTATCTAAGAAGTTATAGTTGAAATTTCAAGTCAATCGGTCAAAAAATGCTGGACCCACGAGTCCGCCCGATTTCGAAAACATTTCTTCATGAAAAACGCGTTTAAAGTTTTAAAACCATTTTTCTACATGTATTTAAAAAAATGTCCATCTAAAATAACTTTTGCATATTATTTTCGAAATGTTTTTACATAATTGAAATCAATTTTAAAAAACTTTTTTTTTCAAAGGTACCTAAGGCCTCAAAGCAGTTCGAACGCATGTGACGATTAGTGGGACGTTGCCATGGCGATTACCAGACCAACTGTCATGGTGGCATGACGATGACTCGTATAATAGCATCTTATAAACTTTACGAAATATTTTCTCGTAAACTGTACCAGGCACGGGAAATTCACAACGACCTTCTTCTTCGTAATAAAAAACTGATTAAGAACGACTTAAAATAACTTTTGCTCACTTTCCTAGTTGAGCTATATAAATTCGCTAAGTCAAGCGATCTGCTTAAGATGACGATTACTGGGCCATTTACCTTAACCCTTGAGTGTGTAGGTCTACTTTTTTTTCTAACTCTGCTCCGTTTTAATTTCATAGATTTTCAAAATGCATGGATATTTTTTATTTGACGAACAAGTTACTCCTGCATATATTATTTCTTCGGGTATCTATACTCGTTGCATGAAGCAATCATCCCGTACACAGGAAGCGGAGATATCTAAAGTTGAAAAGATCTGTGTTTAGTTTTCAACTAATTTATATGTTACATGCATAAACAATATTGCGTTGTCAAAAAAACATGATTTTCCTCAGATTTCTTGATCACATGAATAGAATTTCGCCCATGTGTCAAATGAAGGTAATATTTATACATACATAGAGAATAGATATATAGTCTTTCATCAAATTGTGTTTCTCCATGAAATAACAATACTTTTGCTACATTCAGGTGCGATGTTTTGATGCGGTCTTCTGATTGTTATCGTTGAATCTAAAAATACTTCTATGCCACAAGTTATATATTGTATATTGTGGAAAAACCGCGACCTGAACTATTTTTGCATAAAGACTTTTAATTATGTAAACACGAAAATATTTTTCCCAAACTTCAAATCGGCACGCTTTCTTGCGAATTGTTGTCTTTTTTTTACACAGCTGATATTTTGAGTAATATTGTATTAAAAAGAAGAAAAAATGTGCACGTGAATATTTTGTCTTTAAGCAGAATATATAAACATTTTAAACAAACAACTTTAGTCTTCAGACCGAACATTAGCTTAAAAAAAACATGTTTGCATTTTTATTCGAAAATCATGCATAGTTTTTCAAGAGATTTCTAGTTACAAATAAGCTTGCATCAAGTGGACTCATTGTTCGTGTGCACTCTATGGTTCGTAGTTGTGCGCTCGAAGCGTGAAAATGTATAGCTGTATAATAACATTCAAAGTCAAGTTATCATCCGAGCAACGATACTTCCATTAGGTTGGCGGTGTTAATATCTATTCTCAGTCAAATTATGCATAAGACTCGTTGAACACTGAAGCTTCTGTTTCGTCTGCCACAAATATGAAAAAAAATTCAATTCTTATTGTGTAAAATAAATTTGTCCCATAATAAAAATAATCACAACTAGGCAACTCAACGATAAAATAAAGTAATTAGTTTACTTACACGCAAAATTTATAAACTATCGTCTCAAAGACGAGAACAGGCCCCGTCGAGCCAAGAATAGTAAGCGGTTGGCCGGAAAACAATCCGTATCCTATGCCGCAGACGAAGCCCGAGACGAGTGATTCCATAGCCGCCATATTTTTACCGGTTGCCTCGCTCAACAAACCGCCGAACGTAATTATGGGGGAAAGACACGCAAAGTACAGAAATATGAAGGATGCTATGCACTGAAGAGCTAGAGCATCTTTAAAATCCGACAAGTAGCAAGGCGCTTTCCTCTTAATATCCTTTATAAGACCACCGAAGAGTATCCCAGTTCTCGAGAGGCCAGATTCCTCTCGCAATTTTCGTTCGTCGGCTTCTTCGCTTACTTCTTCCTTGGGCTTTTCCTCCTTCGGCTTCTTTCTTATGTCCTATAAAAAAGCCAAAGGATCTTTAACAAACGTCCATAATGTTTAAACATATCCAGTAGCCCTCTATTCAATGAATACACCACGAATAGTAGAAAATTAACGCCTTCGTATACTTTCAACATTTTTGCGAATTATCATTGTCCAACCTGTGATGGAATAGCCGCGGGTGGTTCTATTCGGATCGTAGGGTCCCACTCGCCAGGTGGCAGCACCGTTACAGCGTCAAGGAATTCGTCTACACCAGCCAGTAGATGATTACGATTTTTGGCCTTGTAGGCCACGTCGTGAAAGACTTCGTCGGACATCAGAGTCGCCATTGCACGACCAATTTCGTGAAAGCCCGATATGCCACCCTTTAATCATTAATTGAAGCATTTAGGTATTATTCAATACGAACCATACAGTATTTGCTGGAACATCATTCAGTCCAATTCGATCAAAACAGCTCAAATAATGCGCAAATAAATATCTTAATTCGTAAGTACGGTGTGTATGAAATCGCTGTGGATATGGAACAGTTACCGACTTAAACGGAATTAAATGGACATGAAGAAAATACTAAAAAAGTTTATTCTGTAATATTACCCTATTCATATAGTATATGCACTTTTACGGGAAAGGACGTATGTACCGACATCCGATACATCGATATCGGGTACCGAAATTTACCTATCACATAGCGAAATCAAAATTTAATAGTAGCTACGAATGTGTCATACAAGTTTATCAAAGAAACGAATGAAACATAAAATATCGATACTGATTTATTTTCCGACAAATATTTGTATTATCATCATCTATTATGTAACATGACGATAAATTATTTCAATGTCAAAGGAGAAATAACAGTATGTACCTGTAGAAGGCACATCCAGCCGAGCACCCTGTTCGACTCGTGATTATCACGATTTAGTGTTTGATGTTTGGTTTGTCTGTTTTTTCTATTTTAACTTCATTCGGCGGTTTCACTTGCAAATCATTAAATTTCTCCATTTTCAGGCTTTGGTGATATGACTCAAATGTCATAATAGATATTTTCAATCGACAACAGTTTTTCTCAATCTCTGGAGGAACTCAGTGAAAAAGGGGAAAAGGTTCCATAGAAGCAAATATTCATTCGTATTTATCCCCGTTTGCGTTCAAATGAATATACTGCCAACATCAATTATAAAGCAAACAAAACTTTTTCCATTAGCAAAAACACTATATTTTAGACGTAAAGTCAAATTTCATCGTTGAGAATGTTGGGAATCATAGCACTATTTCATGAAGGAGCTGTCACGTCCCGTAATTTTTTTATGTTTTGTTTATTAGTTTTCAGGATTTTTTATCTTTTATCAACGGGTTTAATATTAATTATTTTCCGACGACTCCGTCAACTTGGGTCTATGTGCGGTGTCAGGTGTGGAAGCGCCGATAGTGAGACCGGATGTGCCCGATCGAGTTCCGCTGATCAGGCATCGCGCGATCCGCGGAGTTCGACCGTGGGACTTCGGAAGCGAGCAATTTTCCGTGGACGTTGTCAAAAACCCCCACCGGGGTGATAGCCACTGAGTTAACATCGGTCCGGTGGCGGCGAATATTTTCAGTTCCGATTCGTCCACAGTTTGCTGTTGGAGTCGGAGAAAAACTCCTAGTAAAAGCAGTGCTCGCGGCGGTGTATAAGCCCAGGCCTTAGACCCGGCGGATCCGCACAGAGACGTCAGTCTTTACTAGCAACATCCCAGAAGCAACGGAGCTCGCGGTGGTGTAATAAGTCCAGGCTAGCAACCCGGCGGACCCGCACAGAGACGTCAGTGCTACTATCTACTATACTATCAAACCTAACTTTTATTCTTACAATTATAAATAAATCCTTCACAACCTTCGAGTCAGTGAACGGAGGTGCGGGGTCGGCGCTAAATCCCGATCGAAAGTAGAGGTGTAACGTCGCGAAAAAAGCGCTATCTATTTCTTTTTCCTCTCCTATCTTATTTCACTCCAGCGAAAGGCCGGAGTGAAATTACCCGATTCCACATGGAAATCGTGGAAAACTACAAAAACCAATACACACGATAACGGCATTCTCATTTTTCGACGGGTTCTTATATTTTCTTTACAATTAGGTGTACCACAGCCGAAACGAAATATATCGATAAGAACCGAGCGTCATGCATAATTTCCCTCACGAGAGTACAGTCGATCTTGACGATATCTACACGCAACCGTCAAACGCATTTGATGATAAAATCCTTATCCATAAGAACGTACAACACACGAAGACACACAAAAATATCGAAATCCTTACTCCACAAAAATATACATTCTCCAAAAGAAAATCCTTCATGCCGAAAAGTTGACCCGGCAATGAAACTACGTTGGTGTTTCCCATGCGCCTCACACCTGGGTCAACAATGCCTATCTTGAGGCAAGCGCGGCGACGCAACCAATGCCCTTTTTCCTCTCTATATATTTCCAACGCTCCAGATAACGAGACGCGGACTAGTTTCCGAGAATCGAGATGGAGATCACACACATCGTAGTCTACACCCAATCATAATCCCTAAAAATATTTCTCCTTCCAGCTCGACCAATCATATGCACTAGTAAATTTCCTACATCCTTTCCACTTTCCAAAATGCACTTTTTGAGAAACTTCTTCTCCCACCATCTCAGCATCCAAAATATCCTACAAGCTAGGATAGAAAAATCTTGGTGTCAGTGTTCCATCATCACTCGCTGAGAAAAAGTCTCCCTTCAAGCTCTATCGCGTACGAACAAAAATCAAGCAACAACGTTCACCGGAACAATTACAAAAACTGTCTCCATAAAGCGAACGCTAACTTTAACTTCCAAATTATACTTTATAATAACGCGAACTACAAGAATGTTATTAAGTGTCTACGTTGAATGTGTACATCGCATTGTTTTGCGTAAATCGTAATTTAATTTCAATCTCATCTCGCGATAAATACCCACGTGTTAAAAATTTTGTGTCGACGTGAACCCATCATTGTTACCAAGCGTGCGCAACCGAGGGGTCCCACCTACCTGCGGAGGCCCGAACCCGACGTCTATTAACAGATTAGTGTATCCACGACGCATCGACAAAAGTAAGCGAAATATTTTATGTATATTTTTGTATTATTAATTTAATAGAATTAACCAAATTGGTTAATTATAATAAACCCCGAATTCTCAATCATTTGCGTAAATCAATTCATTTATCAATCGAGTCACTGCGTCATTCCCACATTTGAATGCACCTTTTCCTTTTACACCCTCATCCCGAGCTAGTGCGCTAGGCCTAGGCTAAAAAGAGGGAACCAAGTTAATGCCCACGTCCCCCAGGACGTGACAGAGGACCCTTAAGTTTGAACCAGCGGTGTGTGGGAGAAAAACGCGGGAAGAATTGTCCCCGCGCAAGAGCGAAAGAGTGAGAGATAGCGGCTCGGCGGAACCTGTCCACGCGCAAAAGCGCGATTATTCATCGACTCAATACAACTGAGGAGTTTGTAAGTAAACATAACTACACAATAAATATGGCTAATTAATATATATCCCAGCTATAATTTGTTAACACTTGTTCCCCGTTCCAATCCAATTCCTACGTCAGAGGTTGCCGGGCCCGTGTGGGACGTGCGGCTATCCCTTAAAAAGGATAAATAACCTAACTTCATAATAATTTGACGAACCCAAAGATAGAACGAAATCGTCCCTTCTGGACGTAACAGAGCAGTGCTTAGATTATTGAAACATATTGAAGAAGATAAACTACTTATGAATGTGTATTTAGCAAATGTGTTCGGATTTGAAGCGAAAAGGAAAAATATCGACACGAGCGTAATATTTCGCACGCCGTGATAAATATTAACGGGTCATAATTCTCGACTTTCGTCGCCCTGACCATACGTAAACACCGCGCTCCTAACGCAAGGACGTTATTGGCCCTGTTCCGATTGAAAAATTCATCCCCCAAACGAGAATACAATAAAAAGCTGATCCTCCAATTGATTTTTCACAAAAGTGACAATTTCAACCGTTCCACCAATGAAAGAAAAATCGCAGCATTTTGAACACTTGAGTAGTTATTCGGGATACTCTGAGATTGAAAAAACCCGAAAACATGCTTGATCTAACGATTATCTACAAAGTAATCATAAGTTATGTTGAAAATCATAAAAAGGCAAATGTTTGAACATTTTTCAAACCGAGTTTCTCACGTTGAATTTTTTAAATAAGAAACAATGCAAATGGCGTACAGAGGATACTCTAAAGTTTCCAGAATTGTACTTTAATTTTATGTACGATCATTAGTGCATGAGTCATGAAAGACAAAAGTGTCGTTTTGGCAGTTGAAAACCCATACTTCGCAGATAAATAATCATAAAGGGGGCAGCAGTAACTCAAGTTAAAGGGAAAGAATCATCCTCAAACAGCTTCTAGATGGAATAGCCAGAACGAATATTATTTACGTCCGTGGATTTTTCGAAAATCAATTTTCTACAACCATCTTTCACCAAGTTACAGCCTGTTAAATTCACTGAAAAAATCGCTTTTTTCTTGATCCCTTGCTTTTTGCGGCTAGTGTATCATATTTGAATTTGAAGTATATTTAGTGCATGCGAAACACCTTTCGTATGCAAACATATCTTACGGAGTGGGGGAGTGGGGGGGGGGGGGGGGCACGCCCTTTAGCCCGTTAAGCCGGCGAATCCGTCGAGAAAAAAATCGATCCGAAATAATTGAAGTCAAATAATCGCACCCATTTTATTCAAGTTTCAATCTAGCAAGCATAAATAAATAATTTTATAAAACTTGAACAATTTCCCTCGTCGTAATTAGTATAAAAAGTAGCTATTTCACAACGTAAATGAGATAGATTTTTAAATTCCTCAATTAAGTCAACAGTGGGCAACAGCAATACATTAAATTTGCTGGTCGATGCACAACCAGAAGAATACTGGAAGATCACCATTCACTACCTAGTAGAACATACATTTGAAAAAGTAAAAAAAGAACGCCAAGGAATAAAAAATTCCTCCGAAAACATTATCGCTTGTTTTACTATATTCAAAATTCTGATTTATTGAAAAATATTCTTTATTTTACTTGAAATCATGGTTAAATTGAATTTTTTTAATTCATATGTACAAAAAAGTGATATAACTTTTCATAAAATAGCAAAGCAAGTTTACTAGAAAAATTGTAAACAAAATTGTAAAACCTTAGGAAACATTTTTCTAAATGTTTATTTTTATTTTAAAAATCACTTTAGTGTTATAACAAAAAAATCATATCGCCATTATATAGAAGTACAACGTAAGTACCAAGCAAGAAATGCTGTGCATCGATTTGGCGTGCATGTTTCAAAGAAAAGCTCAGTGAAGGATTTTGTCTTCGGAACTACTCAACCCACATGGTAAAAAAAATCTTAACTGCCGCAATGTAGTCTAGTTGTGGAAATCAAATCCACGAACCACCGGAAACCCTGATAACACTGTATATCAATGTAACCCTGTCCGAAGAACACTAGCGCAAGAGGCACTAGATCTCATTACTAATCACCCTAGCAAATGATGCGATGGTACAATTTGAAATTATATAAAAATAAACACATACACATTGTCGCAAAATTTATTTATGCGGGCGGAAGGAACAGCAAGTACTGTGGCTTCGCGAGCTTCTTTCTTAACATTGCACGTCAAGTATCTGCACAACATTTCCAGTGTACAGTAAACTCCCGTTTATCCGAAATAATCGGGACGGCGGCAGGTTCGGATAACGAAAATTTCGGATAAACCGAAGTACCGCGTGAAATACCCCGAAGTGCATCAATACGTAATGGGTCGTGATGGTATTCGGTGGGTGGGGGTGGGGTAGGTGCATTCGAAAAAGTTTGTTCGGATAAAGCGGATTTCGGATAAACGGGAATTTACTGTACTTGCTTGGTACTTACGCGTTGTACTTTTATATAATGGCCGTACCATTTTTTTGTTATAATAGCAATATGATTTTTTTCAATAAAAATAAAATATTATTCCTAAGGTTTAACAATTTTGTTTACGACATTTCTAGTAAATCTGCTTGGCTATTTTATAAAAAGATCTTTTACTTTGTGTACATTTTAATTGAGAAATATAATAAAACAATTGTTTCAATTTAAATCAAGAACATTTTTTGATAAATCAGAATTTTGAATACGGTACAATAAGCGATAATGTTTTCAGGAGGATTTTTTTGGTTACTCCTGTTCTTGTTTTTACCTTTTCAAAGTTTTTCAACGTGTTTTTATATCTATTTGAAAGGGAAAAAAACCTTTTTTCGTTTAGCTTCAGTTTAAAAAGAAGTGAATTTCAAATATGTCTGAAGAAACTATGCGTCTATACTCTTAAATTCGTATTGAGCAGGGAAAAAGTATTTCCAGATATTTGAATTCATCAGAACTTGGGAAATAGCATCCGTAGCATTAGATGTAGCATAAAGCGTTTTGTAAATTTTTATTATTTTTATAAACACAACAATTCGATTTTTTAATTATGTTGAAGGGCTCAAAGAACCAATATAAAAGAAATTGTCAAATGAATTTTTATTGAATGAAGTAATAATCCAAGCCCTCACCGTAAACCTTATGTTTATGGAAAGCTTGTGAGGCGAAGCCTCACAAAAGGTATTGCCCACCGGCTTTTATCTCCAGCGCGTTTGATGGCAAACTTAAATACACTAGGCCAGAGAATTAAAGGATATTGAAAAAGTCCGCCAATTTTAGGGTCATTTTCAAATAGCTGTAACTTCTCGAAAAATAGTCATACAGCAAAATAAAAAAATAAAATTGAAGGTGTGAATCTCTAGTTTTGAGATCATGAGCTCAAACATTTTTTGCATCGGCCAATTTTTAGTAGTCATCAAAAAACTAAAGTAAAAAAAATTCGAAATTTTTTCTCATCTTTCACAGTCTGCACGGACTTTAATAAATTTTTTTTAATGATCGGATTAAAAGGATCGTCTAGCTGGATTCTTCCCCTTTAATTTGAACGGTGGGAGAGCTCTACGATTTTTTCTCGCTGAGTTATCGATCATCAAAGCAAAAATGACACTTTTGACTTTGATGACTGATTACTTGGAGACTAATGGTCGCACAGAAGAAACCAGAGGGTTTTGGAAACTTTGAAGTATTCTCTATAAGATGCTTCTATCATTTTTTTATCAACATTTGTTTATGCGGGAACATGGATTTAAAAAAACGTGAAAAATGGCATATTCACGAACATTCTTTTAACTAAGGATTATTTTGCCAATATCGAATGATTAAAAAAAAAATTCGGTTTTTTTATGACCCCAAAGTATCCTAAAAAAGCCCTCAAAAGTTTAAAACCCTGCGATTTTTTTTTCATTGTGGTCCGAATGATCGAAATTGTGGTTTTCGCCAAAAATCTATTAAATAAAAAATCTACCACCTTTTATTCGTCTTTTGAGAATCACAATTTTTTTGGCACTGATCCGAATTTCCGGTGCTAAAAAATGTTGATTGTTGAACATCGGGAACAAATTTTTGTTTAATGAAGAAAAAAAATCAATTTAAAAAAATGACAAAAAAATTTATTTAAAAAAAATCGAAAGAAATTGTTAGATTTTTTTTATAGCGCTGAACGTTTTTCATGATACGACGAGCGATTGGAGTTGTTGGAATTCACAGTTCTTTGAATGTGTGCGTGTGTACAATTTACATAAGGATACGACACCCTACGTATACGTCCCACGATCATTAATCGAGACTCATAACTGAGGGATGCAAAATTTCACATCTCTCAAAAACAATCGTGTCACGTTCATCTGACCGTGTATCTACCTTTCTTTCAATATTGATTTAATGTTAGTTGCAAAACCGTATGCCCTTCTATCAATCACTGTTTTTTCGGCTGCAAGTTTTAAACTCTTGCGTAATTTTGTTCAGCGTTCACCTTATGGTATGAGTTTTGTTTAAGGAATTTTTTTTTTCAAGGTCATACAAAAGTGGAGACTTTTGGTAATTGAAAAAAATCTTAATGAGGCGACATTTGTCTACAGTCGAAAATGCGCGTGTTGTCACGCTTTTTCGTGAGGGTCGTTATACACAACAGCCAGTTGCCAATATGATGGGCGTTAGTCAATCGGTAATCAGTCGTGTCTATGTCCGATTTCCTGAGACTAGTAACTATATGCAACGTTCGGGACAAGGTAGACGACGAATAACTACCAATCGAGATGACAGGGCCATAGTTCGACGTGCTCGTCGAGAGCCCGCCATACATGCCCATACTATCGCTCATCGGATTCAAAATTGTTGACAGGAGTTTCTTCGGCGATCCATTTCGGCACAAACGGTCCGGAATCGTTTATACGAGCAAGGACTACATTCTCGTCGCCCAAATTGAGTGCTTATGCTAAATAGCAGGCATCGTAGGGCCTGACTAGCCTACGTTCATCGACATGAAAACTGGGGTTGGAGACAGTGGAACCCCGTTTTATTCACTGACGAATCGCGATTTTCGCTTCATGGCAGTGACAGGCGCTCCAATGTGTGGCGCCGCCTTGGAAAACGTGATCGCGACGGATACACGCAGCTGATTGCTCTTTTTAATGGTGGTTCTGTGGTGGTGTGGGCAGGCGTATCTATCAATACAAGAACGCCATTAGTCATCATTCCAGGGACATTGACAGCCGAAAGATACGTCAATACAATCCTGGAACCACACGTCTTGCCCTTGCGTAGACGTTTGGGAAATTTCTTTATCCTTATGCAGGATAACGCTCGTCCTCATACCGCGAGGCTAACGAGAAATTTTCTCGATGCGAATAACGCGACGACCCTCGACCACCCAGCCATGAGCCCCGATTTAAATCCCATTGAACATGTCTGGGACATGGTGGTCGTCGATTGCGCCGGGCCTATCCGAATCTGGGGGGTCACCGTCAATTGACTGAAGCGCTCCTTCAAATTGGGCAAGGAATCTCGCAAAGGGATATCCGGCGGTGCATCAACATGCGAGAGCGCTTAGAAGCCATAATAAGCAATCGAGGGGGCAATACACAGTATTGAACCATGACCCACAATGTATGTAGCTTATGGGATGAGTATGGAGTCATAAAATACCACGGAAATGACAAACTGTGGGGTCTTATTCCCATAAGAAGAGATGTATGCATGCACGCATACACGCATACACGCACACACACACACACACACACACACACACACACACACACACACACACACACACACACGCACGCACGCACGCACGCACCCACACCCATATGCATGACTTAAGGAATGAGTTTGGAGTCTTTAAAAACTGCGGAAATGACGAGCCGTAGGGTCTCAATTTCCTTAAGAAAAATTATACGAACACACACCCACACACACACACACACACACACACAAGCGTAAATCCAACCGAGCAACCTCTACGTGGTACGCTTTAGGTTACGCTCATGCCGGTGATGAATAAAATGTTTATAAAAGAAATCTTGATTTAATGATCGTGGGACGTGTGCGAAGGGTGCCGTACACACATTCAAAGAACTGTGAATTCCAACAACTCCAATCGCTCGTCGTATCATGAAAAACGTTCAGGGCTGTAAAAAAAAACCTAACAATTTTTTTTTTATTTTTTAAAATAATTTTCTTTATCATTAAACAAAAAAATTTTCCCGTTGTTCAACAATCAACATTTTTTAGCACCGGAAATTTGGATCAGTGCTAAAAAAATAGTGATTCTCAAAAGACGAATAAAAGGTGGTAGATTTAGCCTTTAATCGTTTTTTGGCAAAAACCACAATTTCGATCACTCGGAACACAATGGAAAAAAATCGCGGCGTTTTAGACATTCGAGGGCTTTTTTAGGATACTTTGAGGTTGTTATAAGAACGCAATGTTCTAACCCGCGTATCTGGTGTTGGTGTTAAATAATAATAAACGCGTGGGAGTTCGTGTGGTAATGTCTTTATTTGTAAAATTCGGTGAATTGGTAAAAGTGTAAAGATCCCGACAGAAAAAGATGGCGCCGACCACGTGCCCGATGCCGGTTCTCCGTGAGGGCGTAAATCTCACGAGGAACGCGGCGTGAAGAAATTGTATTCCCGAAAGTATGTTCCCGTAGAGGTAAAGAGCCCGTACCCAAATGATTCCGATAGATTTATAAAGACCCAATGAAAAGAGCCCGAGGGAAATTTGGAATGAGATGATTGTAGCCCGTGACACGTGTGGTCGCACCAAGACCCGGAAGAGAAGAGAGGGGTCAAGGCGAGGCAATCGACCGAGAGCGATGTAGATCGTCCGAGCGCGCATGCGTCGCGGGCCGCACCGAGCGATCCCCGTCACGTGGCGCCGCCGCTCGTCGACCGTGTCTCCTCGATCGTTGCCGCGCCTTTTGAAAGCCCGGGATCCCGTCCCGAGGGAATGCTGATTCCCGAACAGAGGTCATAAAAAAACCGATTTTTTAAAATCTATTCGATATTGGCAAATCATCCTTAGTTAAAAGAATATTCGTAAATATGCCATTTTTCATGTTTTTTAAAATCCATTTTCCCGCATAAAAGAAAATCTTTTTAAAAAAATAATAAAAGCATCTTATAGAGAGTACTTCAAAGTTTTCAAAACCCTCTGGTTTTTTCTGTGTGACCATTAGTCTCCGAGTAATCAGTCATTAAAGTCAAAAGTGTCATTTTTGCTTTGAATATCGATCACTCAGCGAGAAAAAATAGTACAGAGCTCTCCCACCGCTCAAATTGAAGGGGAAGAATCCAGCTAGACGATCCGTTCAATCCGATCATTCAAAAAAAATTATTGAAGTCCGTGCAGACTGTGAAAGATGAGCAAAAATGTTGAATTTGTTTACTTTGGTTTTTTGATGGCTACTAAAAATTGGCTGATGCGAAAAAATTTTGAATCATGATCTCAAAACTAGAGATCCACACCTTCAATTTGCTTTTTTTATTTTGCTGTACGACCATTTTGCGAGAAATTACAGCTATTTGAAAATGACCCTAAAATTGGCGGACTTTTTCAATATCCTTTAATTCTTTGGCTTAGTGTATATTTATTATTATGTTTTATACGCTGTATGAGGAACTTTATTTGATTTTGTCGTCGAACCATCGGAAAATATTTACCAACCTGCAGAAAATCTCCTTTGCGAGACAAAGTCTGGGAAATTTTCATAAACGGACTTAAAAGAAAAATTACTGAAGCTTGAAATATTTTTGAATCTATTTCCGTCACTGGTACACAATTTATCTTTGAGACTACTCTATAGTTCAGGAATGCAGCATAAAAGTGCATATAACGAATTGTAATTAATAATTCGCCATTGCTTCCAAAGGCTTTGTAAATTAGACTGAGTGCGATATATATATGGCGTTCAGCAGTTCGAAAAATCGATTTACAAAGGCTTATTGGGAAACCTTTATCGTTATGCTAACTATGCCGCTGAAGAAGATATACAATTTTCATCGTCTTAGGTATCTTTAGGTTAGATACCTCTAGGAACAATATACCTAATACTATATTAATAATTTTAACCCTAATACTATATTTGAACCTAGTACTATATTAATAATTTTTAACCTAATTTTAAACCTAATTATGAATAATTTTTCAGGGTTTATGTTCCATGCAAGAAAAAATTCATGTTGGTGTCCTCTCGATACATAAAGTAATGGATTTCTCTTATGTACGGTCGAGCACGCAAAAATCCAGTATCTCCTGGTGAGTCGGATTCCCGACACTCTGGTCTTTACGCAATTTGCTACCTCCACCCAGGGTTATCTTACTGGCCAGGTAAACAGGGTATATGCGACCAATCTGTACAGTGCACCAAAAGTGGAATTAATGCGGCAAAGCTGATGCATTAAAATTCATCCACTGAGAAAAAAAATGAGTGATCCAATATCATTGGTGTTATTACTTAAATTAAATTTCGATGATTAAATTGTAAAACTGTTGGTGTAAATAATCGGATTTATTAGTCCAAACAAAACGCCATTCTCTTTAATAACATGACTTTTTCAAATATCATTCAAAAGGTATATCGTTAGCCGAAAACAATATATTATTGAATCTAACTAAAAAAATATAGCGAACAAATTATATCGTTTTGAATGCATTTTCTGCAATGAACAAAAAAAGCGTTTCAATTCATAACATGAATATTGTTGATTCGGGTACACAAGAAACATTGAATTTTGCTGGTTTGATTCAGATAAAATTTCTATTGAGTGAATATATTATTCTATTGTCCGATATTGATTTCCGATATTCATATCCATATCACATATCCGATATTGATTTCCAACTGCATAATTCGTTGAAATATTAGTATTTTATTATATGCCATAATTTAGTACCATTATAGTAACATATTACCATATTATAGGACTTCCGTTTCCGCTGTGAGTGCAAGTGAATGTGTGCGCAACGGGGAGGAAAGGAAAGGGAAAAAACAGTGCGGAAGGTAGCGGAAAATAGTGGAAGTGCGAGGAACAGCGAAGGGGAAGGAAGGGAGCGTGGGAGAGACGAACCCCACAGCGATAAGGGGGAGGAAAGAGGTAACGAGCGGAAAACAAGTGAGTGTGAGGTTAGGAAGGGTAGACAGGTGAGGGAGAATGAGGTAAGGAAAACGAGGGGGGGAGGTGTAAGCGCGAGGCGAAGGAAGAGCAGCAGCGACAGAGGACGGAAGTGATAAGAAGTAGAAGGAGAAAGAGATAAGGAGAACATGTGGGTAAAACAGAGGCGGTGTGAGACGCAGCAGGTAAAAGGTGAAGGAAGAGATGTGGGACGAAAGAAAGTGGTGGGAGGGGAGCAGCAAGGCATACGGACTCAGCGCGGCACGTGAACCCGTTGAGGCGCAAGGGCCAGGGGAGATGGAGAGAGAGGAGGAGCAAGTAGCGAGAAGGAGGGGGAGAAAGACGAACGCGGAACGGCTACGGTTAGAAAGAAGTGAGAGTGTAGGGGAAATTAGCGAGTTATGGAAGAGGAAGAGAGAGCAGATGGAGGATAAAGGGCAGGAGGGAAAAGAGGCCTTCCAGCAGAGCAGGAAGGTGCAGAGGTCACCGGAGGGAGGGAGACAGGAGGGGGGGAAGATGAGAGGAGTTAATAGAGGCAATGAGGAGAGAGATACAGATGGGACTGGAGGAGGTAAAGGGGCAAGGGAAAAAAGTGGAAAACGAATTAGGGAGGGTGAGAGGAGTAATAAACTGGCAGAGGAAAGATGGAGAAAGGAAAAGGAGGGAATGGAAAAAAGAATAAGGGAAGTAGAAGGAAAAATGGAAAAAGTAGGGGAACAAGGGAGAGGGGATAGTAAGGATCAGAGAAAGACTGCGTGAAATGGAGTACGCGGAGGAGAGAAGAAAGGGGGCTGAGGGAGAGGGAGACGAAGCGAGGGGAGAGACGGGAGGGACGGGTGGAGAGAAGGTTACAGGAAATGGAAAGGAAGGAAAGGAGAATGCAGTGGAAGTTGAAAAGAATAGGAGAGGAAGAGGAAAGAAGGGGGGAAAGGGTGAAGGTGGGGTATGGGAAGGTGATAATAGAGGGCAAAGTGTGGTATTGGGATGAGAAAAAGGAAGTATTGAGAGACTGGAGGGGAAAGGAAAGGGGGACAGGAAGAGCAGAGGAGAGAAGGCAAGCGGAAAGAGGGGTGAAGGGACCAGGGGGGTCAAAAAACGATTAGAGAGGACGGAGAAAAAGGGCGAGAAAAAGAAAGGGAAGGAAGAAGAAGGAGGGAGGTGGAAAATAGCGTTTTGGAATGTGGCGGGTCTTACGAATAAGGATACGGATTTTTGGGAGGGATTGGAGGATTGGGAAGTGGTAGTGATGGCGGAGACGTGGGTGGAAGAAAAAGGATGGGACAGAATGAGAAAAAGATTGCCGAGGGGGTATACATGGATGGCACAGTGGGCGGTGAAATTAAATAGAAAGGGGAGAGTGGGGAATGGGAGGGATGGCGATAGGGGCGAGGGGGGAGATGAAAGCGCAAAGGAAAGGTGGCAGGGGGAGGAAGAGGGGATCATGACGGTGGACATGGAAGAGGGGGAGAATAGATGGGCAATAATCGGGGTGTACATAAACGGAGATATGGAAGGGAATACAGAGAGGCTAAAAGAATTGATGGAGCGGCAGGAGGGAAGGGGGTAATAATTGGAGGGGATTTTAATGCGCGGACGGGAGTGGAAGGGGCAGGAGGACGGGGGGAGAGGGAGGAGGGAAGGAGGTCGAAAGACGGGAAGGTAAACGCGCAAGGAAGAAAGCTCATAAAGGTGCTAGAGGAAACGGGGTGGGAGATTTTGAACGGGAACATAGAAGGGGATCAAGAGGGAGAATTGACATATACAGGGGGAAGGGGGCAGACTTTCATCGACTACGCATTAGGCGACAGGAAAACAAGGGAAACGGTGGAGAGGATGTGGATACGGGACAATGTGGAATCGGATCACCACCCGAGAGTGGTGACGATTAAAAAAGGGAAAACGGAAAGGAAGAGTCAGAGCAAAGGGGAAAGAACGGTAGGAAGTGGCAAATGGACGGAAAGGATGAAGGAGGGGTACAGAAGAAGACTGGAGGAAGTGGAATTAGAGGGAGGGGATATGCAAGGGTTGACCAAGGAGATAGAGGGGAAAATGAAGGAGGCGATGAAGGTGAGCGAGGAGGATGATGGTATGGCGAGGAGGGTGACAAGGGAAGGATGGTGGGATGAGGAAAGTAGAAAGAAGAAGAGGGAGGAACTAAGGAAATGGAGGAAAGGAAGAAGCACGACGGAACGGTACAAGGGGAAGAAAAGGGAGTACAATAAGATGTGTGAGAGGAAAAAGGAGGAAGGACGAGATAGGCGAATTAGGGAGGTAGCGGAAGCGAAGACGGAAGAGGAAGTGTGGGAGATAGTGAACAGGGGAAGAAAGAGAAGGAAAAGAGTGGAGGTTGGAATAACGGCTGTAGAGTGGAAGGAGGGTTCAGGGGGCTGCTAGGTGGAACAGATAGAAGAGGGGAAGAGGGAGCAAGAAGGGAAAGAAGAGGAGATATCGAGGAGGTTTTAAGGAAAGAGGAAATAAGGATGGCGATACGGAAAATAAAAGAGGGAAAGACGATGGGGAGAGACGAAATTCTGAACGAAGCGTGGAAGTGGGGAGGAGAGAAGGCGATTGACTGGGCATGGGAGATCTGCAGGAGGGTGTGGGAAGGGGAGGGTTGGCCAGAGGGATGGAAGACGGGAATTATAGTACCAATTATAAAAAGGGAAGGGCGAGAGAATGGAAGAATACAGGGGGGTGACGCTGATGCTGTCGCTGTACAAGGTGTACGCGCCGGTGTTGGCAAAAAGACTAGAAGAGGAGACGGAGAGAGTAGCAGCGGTGCCGCAG
>OZ023324.1:14358354-14515854 GCA_964007375.1 Ophion obscuratus
GCTCTAAAGGACGAGTTTTGTGAGAGGAGAGACGTGGCTTTTCCGTGCGGGCTGTCACCAGAGACCCAAGAATGTGACACTGCCAAATATCGTCGACGGTCGAGACCGAGGAACTTTCCGGATCTCGTCGCGCAGAATACAAATCGGTAGGACTGTCGTTTAGCTCGATTCGTTTTGTACGGGAATTTCACTAAATGGCTTTTAGTGAAATTTTAAATGGTTTTGGCACCTCGCCCTCGGAACCCTGTAGCGTCTTTCTTGCGCGCAAAATGACTTCCGCGGTTTTTTTCCCTTTGGATATTTATAAATGGATCGCCGGGAGGGATCATTTGCTTTTTGTAATGTTTTTTTTTGTCCGAGCACCTAGGATAAGTTTGGTAAAAAATTGCGCTCCGTCGGTAGCTCATTTTTATCGATTCACCGCGCGACCAGGGAATTCCCTGTTTTTTCCTTTGTTTTTATTTATTTTGCCCTCGCGCTTCCCGCGAGCGATGAGGCTTTGTGAAAGGAGGAATAAATCAGTCGGTTTGTGATCCTGCAAAATCCAAACTTGGTATGGGTATCGTTTCTCGCCTGGTGATAAAATCCTGCCCCTCTACCTCCGCACTTGCCAGTGGCTAGCCGAAAGGAGCACGGTATTTTATCTCGGGAAATTAAAATTTGTCAAGGGAAACTTTCCGGTGGCTGGCGCGCATCCCGAGGGGAAGTACCAAGGGTTTTGTAACGTAGAAGCGCATCGAAATTCACGTTACAATATATACTTTTTTTTTGGTCGTTCCAGTCGTACAGGGTCTTCCCCTTTTCACCAGCCCCAATCCGCCTCGACTTCGTTCTACCTCCCATTCCACCCCCCCCCCCTCCATCTTGCAGCTGCAGCCGACAGCCCTCTGTATCGTATTCGCCATGGCATATCTAACATGGGCATATGCAAACTGCGGAAAGTCTATACCGATACAGCCGATCCCAAGTTTACCTCGCAGTCACAGAACTAGTCGTCTTTCACCGAGAAATGTCGAAGAAAAACATTTCACGACGAAAGTGATGAGACTGGGATTCGAACCTGCGACCTCCCGATCCGCTGGCCAGCACGCTAACCACTACACCAACGCACCGGGTTTTATATATATATATATATATATATATATATATATGCACACACGCATATACGTAAATACTATACGAAATAAAGAAAAAATCTACTTTTGCAGGTGTGTGCATTATTTGAATTCGAGGATAAATAGCAATCACATGAGGTAGACTGTAGAACGATAACTGAATGCGCGATCCGACTACCAAATGACACAAATAAGTGGCTCAATTCACCATCGTAAGCCGGAAAGAGCGACATCCAAACCAGTGCAGCCAGATCGCGTGCAAAAGTTACCCCCTCTCTAGTCTCTTGCGCGCCCATCATACAATCATAGTAGCGCGTGTCCGTGAGCGAGCGACCCTCGGACATCTTCGGAAAGAACCGAGCGCCGTCGAAGTTTCCTGACATGGCGGAAATAAGTCGTATTATTACATTCAATCTCGTAAGTTACGATTCGCAGCCGGATGGATGATTGGCTTGTTTTTGGGGATAATGCTTTATCGCTTGATGAAAGGATATGAGAATGAATATATCAGGTTGATAAAAAAGTTTTGTCGCAAAAATTTAAAAAATATATTTTTACGTGTTGACGCAATATGATATCGAGCTATGTCGAGAATATTCTAGAATGTTTTCTACTCTTCCACGTGTCAGGGTAAAAAAGGGCGAGCGCGCGTTCTAGTGGACAGAAATGGCTTCGATCTCGCAGGAACAACTTCGAGCGATCATTTTTTACGAGTGGCGGCGCGGCACGAACGCAAGCACAACTGCTAAAAATATACACGATGCATTCTACGAGAACGTAGTTTCTCATCGAACAGTCCAGCGTTGGTTCAATCGTTTTAAATCTGGAGACACAAGCCTTGAAGATAAGGAACATTCCGGACGACCGTCGACCATCGATGATAACGCATTACTCCGCTGCATCAAAGAAAAACCGGAAGCAAGTACGCACGAGCTAGCAAGAGAACTTGGCTGCACCCAACCGTCAATAGTCAATCACTTACACAACTTGGGATACAGGAAGGTTCTAGCTCAATGGATACCACACCGTCTCACCGACGACAATAAGAACTGTCGCGTGACCATCTGCCAGTCTCTCCTACTTCGCCACCATCGCGAGGAATTTTTAGAAGATCTCGTGACGGGAGATGAAAGCTGGGTCTTATATGATGACAGAACGCGTTTAGCCTACTGGCTTCCTATCGGAGAAAAACCGCCACACCAACCGAAATCTGATCGTCACTCACAAAAAGTTTTGTTGTGCTGTTTCTGGGACCCAAAGGGAATGCTGTTTCACAATTTTCTCCCTGTAGGTAAAACGATCTCCTCTATACGATTGTTCGGGAATCAGCATTCCCTCGGGACGGGATCTCGGGCTTTCAAAAGGCGCGGCAACGATCGAGGAGACACGGTCGACGAGCGGCGGCGCCACGTGACGGGGATCGCTCGGTGCGGCCCGCGACGCATGCGCGCTCGGACGATCTACATCGCTCTCGGTCGATTGCCTCGCCTTGACCGCTCTCTTCTCTTCCGGGTCTTGGTGCGACCACACGTGTCACGGGCTACAATCACCTCATTCCAAATTTCCCTCGGGCTCTTTTCATCGGGTCTTTATAAATCTATCGGAATCATTTGGGTACGGGCTCTTTACCTCTACGGGAACATACTTTCGGGAATACAATTTCTTCACGCCGCGTTCCTCGTGAGATTTACGCCCTCACGGAAGAACCGGCATCGGGCACGTGGTCGGCGCCATCTTTTTCTGTCGGGATCTTTACACTTTTACCAGTTCACCGAATTTTACAAATAAAGACATTACCACACGAACTCCCACGCGTTTATTATTATTTAACACCAACACCAGATACGCGGGTTAGAACATTGCGTTCTTATAACAACGATACATCGAGAATCTCCAGGAATTGGCAAAAGCTATTAGAAAAAAACGGCCAAGACGCGCGACTGTGCTCCTTCTCCACGACAACGCATGACCCCATATCGCAAAGAAAACCCACAAAACAATCACTGAGCTTCACTGGAATACCGTTCCTCATCCACCATACTCTTCCGACATCGCGCCATCTGACTACCATTTTTTCAGACATTTGAAGGCATATTTGAGAAACAAAATGTTCAAAAACGTTGACGATCTCAGAAGGGATATTTTAAATTTCTTTGACTTCCAGCCGCCGCAGTTTTGGGCAAAGGGAATAAATGAGTTGCCAACTAGATGGTCGAGTGTCATAGAAACCGATGACGAATATATTGTTGATTAGAAATGTTTTGTATAAGATATATAAATAAATAAATTATATTGAAATTATTGCGACAAAACTTTTTTATCAACCTGATACGTTTTTATCAACCTGATACGAATATAAATATATTTCCGCTTACTTTTATGAAGTACAATTTATTTGGCATCGGCATGAGTGTGAGTAAAGCGCAAACAATGTTTTAAAAGATGAATAAGTTGTAATTTAGATTTATTATTATATTTAATTAACGTACAAACTAATAAAATAAGCGGTCAGAGTGCGCGATACATTTTTCGACACTAAAAGATGACTAATTAAAATAACAATGATAACTAATAAAAATAACTAGTCAAATAAGAATTAATAGTAACAATAATTTTTTAAAAAAGCACTGAGCGCGGGGAGTGATCCCGCGCCCTTCCGGACCGAAGCCAGGAACGCTACCAACGGAACCATCTCATCGCTTGTAGAATATGTGCACTTTCTGGTACTCACGATTCGCGGCCGGATGGATGATTGGCGAATTCTTGGGGATAATGCTTTATCGCTTGATGAAAGTATAAAAATTAATATAATAATACGAATATAAATATATTTCCGTTTACTTTTATGAATTACAATTTATTTGGCATAGGGACGGGTGTGAGTAAAGCGTAAACAATTTTTTAGAAGAGAAATCAGTTGTAATTTAGATTTATTATTATATTTAAATTAACGTACAAACTTATAAAATAAGCGGCCACAGTTCGCGATAAATTATTCGATACTTAACCCTTTGACTGTCAGTGACACACATAGGGGCACAAAAAGTCGTGTCATTTTTGTGTCATGACACACATGTGGGCATTTGAAAAAAAAAAATTCTACTACAGCGATTTGACTATAATTTGGTAAATCATAGGTTTTGGGGTCGCTGAATCGGAATTTGAAAGCACATTTCCAAAATTCAAAATGGCCGTTCCAATATGGCGGACTCAAATTAGTGTTAGAGGGTTTTTGAGGTCGCTAAATCCGAATTTGAAATCAGATTTCTAAAATCCAAAATGACGGATCTAATATGGCGGACGCAAATTCGAAAAATGGTTCGATTCCGACGAAAGTAGGTACCGATTGTTTGTTGAGGTCGCTGAAACCGAATTTAAAATCGGATTTCCAAAATTCAAAATGGCGGATCCAATATAACAGACGCAAATTCGAAAAGTAGTTTGATTTCGGCAAACATTTGTATCTTTAGAATGTTTATGGTCGATAATTTCGAATTTGTGTCCTAACTTCAAGTATCTGACGTTCGGATACAATACGATGAATAAAAATTTAGCAAATCATATATGACAATCTACCCATAGTAACAAATGTAAAAAAATACTTTTTTGGTTTTATATCCCGCTCCCTGCCGAACTCAGAGCCACCAATCGAGGACGTGACCGTCATTGACTCCGATTATGTATTGTATTTCTTTTGTAGTTTTAATTTTTTTCCGATTTTAATTTTATTCTTTTTTTGTTGTCTGTATCTATTGTTTTTTTCATTCTTTGTGGATTTTTTTCATTAATTTTTATCTTTTGTTTTATGTTTGGACAACAAATGAAAAAGAATTTCGGTATTTCACCTGATTATACCGTTATTCGTGGTACTTTTGGAAGCAAGGTACCGCACACAGTGGAACGTTACCACGATCTTTGCACATAAAGAATGTTGCCTTCCTTTGTTTTTTGGAATAACATTCAGTGCAACGCTTTCTTATCTACTTATCGTCTGAAATATAGAATGGATAGTGACTTCGTGACGAGTGCAGAAGATTTTTGGGTTTACAAACATACCCTTTAGATTATGTGTATTGATCACAATGATCTTCTAACAGCTCTGTTGCCAGTGCACAACTAAAGTGTAAAGAAGTCATTTTTTCGAGTCAGTTTAGAGATGATTATAGATGACGGAAGCATTATAAATTGCAGGTTCGAATAAATGAAATTTTATTTGTGATGCCACTTGACGGTCGTGTGAATTGTTTCGTCAGAAGAAATAGACTGATCTGTTTTGTCTACATCTCCTATATTGCTATTATAAGAAATAACAACATTTGGCTTCATGATCTGTTACTTGGTGAGCTTAGTCTTTAGTCCATGTCAAAATTCTCGCTAGACATTCACATTGTTGATATTATTATTAATATTATGTTAAATGATTTCTCGCATTTAGTCGCTCGAATTGAAATCAACTCAATCATACTAAAACTGAAAACCTTTCCTGTCATATTGGAGCCACCATTTTGAATTTTGGAAATTCGATTTCAGATTTGGATCCAGCGACCTCGAAAACCCTGAGGTACTCACTTTCGTCGGAATCAAACCATTTTTCAAATTTGCGTCCGCCATATCAGATCCGCCATTTTGAATTTTTGAAATCTAATTTCAAATTCGGATTCCGCAACCTTGAAAATCCTATAGTGCTCACTTTTGTCGGAATCAAACCATTTTTCAAATTTGCATCCGCCATATTGGATCCGCCATTTTTTATTTTGGAAATCCGATTTCAGATTCGGTATCAGCGACCTTGAAAACCGTAAGGTACTCGCTTTCGTCGGAATCAAAACATTTTTGAAATTTGCGTCTGCCACATTGGATCCGCCATTTTTTATTTTGGAAATTCGATTTCAGATTCAGATTCAGCGACACTAGAAACCTTCGCACTGAAATTTTCAAACTAATAAAATAAGCGGTCGGACCGCGCGATACATTTTTCGACACTACAAGATAACTAATTAAAATAATAATGATAGCTAATAAAAATAACTAATTAAATAAGGATTAATAGTAATAATAAATTTTAAAAAAAATAGTGAGCACGGGGAACGATCCCGCGCCCCTGCGAACCGAAGCCAGGAACGCTACCAACGGGACGATCTCACCGCTTGTAGAATATGTGCACTTTCTGGTACTGACGATTCGCGGCGGGATGGATGATTGGCTTGTTTTTGGGGATAATGCTTTATCGCTTGATGAAAGTATGAGAATTAATATAATAATACGAATATAAATATATTTCCGGTAACTTTTATTAACTAACTCCGGTAACTATTTATTTGGCATAAGGACGGGTATGAGTAAAGCGTAAACAAATGTTTAGAGGATAAATAAGTTATAATTTAGATTTATTATTATATTTAAGTTAACGTATAAACTAAAAAAATAAGCGATCAGAGTGCGCGATACATTTTTTGTATACATTAATAACGCAGAGAATGAAGAGCTAAATAAGCATTGAAATCATCTAAAAGCCTCGCGCGTGCTGTCGAGTGACGTCACGCGCGAGTCGTACTCAAATTGCTTTTTCCCTTGAAGCCTTCGTTTTGGCTTGGCCGCACATGAACGTGCTCAGCGTTCATGTATTCGTGTAGGTGCCGATGGCGCGGTCGGGAAACTCCGACCGCGCTCAGCTGTTTCCGAAGATGTCCGAGCGTCGCTCGCTCACGGACGCGCGCTACTATGATTGTGTGATGAGCGCGTCAGAGACTAGAGAGGGGGTAACTTTTACGTGCGATCTGGCTGCACTGGACCCAAGTACTACAGTAGACCCGAGTATAGTAATACGCGCTTCCTATACTATGCGATTTGAAGCGAAGTGTCGACCCGACCAAGAGGCAATGCGTGGGACAAACAGCCGATTGTTACATATTCAATCTTCTCCGAGACGGTTTATATTTCGGTGACGCCTCTCAAGGCTTTTGAGGGGATCCTTCTGGAGAGACCTCAATTGAAGATCGAAATGCTATTAGATTCACGGAACCCACCGTTGTTCAGAACCGGGAATTACGGAAAAAATAATTGTAAAGCTAAGTCCATCTGACTCATGTTGATAATGTGTTTGGCTAAACATACGAAAAGCGTTAACCGAATTTCGTTCTGAAATTTGGCATACACCTACCTTTTAATATTTAAAGATATCCTTTAAAAGGATTTTTGGCGACGCGCCAAAGTTTTCGAGATATCAATTTTTGAAAGTTGTTTTTTTTACCGCGCTCCTACTATGTCTATATTACTATCTAAATGGTAGAAACCCTTTTTCCATCGCTGCAACGCCCGGTTACCAAGCATTATAATGATGTACACGTAAAATATAATATAAAAAAATTGAAAACTACAAAATCCAAAAAAATGTTAAAAACCATGCAAAAATTAGAAACAGGCGAAAACAAAGAAAAACCAGCCACTAGAGAAGCAAAAAAATATATAAAATCCCAAACCCATTCAAAGTTAATAAATGAACCCCAAAAACCAATCAAACCTGCAAAAAAATGACCTGGGGAATAATAAACAAAAAATGAATCTACGACGCTCTGTGTCTATCTCAATATTGCACGTAGATCCGCGGAGATGCGCGCCTACTCTAGTGTTCCACGCACCCTACCATTCCACACGCACATCCGGCGTGCTCTGCGCCCATGCCAGTGTTCCACGGACCTTACACCATTCGCACAAAACGGAGCGCGCAAAAACATATATAGGTATAGACAGAGCTTAGCCCGCCAGCTAGATATAGTAGGAGCGCGGTAAAAAAAAGTGACGGTCAAAAATCGACATCTCGATAACTATGGCGCGTCGCCGCCAATCCTTTTAGGGGATCTCTTAAAGGATTAAAAGGAAGGTGTATGCCAAATTTCAGATCGTAATTCGGATTCCGCTTTTCGGTAGTTTGTCCGGGGGAAATTATTCATTCGGCAGGACTTATCGCGGGACTTATGTCTGTTGGCTGAGAGCGGTGGGGGAAGGCTTCGCCTGCAGGGCTAACGCGAAGCGAGGCATATTATATTTACTCGCATATGAAGTAATACGGTTCCTTCCCGTAGACGCACCATGCCCGAGCCGCCTGGGATGCCAAAAAAATGAAGCGTGGCACTGTAGCTAGATGAGAGCGGATTTGAAACGTAGGCAGACGCTCAAGCGGGAGTGAGGAAACAGTACAACCTCAAGTATAGGGTGATCAAAACGCTGAAATGACCCGCGTATAGAAAGGATGGTGTTGGAGATTGTTTGGATTGCTCGAACGTAAAGAATGATTTAGTTTAAATTTGTATTGCCCTATTTTTACTATGATCAATTTTCTTGCATTTTCGAATTGTAGATTTCTAAATGAGCATCTTGAAAAATAAGTAACCGATTCTAGTAGGAAATTTGGTCCAGAAAAACCATCAGCTGACCCAAAAATTAATTCGCATCGCACTCTAACGATGGAGGTATCAATCTTACAAAAAGACGTGGGCGAGCGGGGAATCGCCCCATGTTTTTATACTCCAATAAGGCGCGGTTCTGGAAAAGTGCATGTTTCTTCATGGACAATTACTTGCGAATTTCGATGTGATAAATGGCCGAGCAATTTTCTTAAATGGGTAGCCCGATAATGGTAAAGGCTCGGACGGTTATAGATTAAGCATGATGCCCTCATAAGAGTGGGTTCCGAAAGTTGGAAATCGTTGCCAATTTTTTTGTGGCTTTCATTAGGTACTAGGAACGATCGGCGGAAATAAAACACTGAAATCCCTTTATCGCCGGAAATACAATGTTTATTCGAATTTGACCCCCTCTCCAACCGCCGATAAGGGCGGGTTCCGGAAGGTGGAAATCGTTGCTAATTTTTTTGTGGCTTTCGTTAGGTACTAGGAACGATCGGCGCAAAAAAAATAGGTATCCCTTTATCGCCGGAAATACAATTTTTATTCTAATTTGACTCCCTCTCCCGCCACTGAAAAGGGCGGGTTCCGGAAGTTGGAAATCGTTGCCAATTTTGGTGTGGCTTTCGATAGGTACTAGGAATGATCGACGTAAATAAGAAAACTGGGAATCCCTTTCTCGCCGGAAATACAATTTTTATTCGAATTTGGCCCTCTCTCCCACGCCCGGTAAGGGCGGGTTCCGGAAGTTGGAAATCGTTGCCAATTTTTTTGTGGCTTTCGATGGGTACTAGAAACGATCGGCGCAAATAAAAAAAAATGGGAATACCTTTATCGCCAGAAAAACAATTTTTGTTCGAATTTCGGCCCCTCTCCCACCACCGACAAGGGCGGCTTCCGAAAGTTGAAAATCGTTCCCAATTTTTTTGTAGGTCTCTTTAGGTATTAGAAATAATCAGCGCAAATAAATAAAACCCAGAAATCTTTCACCGGCGAAAATACGATGTTCATTCGAATTTCACTCCCCCATAACGGTGTGATCCGGAAGTTGGAAATCGTTGCCAATTTTTTTTGTGCCTTTCGGTAGGTACCAGGAAAGATCGGCGCAAATAAACAACTGGGAATCCCGTCATCGCCGAAAAAAATGGTTTATTCGAATTTGACCCCCTACCTCAACGCCGATAAGTGCGGGCTCCGGAAGTTGGAAATCGTTGTCAATTTTTTTGTGGTTTTTATTAGGTACTAGGAATGATCGGCGCAAATAAAAAAAACTGGGAATCCCGTTATCGCCGGAAATACAATTTTTAGTCAAATTCGACCTCCTCTCCCACCCCCGGTAAGGGCGGGTTCCGAAAGTTGGAAATCGTTGCCAATTTTTTTTGTGGCTTCCGTTAGGAACTAGGAACGATCGGCGCAAATAAAAAAACTGGGAATCCCTTTATCGCCGGAAATGCAATTTTTATTCGAATTTGACTCCCTCTCCCACCACTGATAAGGGCAAGTTCGGGAAGTTGGGAAGAGTTGCCAATTTTTTGTGGTTTTCATTCGGTACTAGGAACGATCGGCGAAAATAAAAAAAAACTGAGAATCCCTTTGTCGCCGGAAATACAATTTCTAATCAAATTTGAACCGCTCTCCCGCCCCCGATAAGGGCGGGATCGGGAAGTTGGAAATCGTTGCCAATTTTTTGTGGCGTTTGATATGTTGAAAATTGAATAAAGAACCTAGCGTAATATTTCGGTTCCTATGCTAAGTTTTAAGGTGCCCGGAAATCCCAAATTCTCGCGATAATCATCGACCGTCTAAATGAAGGTCGCCTCGAGCTTAGTGAAAAAAACTTCGCGCTACTTGTGCGAGGGAAAACCCCGGCTCTCTCGGAGCGCCGAGCGACACTCGAATCACGCAAATGTCGCCTGCGGAGAGACAGTAATTATCGAACATTCTCCCGATGCGGAACGATCATTTGCTCCCGCCTCATAATTCTGTAGCTCGACCACTTTTAGGCGCGTAATCAACGATTCCTGTTTTTGAAAGGGACTTGTGCGTAACCCGCGCAGCGTCTTCCGTGTGATCCACTAAGACAATTAAAGTTATCTAGTTTTTCCATTATAACAGCTGGTCACATTCATTATTTGCCTTATCTCCTGCACGATCAATACGTTTTTTCGCACTCCTCGATCGGCGATAATAAAATAAATAATATTAAATGTGGTCCCACAGTTATTCGAAGGGCGTGCGCGACCAGATAGGTAATAAGAACGATCGGCGCAAATAAAAAAAACTCGGAATCCCTTTTTCGCCGGAAATACAATTTTTATTCGAATTTGACCCGCTCTCCCGCGCCCGATAAGGGCGGGGTCCAGAAGTTGGAAATCGTTGCAAATTTTTTTGTGGATTTCGATAGGTACTAGGAACGATTGGCGCATATAAAAAACAACTGGGAATCCCTTTAAGGCCAGAAATACAATTTTTATTCGAATTTCACCCCCTCTCCCACCGCCGATAAGGACGGGTTCCGGAAGTTGGAAATCGTTGCCAATTTTATTGTGGCTTTCGTTAGGTAGTGGGAACGATCGGCGCAAATAACAATACTGGGAATCCCTTTATCGCCGGAAATACAATTTTTATTCGAATTTGACCCCCGGTCCCGCCGCCGATAAGGGAGGGTTCCGAAAGTTGGAAATCGTTGCCAATTTTTCTGTGGCTTTCGTTAGGTATTAGGAACGATCAGCGCAAATAAAAAAACTGGGAATCCCGTTATCGCCGGAAATACAATTTTGATTCGCATTTGACCCACTCACCCGCCCCTGATAAGGGCGGGTTCCCGAAGTTGGAAATCGTTGCCAATATTTTGTGGCTTTCGATGGGTACTATGAACGATCGGCGCAAATAAAAAAACTGGGAATCCCTTCATCGCCGGAAATACAATTTTTATTCGAATTTCACCACCTCTCCCACCGCCGATAAGGACGAGTTCCGGAAGTTGGAAATCGTTGCCATTTTTATTGTGGCTTTCGTTACGTACAAGGAACGATCGGCGCAAATATATAAACCGGGAATCCCTTTATCGGCGGAAATACAATTTTGATTAGAATTTGGCCCCCTCTCCCGCACCGATAAGGGCGGGTTCCGGAAGTTGGAAACCGATGCCAATTTTTTTGTGGCTTTGGATAGGTACTAGGAACGATAGGCGCAAATAAAAAAACCGCGAATCCCTTTATCGCCGTAAATACGATTTTTATTCGAATTTGACCACCTCTCCCACCGCCGGTAAGGGCGGGTTGCGGAAGTTGGAAATCGGTGCCAATATTTATGTAGCCGTCATTAGGTACTAGAAACTATCGGCGCAAATAAAAAAACTGGAAATCCCTTTATCGCCGGAAATACAATTTTTAGTCGAATTCGACCTCCTCTTCCACCCCCGGTAAGGGCGGGTACCGAAAGTTGGAAATCGTTGCCAATTTTTTTGTGGCTTTCGATAGGTACTAGGAAACATCGGCGCAGATAAAAAAACCGGGAATCCCTTTATCGCCGGAAATACAATTTTGAACCGAATTTAACCCCATCTCCCGCCCCGATAAGAGCAGGTTCGGAAGTTGGAAATCGTTGCCAATTTTTTGTGGCTTTCGTTAGGAACTAGGAACGATCGGCGCAAATAAGAAAACGGCGAATCCCTTTATCGCCGGAAAGGCAATTTTTATTCGAATTTGACTCCCTCTCCCATCACTGATAAGGGCGGGTTCGGGAAGTTGGAAAGCGTTGCCTATTTTTTTTGGGTTTCACTAGGTACTAGGAAAGATCGGCGCAAATAAACAAATCTGAGAATCCCTTTATCGCCGGAAATACAATTTTTATTCAAATTTGAACCGCTCTCCCACCCCCGATAAGGGCGGGTTCGGGAAGTTGGAAATAGTTGCCAATTTTTTTGGGCGTCCGATAGGTATTAGGAACGATCGGCGCAAATAAAAAAAAACTGGGAATCCCTTTTTCGCTGGGAATAAAATTTTTATTCGAATTTGACCCCCTCTCCCGCCCTCGATAAGGGCGGTGTCGAGAAGTTGGAAATCGTTGCAAATTTTTTTGTGGCTTTCGATAGGTACTAGGAACGATCGGCGCATATAAAAAAAGAACTGGGAATCCCTTTATGGCCAGAAATACAATTTTGATTCGACTTTCACCCCCTCTCCCACCGCCGATAAGGACGGGTTCCGGAAGTTGGAAATCGTTGCCAATTGTATTGTGGCTTTCGTTAGGTTCTGGGAACGATCGGCGAAAATAAAAAAAACTGGGAATCCCGTTGTCGCCGGAAATAGAATTTTTATTCGAATTTGACCCCCTCTCCCACCCCCGATAAGGGCGCGTTCCGAAAGTTGGAAATCGTTGCCAATTTTTCCGTGGCTTTCGTTAGGTATTAGGAACGATCAGCGCAAATAAAAAAACTGGGAATCCCTTTATCGCCGGAAATACAATTTTTATTCGAATTTGACTCTCCCGCCCCCAATAAGGGCGGGTTCCGGAAATTGCAAATCATTGCCAATTTTTTATGTGGCTTTCATTAGGTACTAGAAATGATCGGCGGAAATAAAAAACTGGGATTCCTTTATCGCCGGAAATACAATTTTTATTCGCATTTGACGCCCTCTCTCGCCCCCGATAAGGGTGGATTCCGGAAGTTGGAAACCGTTGCCAATTTTTTTGTGGCTTTCGATAGGTACTAGGAACGATCGGTGCAAATAAAAAAAACTGGGAATCTCTTTATCGCCGGAATTACAATTTTTATTCGAATTTGACCCCCTCTCCCGCCCCTGATAAGGGTGGGTTCCGGAAGTTGGAAATCGTTGCCAATATTTTGTGGCTTTCGATGGGTACTATGAACGATCGGCGCAAATAAAAAAAACTGGGAATCCCTTTATCGCCGGAAATACAACTTTTATTCGAATTCCACCACCTCTGCCGCCCACGATAAGGACAGGTTCCGGAAGTTGGAAATCGTTGCCAATTTTATTGTGGCTTCCGTTACGTACAAGGAACGATTGGCGCAATTATAAAAACCGGGAATCCCTTTATCGCCGGAAATACAATTTTGATTCGAATTTGGCCCCCTCTCCCGCTCCAATAAGGGCGGGTTCCGGAAGTTGGAAACCGATGCCAATTTTTTTGTGGCTATGGATAGATACTAGGAATGATAGGCGCAAATAAAAAAACTGCGAATCCCTTTATCGCGGGAAATACAATTTTTATTCGAATTTGACCACCTCTCCCACCGCCGATAAGGGCGGGTTGCGGAAGTTGGAAATCGTTGCCAATTTTTATGTGGCTTTCATTAGGTACTAGAAACGATCGGCGCAAATAAAACACTGGAAATCCCTTTATCGCCGGAAATACAATTTTTATTCCAATTTGACGCCCTCTCCCGTCCCCAATAAGGCCGGGTTCCGCAAGTTGGAAACCGTTGCCAATTTTTTTGTCGCTTTCGATAGGTCCTAGGAACGATCGGCGCAAATAAAAAACTGGGAATCCTTTTATCGCCGGAAATACAATTTTTATTCGAATTTGACACCCTCTCCCGACCCCAATAAGGGCGGGTTCCGGACATTGGGAATCGTTGCCAATTTTTTTGTCGCTTTAATTAGGTACTAGAAACGATCGGCGCAAATCAAAAACTGGGAATCCCTTTATCGCCGGAAATACAATTTTTATTCGAATTTGACCCACTCAGCCGCCACCACAGGGCGGATTCCGGACGTTGGAAAGCGTTGCCAATTTTTTTGTGGCTTTCGATAGGTACTAGGAACGATAGGCGCAAATAAAAAACTGCGAATCCCTTTATCGCCGGAAATACAATTTTTATTCGAATTTGGCCACCTCTCCCACCGCCGGTAAGGGCGGGTTGCGCAAGTTGGAAATCGTTGCCAATTTTTATGTGGCTTTCATTAGGTACTAGAAACGATCGGCGCAAATAAAAAACTGGAAATCCCTTTATCGCCGGAAAAACAATTTTTAGTCAAATTCGACCTCCTTTCCGAACCCTGGTAAGGGCGGGTACCGAAAGTTGAAAATCGTTGCAAATTTTTGTGTGGCTTTCGATAGGTACTAGGAAACATCGGGGCAAATTAAAAAAACCGGGAATCCCTGTATCGCCGGAAATACAATTTTTATCCGAATTTGACCCCCTCTCCCTCCGCGATAAGGGCAGGTTCGGAATTTGGAAATCGTTGCCAATTTTTCGTGGCTTTCGTTAGGAACTAGGAACGATGGCGCCAATAAAAAAATGGCGAATCCCTTTATCGCCGGAAAGGCAATTTTTATTCGAATTTGACTCCCTCTCCCACCACTGATAAGGACGGGTTCGGGAAGTTGGAAATCGTTGCCAATTTTTTTTTGTGGCTTTCACTAGGTACTATAAACGATCGGCGGAAATAAAAAACTGGGATTTCTTTATCGCCGGAAATACAATTTTTATTCGAATTTGATGCCCTCTCCCGCCCCAGATAAGGGTGGATTCCGGAAGTTGGAAACCGTTGCCAATTTTTTTGTGGCTTTCGATAGGTACTAGGAACGATCGGAGCAAATAAAAAAACTGGAAATCTCTTTATCGCCGGAAATACAATTTTTATTCGAATTTGACCCCCTCTCGCGCCCCCGATGAGGACAGGTTCCGGAAGTTGGAAATCGTTGCCAATTTTGTTGTGGCTTTCGTTACGTACAAGGAACGATCGCCGCAAATATAAAAACCGGGAATCCCTTTCTCGCCGGAAATACGATTTTGATTCGAATTTGGCCCCCACTCCCGCCCCGATAAGGGCGGGTTCCGGAAGTTGGAAACCGATGCCAATTTTTTTGTGATTTTGCATAGGTACTGGGAACGATAGGCGCAAATAAAAAAACTGCGACCCCTTTATCGCCGGAAATACAATTTTTATTCGAATTTGACCACCTCTCCCACCGCCGATAAGGGCGGGTTGCGTAAGTTGGAAATCGTTGCCAATTTTTATGTGGCTCTCATTAGGTACTAGAAACGATCGGCGCAAATAAAAAACTGGAAATCCCTTTATCGCCGGAAATACATATTTTATTCCAATTTGACGCCCTCTCCCGCCCCCGATAAGGCCGGGTTCCGGAAGTTGGAAACCGTTGCCAATTTGCTTGTGGCTTTCGATAGGTACTAGGAAACATCGGCGCAAATAAAAAAAACCGGGAATCCCTTTGTCGCCGGAAATACAATTTTTATTCGAATTTTACCCCCTCTCCCGCCCCGATAAGGGCTGGTTCCGGAAGTTGGAAATCATTGCCAATTGTTTGTGGCTATCGTTAGGAACTAGGAACGATAGGCGCAAATAAAAAAACTGGGACTCTAGTTATCGCCGGAAATGCAATTTTTATTCGAATTTGACTCTTTCTCCCACCTCTGATAAGGGCGGGTTCGGGAAGTTGGAAAGCGTTGTCAATTTTTCGTGGCTTTCATTCGGTACTAGGAACGATCGGCGCAAATAAAAAAATCTGAGAATGCCTTTATCGCCGGAAATACAATTTTTATTCAAATTTGAACCGCTCTCCCACCCCCGATAAGGGCGGGTTCGGGAAGTTGGAAATCGTTGCCATTTTTTTGGGCGTCCGATAGATATTAGGAACGATCGGCGCAAATAAAAAAAACTGGGAATCCCTTTTTCGCCGGAAATACAATTTTTATTCGAATTTGACCCCCTCTCCTGCCCCCGATAAGGGCGCGGTCCAGAAGTTGGAAATCGTTGCAAATTTTTTTGTGGCTTTCGATAGGTACTAGGAACGATTGGCGCAAATAAAAAAAAAACTGGGAATCCCTTTATCGCCGGAAATACAATTTTTATTCGAATTCCACCCCCTCTCCCACCGCCGATAAGGATGGGTTCCGGAAGTTGGAATTCGTTGCCAATTTTATTGTGGCTTTCGTTAGGTACTGGGAACGATCGGCGCAAATAAAAAAACTGGGAATCCCGTTGTCGCCGGAAATACAATTTTTATTCGAATTTGACCCCCTCTCCCGCCGCCGATAAGATCGGGTTCCGGACGTTGGAAACCGTTGCCATTTGTTTTGTGGCATTCGATAGGTACTAGGAACGATAGTAGAGGAGCTAGGCCGGTTCTGCTTCACTTTGGGGGGAGGGTCAAGTGGGGGAGGGCCAAGTGGGGGAGGGTCAAGTGGGGGAGGGTCAAGTGGGGGAGGGTCAAGTGGGGGAGGGTCAAGTGGGGGAGTGTCAAGTGGTCGGAGGGTCAAGGGGGGGGGGGGTCAAGGGGTGGTCAAGGGGGTGGTGTACAGGGGGGTGTACAGGCAAGGTGTACAGGGGGGCGGGGTGCAGGGGAGCAATGTCCGGGGCGGGGGATTCCCACGGTTCTTCGAACGTGTTCAAACCTGTTTTCCTCGATTGGGGGGGGGGAGGTCGCCGGGCGCGTGTGACGTCACAGAGGGGCTTCTGTCGAGGGCCATGTGGTCCGTGAAGCGCTTGACGGGAGGGGGAAGCCGGCATTGATGAGTGTTTTGTATGTGTGTGTGTGTGTTGGACGCGAGTGACGTCACAGAGTGGCCTCTGTGGAGAGCCATGTGGTCCTTGGAGCGACTGGTGGGGGACGCCGTCTCAAAGCTCGCCGACAGACAGGTCCTGACAGGTTTCTTGGAAAAGCGTGCGTGCATGTGTGTGTGTGTGACAACCATATATGGGTCGGGAAATTTTCGGTCATATGGAAACGCTAGGCGCCACATGAAGGGCGGCGCCTTTCAAAGCCCATTATTTATGACATGCAGCTGGTTCCATGCCGAAAGACAATGTCTATTGCATCCGTCCCGTCTCAAAGCTCGTCTCGAGACAGGTCCTGACAGGTTCTCGGGAAAAATCTTTAGGGATCAAAGGGACCGCGGATGGACCACTTGAGCGCAGCTGCACGCTTGGGGGGGGATTCCCACGGTTTTTCGAACGTGTTCAAACCTGTTTTTCACGATTGAGGGCGGGGAGGGATTTGAGTGGGAGGCTTACGAGGAAGCTTATAATTTCATGGACCAGGCTCAGACTGCACGATTCCACTGCACCATCAACATCTAAAAGAACTTTGAAAGTGCGCGGAAAATGGATCTCTCGAGTATCAACAAAGTCGGCCGGATGGCGGAATTCCTCCCAACGAAGAAGCTGTCTAATCTCCGACATAAGGGCAGTACAAACCAAATTTGGGAAACGCTACATCGTGGACATCGCGGATGAGTTCTCTGTCTTCTTACCGGCGCGACTTGTGAAGGCCTTCGGCCAAGATCCGACAATGTTCGAGAGTATGCTGCAAGTGGCACGCGATGGTCAGCTCTGCATGCAGTATATTGGTGGAAAATACAACAGTGTCGAGTTCCGTCGTCTCTGAACATGGTGGACGGGAAAAAATTCATTGGAACACCATCGCCAAACGGCTGTTCGCATCATCGAGAGTATGCTGCAACTGGTCAACGCAGTGATGGAAACTACAACAATGTCGAGCTGCATCGTCTCCAAGCGTGGAGACAAAATTGAGCACCATCGTTTAGCGGCTGTTCGCATGGTTTTTTTTCAAAGTGCTGATTATGTAAAAAAAATGTATATGTTTGGTCGAATTGTAAATGATGGGTGTTTTCGTCGTAGAATAAAGAATACAAATGACATTTTCATCGAAATGTTTTTTATTCATTTGAAATCCCTCACTCACGCTTCGTACACAGAGAGCCAGCTTTTCAACGACTCTACATTCGCTTTGGCGCAATTGTATTTTGTATTGAAGGAATAATGGGGACATTTAACGTTTGCGATTTTCGGCAACTTCTGCAGCGATGGACAGTCCAGAGTCTCCAGATCGATGACTTTTGTTGCTGAATCCGTGAATCTTGATAGCCATGCGCATTTTTCGAATCCCTTGGCATAGATCGTAGGAGCTCCTTCCAAGATTCCTCGAATTGTCGTTCTAGCTGCCTCGTATGGTATGCCGCTGTGTTCCCATCGTATTCCATGATAATTGCGTTCCAGCCACTTGTTTGTCAATTTGTACTTGGCCGGTAAAGCGTCCCAGGTGAATGGTGCATCGAAGAAGAATGTCAGCGGTTCAGCGTTCTTCTCATGGAGTTTAACGATGGACATCTCCTTTAGGACAAATTCGTTGACGGGTCTCTTGAAGCCCTGCACATCGACGATAAGCTCCATGTTGACTGAAGTGGACGCGAATTATCGGCATGATTTTATACCAATTTTTTAACTCCACCACTGATTGGATTGTACTCGACAATACGATCATGGAGGATCATGCAGTACGCTGAAGTTTGCGGTGGAATATTGTTTTTCAATTCAAATTCAAGGCGCACATCAACAGGACCGGACTTGAGCGAATCGTTTTGTTTTGAGCAGTCAATGACAACGAGGGGGGCTTTTTCTAAAAATTCCACCCTGCTCAGCCATGGTTCAGCCTCTTTGTTGTAATAGGTCGGTTGAAAATTCGCATACATCTCGTAGAGTAGAGCATATTGATTTTGATCAATGTTCAAATTCAAATTTCCATATGGATAACATTGTGAGTTGAGGTATAGCTTGACGTCGCTCAGGTTACAATGATCAAAGTGGCTCGCATTTTGTGCTTTCTTATTTTTTCGCCCCGTCTGCAGCGCGAGTATGACGTATCGTGGCTTCTCCAGCTGATTCGAAGTTTTCACAGACCACACGTGCTTGGAGATGACAGGCAGCAATGGATATTCATACAGTTCCCATGTTCGGAAACTCATGGAGATTGGTGCGTCTTTGGCGAGAAACTTTAACAGTTGAATTTTTCGTTGATCCGAGGCTGTCACATACGGCACGAGCCATTCTATTTTATGCAATGCGGGTTTGTAGTCTTCGGGCGCTGTTTGTACAATGGCATTGTCGTCGGTCTTTGATCTCGTGAGAATCAACTCGTGCTTGGCATTTACAACAATTTTCCGATAATCTTCGGCAAATCCGAGGAGCATGCTGAGCGGTATACAGACATCAAAGTTTCCCGATACATCTACAATCTGCTTGGTCTCTTCGACGTCGAGCCATCCAGTATTCTCGAGCATAGAACTTTTGGTCGGTGAGAGAGATGAATATCCCTTAATTACACTCGTAATACCGACATTCTTATTACGATCGATTTCTATGGCATTCAACTCATATCGCACTTCATCAAAGAAATGACAAATGGAATTGTTGACGAGACTTGTAGCAGTGGTTGGCGTCCCATGTCGCTTTGATAATTTCCCACATATGTGTAGGGAACTCTTGCTCGGCAGGATGGAGAGGTCTTGATGTTGGATGGCAATACGGACTTCATCGCTGTTATTGAAGGTTGAAGATGCATATGGCTGATGAGCGTGAATCTCACAATGGACGATGGATTCATCAAAGACCACAGGCGCCTGAATGTTTACAATTTCTTCTTCCATTTCACACAACAGACGCACAGAGCACAGACTAAATAATTTTTTACACGCTTTCGCCACGCACTTTGAGACCCAAATTCTTCAAGAGTAGCACGTTTTGAGGTGTTAGCACTTTGGGCGCTGGTCGACGACTGATTGTTTTTATCCATGGCCGTTTATTGTTATTGGAAGATCTGTTGAAAACAATGCCCATCACGACTTTATATGCAGGCGTATGGTGATTACTTCACCGCGGAAATTTACCAAATCACCATCTTGATCCACTATGCGAAGCTGTACCGTGTCAATTGTTCGGCTCGTGATTGGCAGATAAATTACGTGGGAGGGAACTTCAATGATCTTATAGCCCGGTGGCACAGATGGAAAAAATTCGTGAATTGTGTGTACTTTTTGTCCGTTAATATAGGCGCCAGCGGTACTGTTACACTCAACGCGTAGGGCGTTCACTTTGAGAATGGCTACTGGACAATCGGATTCGTGTCTTTTATTGGCTTCCAATTTGCGTGCGGTGAAGCCTAGTAGATGCCCAATAGAATCTTTTGGCTCAAAATTTACATCATGATCACACTCGATCTCACTGCGTAGCGTGTTATTGTTGGGTTTAATGCTGATGCTGATGTTTTTACGCGCGAGCTCTGCTTGTACAAACGTCTCAATATCCTCTATTTCATAACTGCCCGTAGGTATCGTCAACACCTCATCTCCCACGTAAAGTTTATCGTGGTCAACGTCGATATTGGGAATAGAATTGAAGGTTAACAATTCCACGAGGCCGAGAGTATAATTTTTGTGTGGCGAGAGTTCGATGGGGGGAAAGTATTGCGCCTCGAGGATAGACGATGAGCCAGATATGGTCAACGTTAAACTTTCATCCATGATGCTGGTAAATTGACAACTGAATTCTCCCTCGTCATTTCCCCCCTATATATAGTGTATATTTGTCTTTGTGCTGCAGCTGCCGACAAAGAAACTTGAGACACAAATGTCCACATTCAATCGTATCATATTCCTGATATCTAGTATAATTATAATGAACGCTACCGACACGGAAATATCTCATGAGCTCGGATGGTGGTGGAAGATTGCCGAAACTATCAAAGTACATGACTTTCGATCCGGGCTTTTTGTAAGCGACCCAATGCGTGCCAGGACCGACATTTTCATCCAAATTTACAATTGCTGCTTCACATTTGAGGGGTCCAATCGCTGGCAATGTATCGCGCATGTAAACTCCACGAAAATGTGGAATCTTTAGGATTTTTGCGTAGTTGAGTAGGTCGCGGTCGGTGAGGGGTCGGTGTGGTAGCGTTACTTCTAGTTTTTTGGCTTAATATGGAGGCCCAATCCCTGCTTATACGGTTTCAGATGTAGACCCCGACCTAATGCAATTGCTTCAATTGTCCGATTATGACGCTTACTTTCATCCAATTCACGCTTAGCTGCTTGAGCAGCATTTACAGCTTTAACTATACTAGCCGCACCACCCGACAAAGCACCCGCAGCGCTAAGACCGGCAAAAATGGGCACGAGGAAGGGCAATAAACCACCAATTTTATGGGGTACAGGTAGAACGCGAGGTGTGCGCACTTTACCACCTTCCAACTTTACCGCCGCACGAGCACCCTTTAGAGCTGATTTGATAATCTTATGCGGATCATTACTCTGAATCATTGTCTTCTTTGCAGCGTGAATTATCTTTTCCAAGCAAACGCCACCCTTGCGATCCTTCATTCCCATGCCAAATTTTCTCTTTGTCTTCATGATATTTGCCACACCCCAAGCACTGGCTTTTTCACCGATACTAGCGTCTCTCGCGCTAACACGTTGCCGAGCCTCTTCGGCCAACACTTTATCCGCCAAATGTCTCGCCTCAAGATTGTCCGGATTCTTCGAATATGCAATATCGTGCTGTTTGCAAGCCGCATCCAATGGATTAATGCCCGGATCACCACGAGCAAGGCGCTTGGCCAACTTTGTGCCTGGTCCACTATACTGATAGCCAGGCAAATGTAGTTCAACGGGGAGTTTGTTGATTAGGCGGTTGACCAACCTTTTACCACTCTTCTCATGCACAATCATGTCTAAAGACAATACGCGACTGACGGATAGTACCTATAAGAAGCCTATTTATATGATTCCGTCGTTAGTCGTGTATGAGATGACGTCCAGGAAGCAAACTATCGGAGGCGAACTTCCCGTGATAAATTTCGACGAGTTTGTCGAAGACCGTGGGGGAAAAAAGAAACGTCATAGGAATTTATTGCCGGATAGCATACGTGCACTGTTTTGCGGTCCATCGAATTGTGGGAAAACCAACGCTTTGCTCACTCTCATCATCCATCCGAATGGTTTGAGATTTGAGAACATTTACTTGTATTCCAAATCGCTCAAACAGCCAAAGTATAAGTTGCTCGAACACCTACTCGAACCTGTGAGTGGAGTTGAATATCATCCATTCGAGGCACATGAACAAGTGATAGCACCAAGTGATGCACGATCCAACTCTATATTCATCTTTGATGACATAGCATGCGAACATTGCATTATCCCTCACGAACATCTCGTGAGGGATAATGCAAATTTCGTGGTGCTTTTCAAGCAGGATGATATGAATCTCAAACACGTGTACAATGATCATGTTAATACGGAAATGACTTATACGTGCTTTAAAAACATGTGCGTGAAATGCTGGAATTCCGACAAGTATGCATTTGTCACGATTGATAAGGATAGCGATATTAACGAAGGTCGATATAGACAAGGTTTTGATTATTTTCTAACCATTGATAAATGACTCATCGCTGGTGGTTGGAGAGACAGTATTGTGTATGCCGTGGTAGTGACAACATGAAGAGCGAACAATTGTTGCGTGAAAAGGATGTGTTGCGTGAAATTGCCAAGGCGCGCGAGGCAATCAGACGAAAGCATCGAATGATGAAAATTGGGAAAGATAACGATCAGCAGAGAATGGCGGATGTCTTTAAGCCTATAGTGGGGCCATTGGAGAAATTGGTGTCGTATAAAAACGGTGAGGTGGTGAAGGAGGAAATTAAGGATGAAAAAGTGGGTGATAATGTTGAAGAAGGAGATGCGTTGAGTAGTGTGGTAAATCAAAATGCGGCACATGATTCCTTGAAGAGTGAAACACAAGATTCGTTTAAATTGATATATGAGGATGATGATGACACGAAAAATGTTGATGAATTAATCAACGAATATCTCCTACTATTACAGACAAATAGAAAGGCGGGCTTGGATGTATTATACGGTGTGCGAAATCTCGCAAACAACAAGTTAATGATTGGCAATTCTCCGATAATTTTCGACTCTCAACATATTCGTGCGGGAGATGCGAGTTATGCGAAAACTGTTGGATTAACGGAGCTTTTGTTTAAAAAGTGCCTAATGTCGAAACTCTCACACCGGATGATTTGAAAAACTACGAAAAGATTGTAATCTCGACGAATGCGCACAAAAAATTGTACAAGCCTAGTAAGGCTATACGACGTAACACCAGCCACAAATTTAACACATATATCGCAAACATAGTCGATCATCATGTGGGACAGGGCATGCCAAAGTATAAGCTAGCTAGAAAAAACACCGCATTGGACTATATTTATTGGGACAATCCAAACGAGCTAGTGGATCGCCTTCGCTTGCTTCTGGCATCCCAAGCAGCCGGAAATTCATCACATGCGAATAAAATTATATCGATCATTGAGGAATTGCGCGAAGCTGAAATCATTTATTAACTCGACATCGGAGAATTTATGCATTCTCATCATGAGTGTCGATGTGTTTGAACGTCAATCAAGTAGGAGTGTACTCCACAGTAAACAAGGTCCTCCAGGTCGACCCGGGATTGGCTTTAGAATTACCGCAGATGGTCATTATGACTTGGGGCAGAAACGATTGTGTAACATTGCAAATCCGGAAGAAGAAGATGACGCCATCACTCTAAGTGCGTTACAAAAGAAATCTCGAACTATCATTAAGAACATATGCAAAGAAATGAATGAGAGTAGTCAGTTGTTGGTTCATGGACTTGAAGCTACGATACGGGACATTGTGAGGACACTCGAGACCGATGTCAAAACTCTACAAGATTTGGTGATTCGTCATTCAAACGTCATTGTTGAATTGGACGCACGACTGAGTGGACTGGAAAATGAGCGAAAAAAGGGGCGCTCTCGTGCTGGAGCTACATAAGCCTGCTCGACGAAACTATCCGCGTCGACATGTGGACATCCGTGGCTTGGACGAGACCTGGCAAGCTGATCTCGTCGATATGTCATCATACGCGCGTCACAACTCCAAACACAAATTTCTCCTCACCGTCATCGATACGTTCTCAAAATTCGCCTGGGCCGTGCCAATGCTGAGTAAGAGTGGTAAAGATGCAGCAGCAGCAATGAAGTCGATCCTCGTTAAGGGACGCATACCGCAGAACTTACACGTTGATCGGGGAAAAGAATTCTACAATTGTGACTTCAAGGCCATCATGAAGAAGTACAATATTCACATGTATTCAACATATAGCAACTTGAAGGCATCCATTTGCGAGCGTTTCAATCGTACATTGAAGAACAAGATGTGGATGCAATTTAGTCTTCGCGGTAATTATAAGTGGATCGATATTCTTGATAATCTAGTAGCCGAGTACAACGATTCTGTACACCGCACCATGAAGATGAAGCCGAGAAATGTCAACGTGGAAAATGAGAAGCAACTGCAGCGGATTTTCAATAAGCCCCCAATGAAAAGATCGCCGAAATTCGCCGTTGGTGATAAAGTGAGAATCAGCAAATTTAAGACTGTTTTCGAAAAGGGTTACACCCGAAACTGGACAACGGAAATATTTACAATCTATCGTGTGAAAAAAACTCATCCCGTCACATACCACTTGAAGGACCATAAAGATGAACCGATCGCCGGTGGTTTCTACGAACAAGAGCTTCTCAGAGTCAAGCACCCCGATATCTATCTCATTGAAGCGGTATTGAAGAAGCGCGGTAATCGAATGTTTGTAAAATGGCTAGGGTTCGACAATAGCCACAATAGTTGGATAAGTAAATCCGATTTGTAGCCGACAATAAAGAAAGTGGAAAAATATGTATGTTTTATGACTCTTGACCTGCTGGTCATCCTCGCATCCCTCCAAGGCCTCCACAGCAGGCTTCCCCCCTTCTCGCCGTCGCCCTTTTTCATGGAACGTGAGGACATGGATAGAGTGAATAAACACATGGGATTATAAAAAGTCCGTTTCTTTATTTACGGAAAATAATTCATTCTCGCACAATATATACAACAAACATAATTTTAACATCGAGTGAACAAAATATATACATAATTTTCACGAGTTTTATACATCGATATTCATAAAAAAATGTACACAATTTTACATCAAGGTTGTGGGAAAGAAATTTACAAAACTTTTCATGACGGTATTCTATAATGCCCCCATGGTAGGGTATCCGAGGTCCCAGGTATGATATACCGCTTATCGTCATGAGGACTCAGACCAATTTTCGTCTCGCGAATAGTGTAGACTTGGTGTAATTTTGATCGAATGCACGTTTGACTACGCTCCGTTTCAACTTCTTCCCTCAAGCATCGAGCATAATCATCAAACGTGATTGTCCTAGCCACAACGCTACTCTTGACACCTTTGACTTTTTTCGTGTCCTTCTTACCCTCGACACGTGTCACATACATTTTCGATCGAAGTCCAATGAACTCGGTCATAATTGCTCCATTACATTCGTCCTTCATGAGATCGGGTACCTTCTTGTTGACGAGCGGTATACCATACCTATTGTCCGCCGAATAATCGCTCGTATCAAATTTTGAAATGTCGCGCTTCATGTCGGCATATACATCATCGCTCTCAATGTCATATATGAGACTGTCCGTATCGGTATACATGACTTTACATCTATATCGATACAGAGGTACCATATACTCGTGATGAAATCCATACAAACACGTTTTGGATATGTCGAGTATGCACATACCCACATATATCGGCTTGTTGAATTTCACCTCGAGATTGCGCAATTCCACGGCAACGAGATTTTCCGAAAAAACGCTTCGGCTGTGAAAGTTTGGCTTCGCAATCATTGCCTCTGCGCCATATCTGCCCTCCCATTTTGTCAAAAGCTTTACATCTACATGATTGCGCACATTCTCCAACGTTTTGCCAAAGACCGCATTATTCATTAATTTGAACAAATTCTTTTCGAAATCGTTTTTGGCAAGCGTTCGAAACTGGGTATTCAACTCAATATACGAACGCAGCCATGGGGATTGTGTAAACTGTAGGACTCTGTGGATTTTCGTGAGGCGAAGCCCATGGCGTAAGCACTGTTGCAAATTCCGGTAGTGTATGATGTAGCGTTTTTTATCGCAAACAGTTGCTAGTAGTTTTTCTTCCCGCTTACCCGGCGGTTTTTCATGTATTGGACAAAACGGCAGGTCTTTGTGCGCATCATGTAGAGATTGAGGATATTCCAAGTCGACTTCAAGGATGTAGCCTATAGGTGAGTCTAGCGCAATGCATGATGGATCAAACTTGGACACGTCGTTGACCCATCGAAAATCCGCATATGGCAAGGGTTGACACATTGCCCATCCATACAAATTATTGACGTCAAAATACATCAAGTATGATGATGCTTTCGATGGATCAAACGACGCCATGTACTTGTTATTAGCGCATGCATATCGGTTCGAGCATTGACTCAGACCACCGCGGATACCCCGCTCAACGAATAAAACCATGTCGATGTCAGTTAGTAATTCAAACTTGACATTCGAGTGTTTTAACATTGCATCCCAGGTATATCCGGGCAATGTGTAGTAATACGCGGGATCTAGGCCATAGCTCTCAACGCATGTATTTCGAAAGTTTTCGAAAATATCAGCTAATAACAAGACATCTGTCTTCAAGTACAAATCGCTATAGTCACCCAGCGTTCGAATGGAGAACCGCTCCCAAACTTGCTCAGCATGTGCGTACTCGCTCTCACATACTGTAGCATCTGTCAGGGAACTGTAAAATGCGTCACGTGGTGGTAGGCAAGTGTCTTCTAGCTTGGTCACATCATCAATATATTCACAAGGGAAGACCCCTTTTCGCGTCAGCAAATTGAAATCATTTGTCGAGAGAGTTGGGAATTGTGTGCGTAAAATTTTGAGTTTGTCGTCGGTCAAGAATGATGCTAATTTGTCGAGACTCGTGTTGAGGAATTTGTATGAGTCGATAAAGCACAATTGGATCTTGTGTTTTGAATCGTCTGTAATTTTAACATGCTTCGTGAAGGAGATGTATTTCTCCTTTGTGATTGGAAGCACATCGGTTGTTCCTTCGAACGCTGTGGCTACTTCCTTGATTATAAAATGTGCATCGTAACCGGATAAATTATGGAAAACTACTGGAATGAAAAATGACTGTTTGTAATTTGGGTTGAAGTTGGAATGGGCCGGGCGTCTATAGCGCCCAGTCAGATGACAATGATCTCGAACGCGTACATCTTCTTGCGCAAATGGTTTCTCACATATGTGACATTGTGACATATGTGACAGAAAGTTTCTTTTATCCGCAGTGCCAGATTTTTTAGGTCTTCAACAAACCATGATATACAATCGACACTGCGACGCGAATGATATGAAGATAATGAATCGTCATATGAACAACACACATAGTATCCGATACTAAACACTCCATGGTGTTGATACCTATCTTTCGCTAGGTTCTCCCCATCGGTCTTTGCCAGTACAGACTCCAAATCAGCATACACGATGAAAGGATGTCGCTCTTTCCGGCTAAAGTTGCTGAACTAAAGCCACTTATTAGTGTCGTTTGGTAGTCGGATCGCACAGTCATTTATTGCTCCACAATCGACCTCGTGTGATCGTAATTTTTCCTCTGATCCGAAGTAGTGCAAACATCTGTAAAAAAAAAGATGTTTTTGTTTAATTCGTCTAGCATATATAATTATATATTAGTAATGTTAAATTTACACACCGATCGCATATGTATTTCTTATGCTTCTTTTTGGTCAGTTGCGCCGTCACGAGTCTCGACAGGTTCTTGATCCATACGAAGTGTCCCACATTGCTGTCCTCGGTATCTTGCATGTACGGCAAATTGATGTGCTTTTCCTTCTTATGTTGACTGACTCGTATTGGAACAATGTCCTTTTTGGTGGTGGTGGTATACACGTTGATCGATACATTGTTATGAGCTTCAAATTTTTTAATTTGATGTATCGTCACCGGGAATTCGATATCCTTCAGATTCAGTACTGTCGAATAATGAGGGTAGGAAGATGGACGGTGACTGTTTTGTTCAGCTGGGTATAGAGCAGCGACAACTGCCCATGCGAAGCATGCGTTATCCTCGGATTTGACGTTAACGACAGCCTTCTTCAACATTATTTCCCGCGGGAATGATATGGAGCACCCGGCACGCATCGGATTATACTTATTCACATTTATCGTGAGGTTAAGTATTTTCTGCAGAGCCCAGCCACTATCACGTTCTTGAAATTCATCGAGTAATGTTAAAGTGGGCTCGATAACACGCTGTTCATACCACTCACCCAAATCGCTTGTGCTAAATAGTTCACAGTTTCGCGTGTTGATACTTTTATTCGCATGTTTGTCACCACTTCCGAATTCACCATTAAACACTGTATTAACTTTGATGCTGTTGTGCTTGCCGATAATATTTTGCACATGATGAAGCACTAGGACGCGAGCATCATTTAGGAAGTGTCTCGGCTCGATGTGGCTGCGATTGATGATGGAACCGGTCAATATCCGACTCTCGAAGGATGTTTCAATCTCTCGCCAGATTAATTCATGATCACCATGTCCTGCGCCCGTATATATGAAACGACTCCGCGCACAATTCCTCAATCCTTCTAGACGCGCTATTTGGGCTATTAGGGACTGTTGATGCCCAATTAATAATCGCGGGCGCTTAATCCGGCTTTGCGTTTCCGGCCCTTCGATGAACTCGACGCATCGTTGCTCCCACGCGGTAAAATCTTCGAGCGAGCGTAAAAGCACGGCTTGGTCATGTAAAATTTGCTCCATGTTGATGAGTACGAAAAAACTTCCACGATGTTAACAGACTGACTGCTTCATGCAAAGTGCGGCCAGATTTGGGCGGAGCGGATCATTTAAAAAGGCTCTTGTGGGAAAAAATCGACCCTCTCTCTCGGGAAAACAGAGTTTTCCGATAACGCGTAGATCGCTCGGGGAACATGAGACAAAAACATGAAGTCGGAATGCATGGGGTCAAAAGATTTTATGGGTCCTGCAGCTCAAGTGGTCCATCGGCGGTCACCACCTTTGATCCCTAAAGTTTATAGTTTTTCCAAGAAATCCGGACTTGTCGAGACCTGTCTAAAGTGTTAGCGAGACTCGTGACAGGAGTGGTCATGCATGCAAACATCTTATCTTTCGGAATAGAGACCTCGACAAGAGCTGCGCTCAAGTGGTCCATTCGCGGTCCCTTTGATCCCTAAAGATTTTTCCCGAGAAACCTGTCAGGACGTGTCTCGAGACGAGCTTTGAGACGGGACGGATGCAATAGACATTGTCTTTCGGCATGGAACCAGCTGCATGTCATAAATAATGGGCTTTGAAAGGCGCCGCCCTTCATGTGGCGCCTAGCGTTTCCATTTGACCGAAAATTTCCCGACCCATATATGGTTGTCACACTGTCTGTCGGCGAGCTTTGAGACGGCGTCCCCCACTAGTCGCTCCAAGGACCACATGGCCCTCCACAGAGGCCACTCTGTGACGTCACTCGCGTCCAACACACACACACACACACAAAACACTCATCGATGCCGGCTTCCCCCTCCCGCCAAGCGCTGCACGGACCACACGGCCCTCGACAGAAGCCCCTCTGCGACGTCACACGCGCCCGGCGACCTCCCCCCCCCCAATCGAGGAAAACAGGTTTGAACACGTTCGAAGAACCGTGGGAATCCCCACCCCCCGGACATTGCTCCCCTGCATCCCGCCCCCCTGTACACCTTGCCTGTACACCCCCCTGTACACCGCCCCCTTGACCCCCTGCCCCCTTGACCCTCCCCCACTGGACCCTTCCCCACTTGACCCTCCCCCGCTTGACCCTCCCCCACTTGACCCTCCCCCACTTGGCCCTCCACCACTTGACCCTCCCCCACTTGACCCTCCCCCACTTGGCCCTCCCCCACTTGACCCTCCCCCCAAAGTGAAGCAGAACCGGCCTAGCTCCTCTACTAACGATCGGCGAAAATAACAACACTGGGAATTACTTTATCGCCGGAAATACAATTTTTATTCGAATTTGACCCCCTCTCCCACCCACAATAAGGACGGGTTCCGTAAGTTGGGAATCGGTGCCAATTTGATTGTGGCTTTCGTTAGGTACGAGGAACGATCGGTGCAAATGAAAAAACTGGAAATCCCATTGTCGCCGGAAATACAATTTTTATTCGAATTGGACCCCCGCTCTCACCCCCGATAAGGGCGGCTTCCGGCAGTTGGAAATCGTGGCCAATTTTTTTGTGGCTTTCGATAGGTACTAGGAGGAACGCTCGGCGCAAATAAAAAAACTGGGAACCCCCTTATCGCCTTTAATACAATTTTTATTCGAATTTCACCCCCTCTCCCTCCCACGTTAAGGGCGGGTTGCGGAAGTTGGAAATCGGTGCCGATTTTTTTGTGGTTTTCTATAGGTACTAGGAACGATCGGCGCAGATTAAAAAACTGGGAATCCCATTATCGCGGGAAATACAAATTTTATTCGAATTTCACCCCCTCTCCCACCGCCGATAAGGGCGGGTTCCGGAAGTTGGAAATCGTTGCCAATTTCTGCGTGGCTTTCATTGGGTACTAGAAATGATCGGCGCAAAGAAAAAAACTGGGAATCCCTTTATCGCCGGAAATACCATTTTTATTCGAATTTGACGCCCTCTCCCACCCACGATATGGGTGGGTTCCGGAAGTTGGAAATCGTTGCCAATTTTTTCGGGCTTTCGATAGGTACTAGGAACGATCGGCGCAAATAAAATAACTGGGAATCCCTTTATCGCCGGAATACAATTTTTATTTGAATTTGACCCCCTCTCCCACCCCCGATAAGGGTGGGTTCCGCAAGTTGGAAATAGTTGCCAGTTTTTTTTTGTGGCTTTCGATAGGTACTAGGAACGATCGGCGCAAATAAAAAAAACTAGGATTCCATTTATCGGCGGAAATACATTTTTTATTCGAATTTGACCCGCTCTCCCACCCGCGATAAGAGCGGGTTCCGGAAGTTGGAAATCGTTGCCAATTTTTTGTGGCTTCCGATAGGTACTAGGGACTATCGGCGCACATGAAAAAAAGTGGGAATCTCTTTATCACCGAAAATCCAATTTTTGTTCGAATTTGACCCCCTCTCCCGCCCCAGATATGGGCGGGTTCCGGAAGTTGGAAATCGTTGCCAATATTTTGTGGCTTTCGATAGGTACTAGGAATGATCGGCGCAAATAAAAAAACTGGGAATCTCTTTATCGCTGGAAATACAATTTTTCATCGAATTTCACCCCCTCTCCCATCACCGATCAGTACGGTTTCCGGAAGTTGGCAATCGTTGCCAATTTTATTGTGGCTTTCGTTAGGTACTGGGAACGATCGGCGCAAATAAAAAAACTGGGGATCCCTTTGTCACTGGAAATACAATTTTTATTCGAATTTGACCACTCTCCCGCCCACGATAAGGGTGGGTTCCTGAAGTTGGAAACCGATGGCATTTTTTTTGTGGCATTCGATAGGTATTAGGAACGATCGGCGCAAATGTCAAAACTGGGAATCCCTTTATCGCCGGAATGACAATTTTTATTCGAATTTGACCCCCTCTGCCGCCCCCGATAAGGGCGGGTTCCGGAAGTTGGAAATCGTTACGAATTTTTCTGTGGCTTTAGTTAGGAACTAGGAGCGATCAGCGCAAATAAAAAAACTGGGAATGCCTTTATCGCTGGAAATACAATTTTTATTCGAAATTGACCCGCTTTCCCGCCCCCAATAAGGGCGGGTTCGGGAAATTGGAAGTCGTTGCCAATTTTTTTGTGGCTTCCATTAGGTACTAGAAACGATCGGCGCAAATAAAAAACTGGCCATCGCTTTATCGCCGGAAATACAATTTTTATTCGAATTTGACACCCTCTCCAGCCCCTGATAAGGGCGGGTTCCGGAAGTTGTAAATCGATGCCAATTTTATTGTCGTTTTCGTTACGTACAAGGACCGATCGGTGCAAATATAAAAACCGGGAATCCCTTTATCGCCGGAAATGCACTTTTGATTCGAATTTGCCCCCCTCCCGCCGCCGATAAGGGCGGGTTCCGGAAGTTGGAAACCGATGCCAATTTTTTTGTGGTTTGGATAGGTACTAGGAACGATAGGCGCAAATAAAAAACTGCGAATCCCCTCATCGCCGGAAATACAATTTTTATTCGAATTTGACCACCTCTCCCATCCACTATAAGGGCGGGTTCCGGAAGTTGGAAATAGTTGCCAGATTTTTTGTGCTGTTCGTTAGGTACTAGGAACGATCGGCGCAAATAAAGAAACTGGGAACCCCTTTATCGCCGGAAATCCAATTTTTATTCGTATTCCACCCCCTCTCCCGCCATCGATAAGAACGGGGACCGGAACGTGGAAACCGTTGCCAATTCTTCTGTGGCTTTCGAAAGGTACTAGGAACGATCGGTGCAAAAAAAACAAACAGGGTATACCTTTATCGCCGGAAATAAAATTTTTATTAGAATTTGACCCCCTCACACACCCCGATAGGGGCGGGTTCCGGAAGTTGGAAATCGTTGCCGATTTTTTTGTAGCTTTCATTAGGTACTAGAAACGATCGGCGCAAATAAAAAACTGAAAACCCCGTTATCGCCGGAAATACAATTTTTATTCTCATTTGACGTTCTCTCCCGCCCCGATAAGGCCGGGTTTCGGAAGTTGGAAAACGTTGCCAATTTCTTCGTGGCTTTCATTAGGTACTAGAAACGATCGGCGCAAATAAAAAACTGAAAACCCCGTTATCGCCGGAAATAAAATTTTTATTCTCATTTGACGTTCTCTCCCGCTCCGATAAGGCCGGGTTTCGGAAGTTGGAAAACGTTGCCAATTTTTTTGCAGCTTTCGATAGGTACTAGGAACGATCGGCGCAAATAAAAAAGTGGGAATCCCTTAATCGCTGGAAATACAATTTTTATTCGAATTTGACCCCCTCTCCTGCCCCCAATAAGGGCGTGGTCCGGAAATTAGAAATGGTGGCCAATTTTTTTGTGGCTTTCATGAGGTACTAGAAACGATCGGCGCAAATAAAAAACTGGGAATCCCTTTATCGCCGGAAATACAATTTTTATTCGAATTTGACGCCCTCTCCCTCCCCGATAAGGGCGGATTCCGGAAGTTGGAAACAGTTGCCAATTGTTTTGTCGCTTTTGATAGGTACTAGGAACGATCGGAGCAAACATAAAAATGGGAATCTCTTTATCGCCGGAAATACAATCTTTATTTGAATTTGACCCCCTCTCGCGCCCCTGATAAGGGTGGGTTCCGGAAGTTGGAAATCGTTGCCAATATTTGGTGGCTTTCGATAGGTACTAGGAACGATCGGCGCAAATAAAAAAAACTGGGAATCCCTTTATCGCCGGAAATACAATTTTAATTCGAATACCGCCCCCTCTCCCTCGCCGATAAGGGCGGGTTCCGGAAGTTGGAAATCGATGCCAATATTTGGTGGCTTTCGATAGGTACTAGGAACGATCGGCGCAAATAAAAAAAACTGGGAATCCCTTTGTCGCCGGAAATACATATTTTATGCGAATTTGAGCCCCTCTCCCCCACGCCCCTCCGGATAAGGGCGGGTTCCGGAAGTTAGAAACCGTTGCCAATTTTTTTGTGGCTTTCGATAGGTACTAGGAACGAATGGTGCAAATAAAAGAACTGGGTATCCCTTTATCGCCGGAAATACAATTTTTATTCGAATTTTACCCCCTCTCCTGACCCGATAAGGCCGGGTTCGGGAAGTTGGAAATCGTTGCCAATTTCTTCGTGGCTTTCCTTAGGTACTAGAATGATCGGCGCAAATAAAAATACTGGGAATCCCTTTATCGCCGGAAATACAATTTTTATTCGAATTTGCCGCCCTCTCCCTCGCCGATGAGGACGGGTTCCGGAAGTTGCAAATCGTTGCCAATTTTATTGTTGCTTTCGTTAGGTACTAGGAACGATCGACGCAAATTGAAAAACTGGGAACCCCTATGTCGCCGGAACTACAAATATTATTCGAATTTGACCCCCTCTACCCCGCGCCCCACCCGATAAGGGCGGGTTCCGAAAGTTGGAAACCGTTGCCAATTTTTTTGTGGCTTTCGATAGGTACTAGGAAAGATCGGCGCAAATAAAAAAATTGGGAACCCCCTTATCGCCGGAAATACAATTTTTATTCGAATTTCACCCCCTCTCCCTCCCACGTTAAGGGCGGGTTGCGGAAGTTGGAAATCGGTGCCAATTTTTTTGTGGTTTTCTATAGGTACTAGGAACGATCGGCGCAGATTAAAAAACTGGGAATCCCATTATCGCGGGAAATACAAATTTTATTCGCATTTCACCCCCTCTCCCGCCGCCGATAAGGGCCGGTTCCGGAAGTTGGAAATCGTTGCCAATTTCTTCGTGGCTTTCATTAGGTACTAGAAATGATCGGCGCAAATAAAAAAACTGGGAATGCCTTTATCGCCGGAAATACAATTTTTATTCGAATTTGACGCCCTCTCCCGACCACGATATGGGTGGGTTCCGAAAGTTGGATACCGTTGCCAATTTTTTCGGGCTTTCGATAGGTACTAGGAACGATCGGCGCAAATAAAATAACTGGGAATCCCTTTATCGCCGGAATCCAATTTTTATTCGAATTTGACCCCCTCTCCCACCCCCGATAAGGGTGGGTTCCGGAAGTTGGAAATCGTTGCCAGTTTTTTTTTGTGGCTTTCGCTAGGTACTAGGAACGATCGGCGCAAATAAAAAAATCTAGGAATCCATTTATCGCCGGAAATACATTTTTTATTCGAATTTGACCCGCTCTCCCACCCACGATAAGAGCGGGTTCCGGAAGTTGGAAATCGTTGCCAATTTTTTTGTGGCTTCCGATAGGTACTAGGGACTATCGGCGCACATAAAAAAAAGTGGGAATCTCTTTATCACCGAAAATCCAATTTTTGTTCGAATTTGACCCCCTCTCCCGCCCCAGATATGGGCGGGTTCCGGAAGTTGGAAAACGTTGCCAATATTTTGTGACTTTCGATAGGTACTAGGAATAATCGGCGCAAATTAAAAAACTGGGAATCCCTTTATCGCTGGAAATACAATTTTTCTTCGAATTTCACCCCCTCTCCCACCCCCGATCAGTACGGGTTCCGGAAGTTGGCAATCGTTGCCAATTTTATTGTGGCTTTCGTTAGGTACTGGGAACGATCGGCGCAAATAAAAAAACTGGGGATCCCTTTGTCACTGGAAATACAATTTTTATTCGAATTTGACCCCCTCTCCCGCCCACGATAAGGGCGTGTTCCAAAAGTTGGAAACCGTTGCCAATTTTTTTGTGGCTTTCGATAGGTACTAGGAAAGATCGGAGACAAATAAAAAAACTGGGTATCCCGTTATCGCCGGAAATACTATTTTTATTCGAATTTTACCCCCTCTCCCGACCCGATAAAGCCGGGTTCGGGAAGTTGGAAATCGTTGCCAATGTCTTCGTGGTTTTCCTTAGGTACTAGAAATGATCGGCGCGAATAAAAAAATGGGAATCCGTTGATCGCCGGAAATACAATTTTTATTCGAATTTGCCGCCCTCTCCCGGCCCCGATAAGGGTGGGTTCCGGAAGTTGGAAACCGTTGCCATTTTTTCGTGGCTTTCGATTGGTACTAGGAACGATCGGCGCAAATTAAAAAAAACTAGGAATCCCTTTATCGGCGGAAATACAATTTTTATACGAATTTTACCCCTTCTCCCACCCCCGATAAGGGCGGGTTCCGGAAGTTGGATAAGATTGCCAATTTTTTTGTGCCTTTCGATAGGTACTAAGAAAGATCGGTGCAAATAAAAAAAATTGGGGACCCCTATATCGCCGGAAATACAATTTTTATTCGAATTTGACCCCCTCACCCTCCACCGATAGGGGTGGGTTCCGGAAGTTGGAAATCATTGCCAATTTTCCTGTGGCTTTCGTTAGGTAATAGGACCGATCGGCGCAAATAAAAAAATTAGGAATCCCTTTATCGCCGGAAGTACAAATTTTATTCGAATTTCACCCCCTCTCCCACCGCCGATAAGGGCGGGTTCCGGAAGTTGGAAATCGTTGCCAATTTCTTCGTGGCTTTCATTAGGTACTAGAAATGATCGGCGCAAAGAAAAAAACTGGGAATGCCTTTATCGCCGGAAATACCATTTTTATTCGAATTTGACGCCCTCTCCCACCCACGATATGGGTGGGTTCCGGAAGTTGGAAACCGTTGCCAATTTTTTCGGGCTTTCGATAGGTACTAGGAACGATCGGCGCAAATAAAATAACTGGGAATCCCTTTATCGCCGGAATACAATTTTGATTTGAATTTGACCCCCTCTCCCGCCCCCGATAAGGGTGGGTTCCGCAGGTTGGAAATAGTTGCCAGTTTTTTTTTGTGGCTTTCGATAGGTACTAGGAACGATCGGCGCAAATTAAAAAAAACTAGGAATCCCTTTATCGGCGGAAATACAATTTTTATACGAATTTTACCCCTTCTCCCACCCCCGATAAGGGCGGGTTCCGGAAGTTGGATAAGATTGCCCATTTTTTTGTGCCTTTCGATAGGTACTAAGAAAGATCGGTGCAAATAAAAAAAATTGGGTACCCCTTTATCGCCGGAAATACAATTTTTATTCGAATTTGACCCCCTCACCCTCCACCGATAGGGGTGGGTTCCGGAAGTTGGAAATCATTGCCAATTTTCCTGTGGCTTTCGTTAGGTAATAGTACCGATCGGCGCAAATAAAAAAATTAGGAATCCCTTTATCGCCGGAAGTACAAATTTTATTCGAATTTCACCCCCTCTCCCACCGCCGATAAGGGCGGGTTCCGGAAGTTGGAAATCGTTGCCAATTTCTTCGTGGCTTTCATTAGGTACTAGAAATGATCGGCGCAAAGAAAAAAACTGGGAATCCCTTTATCGCCGGAAATACCATTTTTATTCGAATTTGACGCCCTCTCCCACCCACGATATGGGTGGGTTCCGGAAGTTGGAAACCGTTGCCAATTTTTTCGGGCTTTCGATAGGTACTAGGAACGATCGGCGCAAATAAAATAACTGGGAATCCCTTTATCGCCGGGATACAATTTTTATTTGAATTTGACCCCCTCTCCCACCCCCGATAAGGGTGGGTTCCGCAAGTTGGAAATAGTTGCCAGTTTTTTTTTTGTGGCTTTCGATAGGTACTAGGAACGATCGGCGCAAATAAAAAAAACTGGGATTCCATTTATCGGCGGAAATACATTTTTTATTCGAATTTGACCCGCTCTCCCACCCACGATAAGAGCGGGTTCCGGAAGTTGGAAATCGTTGCCAATTTTTTTGTGGCTTCCGATAGGTACTAAGGACTATCGGCGCACATGAAAAAAAGGGGGAATCTCTTTATCACCGAAAATCCAATTTTTGTTCGAATTAGACCCCCTCTCCCGCCCCAGATATGGGCGGGTTCCGGAAGTTGGAAATCGTTGCCAATATTTTGTGGCTTTCGATAGGTACTAGGAATGATCGGCGCAAATAAAAAAACTGGGAATCTCTTTATCGCTGGAAATACAATTTTTCTTCGAATTTCACCCCCTCGGCCATCCCCGATCAGTACGGGTTCCGGAAGTTGGCAATCGTTGCCAATTTTATTGTGGCTTTCGTTAGGTACTCGGAACGATCGGCGCAAATAAAAAAACTGGGGATCCCTTTGTCACTGGAAATACAATTTTTATTCGAATTTGACCACTCTCCCGCCCACGATAAGGGTGGGTTCCTGAAGTTGGAAACCGATGGCATTTTTTTTGTGGCATTCGATAGGTATTAGGAACGATCGGCGCAAATGTCAAAACTGGGAATCCCTTTATCGCCGGAAAGACAATTTTTATTCGAATTTGACCCCCTCTGCCGCCCCCGATAAGGGCGGGTTCCGGAAGTTGGAAATCGTTACGAATTTTTCTGTGGCTTTCGTTAGGAACTAGGAGCGATCAGCGCAAATAAAAAAACTGGGAATGCCTTTATCGCTGGAAATACAATTTTTATTCGAAATTGACCCGCTTTCCCGCCCCCAATAAGGGCGGGTTCGGGAAATTGGAAGTCGTTGCCAATTTTTTTGTGGCTTCCATTAGGTACTAGAAACGATCGGCGCAAATAAAAAACTGGCCATCGCTTTATCGCCGGAAATACAATTTTTATTCGAATTTGACACCCTCTCCAGCCCCTGATAAGGGCGGGTTCCGGAAGTTGGAAATCGTTGCCAATATTTTGTGGCTTTCGATGGGCACTATGAAAGATCGGCGAAAATAAAAAAAATGGGAATCCCTTTATCGCCGGAAAGACAATTTTTATTCGAATTCCACCACCTCTCCCACCCCCGATGAAGGCGGGTTCCGGAAGTTGGAAATCGATGCCAATTTTATTGTCGTTTTCGTTACGTACAAGGACCGATCGGTGCAAATATAAAAACCGGGAATCCCTTTATCGCCGGAAATACACTTTTGATTCGAATTTGCCCCCCTCTCCCGCCGCCGATAAGGGCGGGTTCCGGAAGTTGGAAACCGATGCCAATTTTTTTGTGGTTTGGATAGGTACTAGGAACGATAGGCGCAAATAAAAAACTGCGAATCCCCTCATCGCCGGAAATAAAATTTTTATTCGAATTTGACCACCTCTCCCATCCACTATAAGGGCGGGTTCCGGAAGTTGGAAATAGTTGCCAGATTTTTTGTGCTGTTCGTTAGGTACTAGGAACGATCGGCGCAAATGAAGAAACTGGGAACCCCTTTATCGCCGGAAATCCAATTTTTATTCGTATTCCACCCCCTCTCCCGCCATCGATAAGAACGGGTTCCGGAACGTGGAAACCGTTGCCAATTCTTCTGTGGCTTTCGAAAGGTACTAGGAACGATCGGTGCAAAAAAAACAAACAGGGTATACCTTTATCGCCGGAAATACAATTTTCATTCGAATTTGACCCCCTCACACACCCCGATAGGGGCGGGTTCCGGAAGTTGGAAATCGTTGCCGACTTTTTTGTAGCTTTCATTAGGTACTAGAAACGATCGGCGCAAATAAAAAACTGAAAACCCCGTTATCGCCGGAAATACAATTTTTATTCTCATTTGACGTTCTCTCCCGCCCCGATAAGGCCGGGTTTCGGAAGTTGGAAACCGTTGCCTATTTTTTTGCAGCTTTCGATAGGTACTAGGAACGATCGGCGCAAATAAAAAAGTGGGAATCCCGTAATCGCTGGAAATACAATTTTTATTCGAATTTGACCCCCTCTCCTGCCCCCAATAAGGGCGTGGTCCGGAAACTAGAAATGGTGGCAAATTTTTTTGTGGCTTTCATTAGGTACTAGAAACGATCGGCGCAAATAAAAAACTGGGAATCCCTTTATCGCCGGAAATACAATTTTTATTCGAATTTGACGCCCTGTCCCTCCCCGATAAGGGCGGAGTCCGGAAGTTGGAAACAGTTGCCAATTGTTTTGTCGCTTTTGATAGGTACTAGGAACGAACGGAGCAAACAAAAAAATGGGAATCTCTTTACCGCCGGAAATACAATCTTTATTCGAATTTGACCCCCTCTCGCGCCCCTGATAAGGGTGGGTTCCGGAAGTTGGAAATCGTTGCCAATATTTGGTGGCTTTCGATAGGTACTAGGAACGATCGGCGCAAATAAAAAAAACTGGGAATCCCTTTATCGCCGGAAATACAATTTTAATTCGAATACCGCCCCCTCTCCCTCGCCGATAAGGGCGGGTTCCGGAAGTTGGAAATCGATGCCAATATTTGGTGGCTTTCGATAGGTACTAGGAACCATCGGCGCAAATAAAAAAAACTGGGAATCCCTTTGTCGCCGGAAATACATATTTTATGCGAATTTGAGCCCCTCTCCCCCACGCCCCTCCCGATAAGGGCGGGTTCCGGAAGTTAGAAACCGTTGCCAATTTTTTTGTGGCTTTCCATAGGTACTAGGAACGAACGGTGCAAATAAAAGAACTGGATATCCCTTTATCGCCGGAAATACAATTTTTATTCGAATTTTACCCCCTCTCCTGACCCGATAAGGCCGGGTTCGGGAAGTTGGAAATCGTTGCCAATTTCTTCGTGGCTTTCCTTAGGTACTAGAATGATCGGCGCAAATAAAAATACTGGGAATCCCTTTATCGCCGGAAATACAATTTTTATTCCAATTTGCCGCCCTCTCCCACGCCGACGAGGACGGGTTCCGGAAGTTGGAAATCGTTGCCAATTTTATTGTTGCTTTCGTTAGGTACTAGGAACGATCGACGCAAATTGAAAAACTGGGAACCCCTATGTCGCCGGAAATACAAATTTTATTCGAATTTGACCCCCTCTACCCCGCGCCCCACCCGATAAGGGCGGGTTCCGAAAGTTGGAAACCGTTGCTAATTTTTTTGTGGCTTTCGATAGGTACTAGGAAAGATCGGCGCAAATACAAAAATTGGGAACCCCCTTATAGCCGGAAATACAATTTTTATTCGAATTTCACCCCCTCTCCCTCCAACGTTAAGGGCGGGTTGCGGAAGTTGGAAATCGGTGCCAATTTTTTTGTGGTTTTCTATAGGTACTAGGAACGATCGGCGCAGATTAAAAAAATGGGAATCCCATTATCGCGGGAAATACAAATTTTATTCGCATTTCACCCCCTCTCCCGCCGCCGATAAGGGCGGGTTCCGGAAGTTGGAAATCGTTGCCAATTTCTTCGTGGCTTTCATTAGGTACTAGAAACGATCGGCGCAAATAAAATAACTGGGAATCCCTTTATCGCCGGAATCCAATTTTTATTCGAATTTGACCCCCTCTCCCGCCCCCGATAAGGGTGGGTTCCGGAAGTTGGAAATCGTTGCCAGTTTTTTTTGTGGCTTTCGCTAGGTACTAGGAACGATCGGCGCTAATAAAAAAAACTAGGAATCCATTTATCGCCGGAAATACATTTTTTATTCGAATTTGACCCGCTCTCCCACCCACGATAAGAGCGGGTTCCGGAAGTTGGAAATCGTTGCCAATTTTTTTGTGGCTTCCGATGGGTACTAGGGACTATCGGCGCACATAAAAAAAAGTGGGAATCTCTTTATCACCGAAAATCCAATTTTTGTTCGAATTTGACCCCCTCTCCCGCCCCAGATATGGGCGGGTTCCGGAAGTTGGAAAACGTTGCCAATATTTTGTGACTTTCGATAGGTACTAGGAATGATCGGCGTAAATTAAAAAACTGGGAATCCCTTTATCGCTGGAAATACAATTTTTCTTCGAATTTCACCCCCTCTCCCACCCCCGATCAGTACGGGTTCCGGAAGTTGGCAATCGTTGCCAATTTTATTGTGGCTTTCGTTAGGTACTGGGAACAATCGGCGCAAATAAAAAAACTGGGGATCCCTTTGTCACTGGAAATACAATTTTTATTCGAATTTGACCCCCTCTCCCGCCCACGATAAGGGCGTGTTCCGAAAGTTGGAAACCGTTGCCAATTTTTTTGTGGCTTTCGATAGGTACTAGGAAAGATCGGTGCTATTAAAAAAACTGGGTATCCCGTTATCGCCGGAAATACTATTTTTATTCGAATTTTACCCCCTCTCCCGACTCGATAAAGCCGGGTTCGGGAAGTTGGAAATCGTTGCCAATTTCTTCATGGTTTTCCTTAGGTAATAGAAATGATCGGCGCAAATAAAAAAATGGGAATCCCTTGATCGCCGGAAATACAATTTTTATTCGAATTTGCCGCCCTCTCCCGGCCCCGATAAGGGTGGGTTCCGGAAGTTGGAAACCGTTGCCATTTTTTCGTGGCTTTCGATTGGTACTAGGAACGATCGGCGCTAATTAAAAAAAACTAGGAATCTCTTTATCGGCGGAAATACAATTTATATACGAATTTTACCCCTTCTCCCACCCCCGATAAGGGCGGGTTCCGGAAGTTGGATAAGATTGCCAATTTTTTTGTGCCTTTCGATAGGTACTAAGAAAGATCGGTGCAAATAAAAAAAATTGGGTACCCCTTTATCGCCGGAAATACAATTTTTATTCGAATTTGACCCCCTCACCCTCCACCGATAGGGGTGGGTTCCGGAAGTTGGAAATCATTGCAAATTTTCCTGTGGCTTTCGTTAGGTAATAGGACCGATCGGCGCAAATAAAAAAATTAGGAATCCCTTTATCGCCGGAAGTACAATTTTTATTCGAATTTGTCCCCCTCGCCAATCCCCGATAAGGGTGGGTTCCGGAAGTTTGAAATCGTTGCCAATTTTTTTGTGGCTTTCATTTGGTACTAGAAACAATCGGCGCAAATAAAAACCTGGAAATCGCTTTATCGCCGGAAATAACAATTTTATTCGCATTTCAACACCTTTCCCACCTCCGAAAAGAACGGGTTCCGGAAGTTGGAAATCGTTGCCAATTATATTGTGGCTTTCCTTAGGTACTAGGAACGATCGGTACAAATGAAAAAACTGGGAATCCCATTGTCGCCGGAACTACAATTTTTATTCGAATTAAACCCCCGCTCTCAGCCCCGATAAGGGCGGCTTCAGGAAGCTGGAAATCGTTGTCAATTTCTTCGTGGCTTTCATTAGGTACTAGAAATGATCGGCGCAAATAAAAAAACTGGAAATCACTTTATCGCAGGAAATATAATTTTTATTCCAATTTGACGGCCTCTGCCGCCCCCTATATGGCCGGGTTACGGCAATTGGAAACCGTTGCCAATTTTTTTGTGGCTTTCGATTGGTACTAGGAACGATCGGTGCAAATAAAAAAACTGGGTAACCCTGTATCGCCGGAAATACATTTTTTATTCGAATTGGCGCTTTCACCCTCCCCCGATAGGGCCGGGTTGCGGAAGTTGGAAATCGTTCCCAATTTTTCGGTGGCTTTCGTTAGGTACTAGGAATGATCGGCGCAAATAAATAAACTAGGAATCCCTTTATCGCCGGAAATACTATTTTTATTCGAATTTGACCCCCTCTCCTATCCCCGATCAGGGCGGGTTCCGGAAGTTGGAAATCGATGCCAATTTTTTTGTGGCTTTCGATAGGTACTAGGAACGATCGGCGCAAATAAAAAACTGGAAATCTTTTTACCGTCGGAAATCCAATTTTTATTCGACTTTCACCCCCTTTCCCGCCCTTGATAAGGGCGGGTTCCGGCAGTTGAACAACGTTGCCAATATTTTGTGGCTTTCGACAGGTTCGAATAATGATCGGCGCAAATAAAAAAAACTGGGAATCCCTTTATCGCCGGAAATACAATTTTTCTTTGAATTTCACCCCCTCTCTCGCCCCCGATAAGGGCGCTTTTGGGAAGTTGGAAATCGTTCCCAATTTTTTTGTGGCTTTCGATAGGTACTAAGGATGATCGGCGCAAATAAAAAAAACTGGGAATCTCTTTATCGCCGGAAATCCAATTTTTAGCCGAATTTGACGCCCTCTCCCGCGCCTGATAAGGGCGGGTTCCGGAAGTTGAAACACGTTGCCAATATTTTGTGGCTTTCGATAGGTACTAGGAATGATCGGCGCAAATAAAAAAAACTGGGAATCTCTTTATCGCCGGAAATACAATTTTGAGTCGAATTTCACCCCTTCTGCCCCCCCTGATAAGGGCGGGTTCCGGAAGTTCGAAATCGTTGCCAATTTCTTCGTGGCTTTCATTAGGTACTAGAAAAAATCGGCGCAAATAAAAAAACTGGGTATCCCTTTATCGCCGAAAATACAATTCTTATTCGAATTAGACGGCCTCTCCTGCCCCCGAAAACGGCGGTGTCCGGAAGTTTGAAACCGTTGCCAATTTTGATGTGGCTTTCGATAGGTACTAGGAACGATTGGCGCAAATAAATAAAGCTAGGAATTCCTTTATCGCCGGAAATACATTTTTTATTCGAATTTGACCCGCTCTGCCACCCCCGATAAGAGCGGGTTCCGGAAGTTGGAAATCGTTGCCAATTTTTTTGTGGCTTTCGATAGGTACTAGGGACGATCGTCGCAAATATAAAAACTAGGAATATCTGTATGGCCGGAAAGCCAATTTTTATTCGAATTTGACCCCCTCTCCCGCCGCCGATAAGAACGGGTTCCGGATGTTGGAAATCGTTGCGAATTGTATTGTGTCTTTCGTTAGGTACTGGGAACGATCGGCGCCAATAAACAAACTGAGGATCCCGGTATCGCCGGAAATGCAATTTTTATTCGAATTTGACCTCCTCTCCTACACCCGATAAGGGCGGGTTCCGGAAGTTGGAAACCGTTGCCAATTTTTTTGTGGCTTTCGATAAGTACTAGGAACGATCAGCGCAAATAAAAAAACTGGGAATCTGTTTATCGCTGGAAATACAATTTATATTCGAAATTGACCCCCTCACCCACCCCCGATAGGGGCGGGTTCCGGAAGTTGGAAATCGTTGCGAATTTTTCTGTGGCTTTCGTTAGGTACTAGGAAATATGGGCGCAAATAAAAAAACTAGGAATCTCTTTATCGCCGGAAATACAATTTTTATTCGAATTTGACCCCCGCTCCAGTCCCCGATATGGGCGGGCTCCGGAAGTTGGAAATCGTTGCCAATTTTTTTGTCGCTTTCATTAGGTACTGGAAACGATCGGCGCAAATAAAAAGAAGGAAATTCCTTTATCGCCGGAAATATAATTTTTATTCCAATTTGACGCCCTCTCCCGCATCCAATATGGCCGGGTTCGGTGAGTTGGCAACCCTTGCCAATTGTGTTGTGGCTTTCGATAGGTACTAGGAACGACCAGCGCTAATAAAGAAACTGGGAATCTCTTTATCGCCGGAAATAGAATTTTTATTCGAATTTGACGCTCTCTCCCGCCGCCGATAAGGGCCGGTTCCGGAAGTTGGACATCGATGCCCATTTTTTTGTGGCTTTCTATAGGTACTAGGAACGATCGGCGCAAATAAAAAAACTGGCAATCCTTTTATCGCCGGAAATGACAATTTTATTCGAATTTCACCACCTTACCCACCCCCGATAAGGACGGGTTCTGGAAGTTGGAAATCGTTGCCAATTTTATTGTGGCTTTTTCGTTAGGTACTAGAAACGATCGGGGCAAAAATAAACTGGGAATCCCTCTGTCGCCGGAAATACAAATTTTATTCGAATTAGACCCCCGCTCTCACCCCCGATAAGGGCGGGTTCCGGAAGTTGGAAATCGTTGCCAATTTTTTCGTTGCATTCGATAGGTACTAGGAATGATCGGCGCAAATAAAAATACTGGGAACCCCTTTATCGCCGGAAATACAGATTTATTCGAATTTGACGCCCTCTCCCGCCCCTGATAAGGGCGGGTTCCGCAAGTTGGATACCGATGCCAATTTTTTTATGTCTTTCGATAGGTACTATGAACGATCGGCCCAAATAAAAAAAAATGGGAATCCCTTTATCGGCGGAAATACAAGTTTTATTCGAATTTTACCTTCTCCCCCCCCCCCCAACCGCTAGGGGCCGGTTCGGGAAGTAGGAAATCGTTGCCAATTCTTTTGTAGCTTTTGATAGGTACTAGGAACGATCGGCGCAAATAAAAAAACTGGGAATCTTTTTACCGCCGAAAAAAACAATTTTTATTCGAATTTCACCCGCTCTTCCACCCCTGATAAGGGCGGGTTCCGGAAGTTGGAAACCGTTGCCAATTTATTCGTGGCTTTCTTCAGGTATTAGGAATGATCGTCTGAACGGCGGGCTCCGGAAGTTGGAAATCGTTGCCAATTTTTTTGTGGCTTTCATTAGGTACTAGAAACGATCGGCGCAAATAAAAAGAAGGAAATTCCTTTATCGCCGGAAATATAATTTTTATTCTAATTTGACGCCCTCTCCCGCATCCGATATGGCCGGGTTCGGTGAGTTGGCAACCCTTGCCAATTGTGTTGTGGCTTTCGATAGGTGCTAGGAACGACCAGCGCTAATAAAGAAACTGGGAATCTCTTTATCGCCGGAAATAGAATTTTTATTCGAATTTGACTTTCTCTCCCGCCGCCGATAAGGGCCGGTTCCGGAAGTTGGACATCGTTGCCCATTTTTTTGTGGCCTTCTATAGGTACTAGGAACGATCGGCGCAAATAAAAAAACTGGGAATCCCTTTATCGCCGGAAATGACTATTTTATTCGAACTTCACCACCTTACCCACCCCCGATAAGGACGGGTTCTGGAAGTTGGAAATCCTTGCCAATTTTATTGTGGCTTTTTCGTTAGGTACTAGAAACGATCGGGACAAAAATAAACTGGGAATCCCTCTGTCGCCGGAAATACAAATTTTATTCGAATTAGACCCCCGCTCTCACCCCCGATAAGGGCGGCGTCCGGAAGTTTGACACCGTTGCCAATTTTGATGTGGCTTTCGATAGGTACTAGGAACGATTGGCGTAAATAAAAAAAGCTAGGAATTCCTTTATCGCCGGAAATACATTTTTTATTCGAATTTGACCCGCTCTGCCACCCCCGATAAGAGCGGGTTCCGGTAGTTGGAAATCGTTGCCAATTTTTTTGTGTCTTTCGATAGGTACTAGGGACGATCGTCGCAAATAAAAAACTAGGAATATATTTATGGCCGGAAATCCAATTTTTATTCGAATTTGACCCCCTCTCCCGCCGCCGATAAGAACGGCTTCCGGATGTTGGAAATCGTTGCGAATTGTATTGTGTCTTTCGTTAGGTACTGGGAACGATCGGCGCCAATAATCAAACTGAGGATCCCGGTATCGCCGGAAATGCAATTTTCGTTCGAATTTGACCTCCTCTCCTACACCCGATAAGGGCGGGTTCCGGAAGTTGGAAACCGTTGCCAATTTTTTTGTGGCTTTCGATAAGTACTAGGAACGATCAGCGCAAATAAAAAAACTGGGAATCTCTTTATCGCTGGAAATACAATTGATATACGAAATTGACCCCCTCACCCACCCCCGATAGGGGCGGGTTCCGGAAGTTGGAAATCGTTGCTAATTTTTCTGTGGCTTTCGGTAGGTACTAGGAAAGATCGGCGCAAATAAAAAAACTAGGAATCTCTTTATCGCCGGAAATACAATTTTTATTCGAATTTGACCCCCTCTCCAGTCCCCGATATGGGCGGGGTCCGGAAGTTGGAAGCCGTTGCCAATTTCTTCCTGGCTTTCTTCAGGTATTAGGAATGATCGTCTGAACTAAAAAAATTGGGAATTCCTTTATCGCCGAACATATAATTTTTATTCGAATTTGACGCTCTCTCCCACCCCCGATAAGGCCGGGTTCCGGAAGTTGGAAACCGTTGCCAAGTGTTATGTGGCTTTCGATAGGTACTACGAACGATCGGCGCAAATTAAAAAACTGGGAATCCCTTTATCGCCGGAAATACAATTTTTATTCGAATTTGACGCCCTCTCCCGCCCCCGATCAGGGTGGGTTCCGGAAGATGGAAGCCGTTGCCAATTTTTTTTGTGGCTTTCGATAGGTACTAGGAACGATCGGCGCAAATATAAACCAAATAGGAATCCCTTCATCGCCGGAAAAACATTTTTGTTTTTAATTTGTGGTTTTTTTTATGTTTTTTTGTCGTTTTCGATAGGTACAAGGGACGATCGGCGTAAATAAAAAAACTGGGAATGTCTTTATCGCCGGAAATCCAATTTTTATTCGAATTTGACGGCCTCTTCCGCCCCTGATAAGGGCAGGTTCCGGAAGTTGAAAAACGTTGCCAATATAGTGTGGTTTTCGATAGGTACTAGGAATGATCGGCGCAAGTATAAAAACTGGGAATCCCTTTATCGCCGGAAATACATTTTTTATTCGAATTTGACCCCCTCACCCGCCACTGATAAGAGCGGGTTCTGGATGTTGGAAATCGTTGCCAATATTTTGTGGCTTTTGATAGTACTAGGAACGACCGTCGCAAATTGAAAATCTGGGAATCCCGTTATCGCCGGAAATACAATTTTTATTCGAACTCCACCCCCTCTCCCGCCCCAGATAAAAGCGGATTCCGGAAGTTGGAAACCGTTGCCAATTTGTTTGTGGCTTTCGATAGGTACTAGAAACGATCGGGGCAAATAAACAATCTGGGAATCCCTTTGTCGCCGGAAATACAATTTTTATTCGAATTTGAACTCCTGTCCTGCCCCCGATAAGCCCGGGTTCCGGAAGTGGGAATCCGTTGCCAATTTGTTTGTGGCTTTTGATAGGTACTAGGAACGATCGGTGCATAAACAGAAACTGGGTATCCCTTTATCGCCGGAAATACAATTTTTATTCGAGTTACACCTTCTCACCAACCCCTGATAGGGGCGGGTTCCGGAAGTTGGAAATCGTTGCCAATTTTTCTGTGGCTTTCGTTAGGTACTAGGAACAATCGCCGCAAATAAAAAAAACTAGGAATCGCTTTACTGCCGGAAATACAATTTTTATTCGAATTTGACCCCCTCTCCTAACCCCGATACGGGCGGGATCCGGAAGTTGGAAATCGTTGCCAATTATTTTGTGGCTTTCATTAGGTACTAGAAACGATCGGCGCAAATAAAAAACTGGAAATCGCTTTATCGCCGGAAATACAATTTTTATTCCAATTTGACGCCCTCTCCCGCCCCCGATAAGGACGGGTTCCGGAAGTTGGAAACCGTCGCCAATTTTTTTGTGGCTATCGATAGGTACTAGGAACGATCGGCACAAATAAAAAAAACTGGGAATCTATCGCCGGAAATAGAATTTTTATTCGAATTTGACCCCCTCTCCCGCCGCCGATAAGGGCGGGTTCCGGAAGTTGGAATTCCTTGCCAATTTTTTCGATGCTTTCGATATGTACTAGGAATGATGGGCGCAAATAAAAAAACTGGGAATCCGTTTATCGCCGTAAATACAAGTTTCTTCGAATTTGACGGCCTCTCCCACCCCAGATAAGGGCGGGTTCCGCAAGTTGGAAACCGTTGCCAATTTTTTTGTGGCTTTCGATAGGTACTAGGAACGATCGGCGCAAATGAAAAAACTGGGAATCCCTTTATCGCCGGAAATACAAGTTTTATTCGAATTTAACGCTCTCTGCCACTCCCGATCAGGGCGGGTTCGGGAAGTTGGAATTCGTTGCCAATTCTTTTGTGGCTTTCGATAGGTACTAGGAACGATCGGCGCAAATAAAAGCTGGGATTCCCTTCATCGCCGGACATACAATTTTTATTCGAATTTGACCCCCACTCCTATCCCAGATAAGGGCGGGTTCCGGAAGTTGGAAATCGTTGCCAATTATTTGTGGCTTTCATTAGGTACCAGAAACGATCGGCGAAAATAAAGAAAAAATAGAAATCCCGTTATTGCCGGAAATACAGTTTTTATTCCAATTTGACGCCCTCTCCCGCCGCCGATAATGCCGGGTTCCGGAAGTTCGAAACCGTTGCCAATTTGTTTGTGGCTTTCGATTGGTACTAGGAACGATCGGTGCAAACAAAGAAATTGGGTATCCCTTTATTGCCGGAAATACAATTTATATTCGAATTTGACCCCCTCTTCTATCCTTGATAAGGGCGGGTTCCGGAAGATGGAAATCGTTGCCAATTTTTGTCTGGCTTTCATTAGGTACTATAAAGGATCGGCGCAGATAAAAAACTGGAAATCGCTTTATCGCCGGAAATATAATTTTTATTCCAATTTGACGCCCTCTCCCGCCCCCGATATGGCCGGGTTCCGGAAGTTGGAAACTGTTGGCAATTTTTTTTTTGGCTTTCGATAGGTAATAAGAACGATCGGCGGTAATAAAAAAAAACTGGGAATCTCTTTATCGCCGGAAATACAATTTCTATTCTCAGCCACCCCCGATAGGGGCGGGTTCCGGAAGCTGGAAATCGTTGCCAATTTTGCTGTGGCTTTCGTTAGGTACTACGAAAGATCGGTGCAAATAATAAAACTAAGAATCCCTTTATCGCCGGAAATACAATTTTTATTCGAATTTGACCCCATCTCCAGTTCCCGATAAGGGCGGGTTCCGGAAGTTGGAAATCGTTGCCAATTTTTTTGTAGCTTTCATTAGGTACTAGAAACGATCGGCGCAAATAAAAAAACTGGGAATCCATTTATCGCCGTAAATAACAATTTTTATTCCAATTTGACGCCCTCTCCCGCCACCGATATGCCCGGGTTCCGGAAGTTGGAAACCGTTGCCAATTTTTTTGTGGCTTTCGATAGGTCCTAGGAACAATCGGCGCAAATAAAAAAAACTGGGAATCTCTTTATCTCCGGAAATAGAATTTTTGTTCGAATTTGACCCCCTCTCCCGCCGCCGATAAGGGCGGGTTCAGGAAGTTGCAAATCGTTACCAATTTTTTCGATGCTTTCGATAGGTACTAGGAATGATCGGCGCAATTAAAAAAACTGGGAATACCTTTATCGCCGGAAATACAACTTTATTCGAATTTTACGCCCTCTCCCGCCCCCGATAAGGGCGGGTTCCCCAAGTTGGAAATCGTTGCCAATTCTTTTGTGGCTTTCGATAGGTACTAGGAATGATCGGCGCAAATAAAAAACTGGGAATCCATTTATCGCCGTAAATACAACCTTTACTCCAATTTGACGCCCTCTCCCGCCCCCGACAAGGCCGGCTTCCGGAAGTTGGAAATCGTTGCCAATTTCTTCGTGGCTTTCCTTAGGTACTAGAAATGATCGGCGCAAATAATAAAAACTGGGAATCCATTGCATGGGAATCCTGGCACGTTTTCTCTGCAAACCTTTGCAGGAACTCGTAGGCCTCAACAACTCCCATATCCAAAACTCGCGGGATTTTGTGAACAAGATCCAGACTATCAAGGTACAACCAGAAGACATTTTAGTGGGTTTCGATGTTGAATACCTGTTTGCAAACGTCCCAACCAATGAAACCCTAAGCATAGTTAAAAATTCCAAAAAAGTTACCCCTAACCTACTGCCGCCCATAGATCATTGCCTAAACTCTACATATTTCCAATTTCAATCCCAGATTTATGAACAAACTTCAGGCGCAGCCATGGGTTCCCCTATTTCCCCTATCATCGCCAACATCTTTATGGAGAACTTCGAGAATAGAATTCTGCAAGAAGCTTCCCTCAAGCCCTCCACCTGGTTCCAATATGTCGATGACACCTTCGTCACTTGGAGTCACGGCAAAGCAAACCTCAATCATTTCTTAACCTTCCTCAACTCCCAGCACCCCAATATTCAATTCACAATGGAGATAGAAGAGGAAAATCAAATGCCTTTTCTGGATATACTGGTTCAACGGAAAAGCGATGGCACTTTGGACCATAAAGTTTACCGGAAGCCAACGCATACGGATAGATACCTCCATGCTACGTCCCATCATCACCCTTCCCAAAAAACAGTCAGTCATAAGCTCTCTGGTCTACAGAGCTCTAGCGATCTCCGAACCAGACCCCTTGGAGGTTGAACTAGAACACCTACGGAAAGCTTTAGGAGACAATGGCTACAAGCCAGGCAACATCGAAAGAACGATCAAAAATCTAAAAAGAAAAATTGCTGATCCGAAAACGGTTACAGCACCTGATGGGGAGAATGAAGGACAAATAACCGCAACAACTTCCCTTCCATTCCTTGAGGCCATAACCGACAGCATAGGGAGGGTCCTTGGAAAACATAACGTGAGAGTCATCTTCAAACCTCAGAAGAAACTAGGACAAGTGATTCCGAGTGCAAAAGACCAAAGACCACCATTAAGTGCACCAGGAGTATACAAGATACCCTGCTCATGCGGTAAAGTGTACATAGGAGAAACCGGAAGGAAGATCAGTACACGGATCAAAGAACACCAACGGTGTATCAAACATGGCCATAATACACAATCAGCGCTGGCCAAACATTAGATGGAGACTGGTCATGCCATCCCGTTCGACTAAGCCCAAAGTCTGGTCCCATCGAACAACTATTTTTCCAGGGAACACCGAGAACGCTTGGAAATCCGAAAACATCCGGACAATCTAAACAGAGATGGAGGATATCACGTCAATCCTATTTGGCACACCGTCCAGCCGGTTTTTTAATTGACCAGCTGATCAATTGAAAGATCTGATTGGCTGGTGCAGCGATCCGGAACGATGACTGCAACTAAATAAGGAATACCTGAGATACGAGAGCTTCAGTATCGGAGCTCTCTGCCCTGATGATGCAGACTGTAACGGATGCGAAACGTCGGCACAACGCTGACCCTCAACACGGCCTCCATCCGGAAGCCACATACTCTTTTCAAACTGGAAATCCCTTTGTCGCCGGAAATCCAATTTTTATTCGAATTTGACGCCCTCTCCCGCCCCCGATAACGGTCGGTTCCGGAAGTTGGAAACCGTTGCCAAGTTTTATGTGGCTTTCGATAGGTACTAGGAACGATCGGTGGAAATAAAAAAACTGGGTATCCCTTTATCACCCGAAATACAATTTTCATTCGAATTTGACCCCCTCACCCACCCACGATAGGGCCGGGTTCCGGAAGTTGGAAATCGTTGCCAATTTTTCTGTGGCTTTCGATAGGTACTAGGAACGATCGGCGCAAAGAAAAAAACTAGGAATCCCATTATCGCCGGAAATACAATTTTTAATCGAATTTTACCCCCTCTCCTATCGCCGATAAGGGCGGGTTCCGGAAGTTGGAAATCTTTGCCAATTTTCTTGTGGTTTTCATTAGGTACTAGAAACGATCGGCGCAAATAAAAAACTGGAAATCGCTTTATCGACGGGAATTCAATTTTTATTCCAATTTGACGCCCTCTCCCGCCACCGATATGGACGGGTTCCGGAAGTTGGAAACCGTTGCCAATTTTTTTGTGGCTTTCGATAGGTACTAGGAACGATCGGCGCAAATAAAAAAATTGGGAATCTCTTTATCGTCGGAAATAGAATTTTTATTCGAATTTGACCCCCTCTCCCGCCGCAGATAGAGGCGGGTTCCGGAAGTTGGAAATCGATGCCAATTTTTTTGTGGGTTTCGATAGGTACTAGGAACGATCGGCGCAAATAAAAAAACTGGGAATCTCTTTATCGCCGGAAATCCATTTTTTATTCGAATTTGACCCCCTCTCCCGCGCCTGATAAGGGCGGGTTCCGGAAGTTGGAAAACGTTGCCAATATTTTGTGGCTTTCGATAGGTTCGAGTAATGATCGGCGCAAATAAAAAAACTGTGAATCCCTTTGTCGCTGGAAATACTATTTGCCTTCGAATTTCATCCCCTCTCCCGCCCCGATAAGGGCGGGTTCAGGAAGTTGGAAATCGTTCCCAATTTTTTTGTGGCTTTCGATAGGTACTAGGAACGACCGGCGCAAATAAAAAAACTGGGAATCTCTTTATCGCCGAAAATCCAATTTTTATTCGAATATGACGCCCTCTCCCGCACCTGATAAGGGCGGGTTCCGGAAGTTGTTAAACGTTGCCAATCAATTGTGGCTTTCGATAGGTACTAGGAATGATCGGCGCAAATAAAAAAACTGGGAATCTCTTTATCGCCGGAAATCCATTTTTTATTCGAATTTGACCCCCTCTCCCGCGCCTGATAAGGGCGGGTTCCGGAAGTTGGAAAACGTTGCCAATATTTTGTGACTTTCGATAAGTTCGAGTAATGATCGGCGCAAATAAAAAAACTGGGAATCCCTTTATCGCCGGAAATACTATTTTCCTTCGAATTTCAGCCCCTCTCCCGCCGGCGATAAGGGCGGGTTCCGGATGTTGGAGATCGTTGCGAATTTTATCGTGTCTTTCGTTAGGTACTGGGAACGATCGGCACAAATAAAAAAACTGTGGATCCCTTTGTCGCCGGAAATACAATTTTTATTCGAATTTGACCCCCTCTCCCACCCGCAATCAGGGCGGGTCCCGGAAATTGGAAATCGATGCCAATTTTTTTGTGGCTTTCATTAGGTAGTAGAAACGATCGGCGCAAATAGAAAACTGGGAATACCTTTATCGCCGGGAATACAATTTTTAATCGAATTTGACGCCGTCGCCCACCCCCGATAAGGGCGGGTTCCGGAAATTTGAAAGCGTTGCCAATTTTTTGTGGCTGTCGATAGGTACTAGGGACGATAGGTGCAAATAAATAAACTGGGTATCCCCTTATCGCCGGAAATATAATTTTTATTCGAATTTGACCCCCTCGTCCACACCCAATGAGAGTGGGTTCTGGAAGTTGGAAATCGTTCCCAATTTTATTGTGGCTTTCGATAGGTACTAGGGACGATCGGCGCAAATGAAAAAACTGGCAATCTCTTTACCGCCGGAAATCCAATTTTTATTCGAATTCGACGCCCTCTCCCGCCCCTGATACGTTGCCAATATTTTGTGGCTCTCGATAGGGACTAGGAATGATCGGCGCAAATAAAAAAACTGGGAATCCCTTTATGGCCGGAAATACAATTTTTATTCGAATTCGACGCCCTCTCCCACACCCGATGAGGGTGGGTTCCGGAAGTTGGAAACCGGTGCCATTTTTTTTGTGGCTTTCGATAAGTACTAGGCACAATCGGCACAAATAAAATAACTGGGAATCCCCTTATCGCCGAAAAAACAATTTTTATTCGAATTTGACCCCCTCTCACAACCCCGATAAGGGTGGGTTCCGGAAGTTGGAAATCGTTGCCAATTTTTTTTGTGGCTTTTGATAGGTTCTAGCAGCGATCGGCGCAAATAAGAACTGGGAATCCCTTTATCGCCGGAAATACAATTTTTATTCGAATTTGACGCCCTCTCCCACCCCCGATAAGGGCGGATTCCGGAAGTTGGAAACCGTTTCCAATTTTTTTGTGGCTTTCGTTAGGTACTGGGAACGATCGGCGCAAATAAACAAACTAGGGATCCCTTTATTGCCGGAAATACAATTTTTATTCGAATTTGACCCCCTCTCCCGCCACAATAAGGGCGGATTCCGCAAGTTGGAAACCGTTGCCAATTTTTTTGTGGCTTTCGATAGGTACTAGGAACGATCGGAGCAAAAAAAACTGGGAATCTCTTTATCGCCGGAAATACAATTTTTATTCGAATTTGACCCCCTCTCCCCCCGCCGATAAGGATGGTTTCCGGAAGTTGGAAATCGTTGCCAATTTTATTGTGGCCTTCGTTAGGTACTAAGATCGATCGGCGCCAATAAAAAAAACTGGGAATCCCTTTGTCGCCGGAAATACAATTTTTATTCGAATTTGACCTCCTCTCCCACCCCCGAAAAGGGCGGGTTCCGGGAGTTGGAAACCGTTGCCAATGTTTTGTGGCTTTCGATAGGTACCAGGAACGACTGGCGCAAATAAAAAAAACTGGGAATCTCTTTATCGCTGGAGATACAATTTTTATTCGAATTTGACGCCCTCTCCCGCCACCAATAAGGGCGGGTTCCGGAAGTTGGAAATCGTTTCAATTTTTCTGCGGCTTTCGTTAGGTACTAGAAACGATCAGCCCAAATAAAAAAACTGGGTATCCCTTTATCGCCGGAAATACAATTTGTATTCGAATTTGACCCCCTCTCCCGCCGCCGATAAGGACGGGTTCCGGAAGTTGGAAATAGTTGCCAATTTTATTGTGGCTTTCGTCAGGTACTGGGAACGATCGGCGCAAATACAAAAACTGGGAATCCCTTTGTCGCCGGAAATACAATTTCTATTCGAACATGACGCCCTCTCCCAGCCCCGATAAGGGGGCTTCCGTAAGTTGGAAACCGCTGCCAATTTTTTTCTGGCTTTCAATAGGTTCTAGGCACGATCGGCGCAAAATAAAAAACTGGGAATCCCTTTATCGCGGGAAATACAATTTTTATTCGAATTTCACACCCTCTCCGGCCCCTGATAAGGGCGGGTTCCGGAAGTTGGAAACCGTTACCAATTTTGTTCTGGCTTTCGATAGGTACTAGGAACGATCGGCGCAAATAAAAAAAATGGGAATCCCTTTAGCGCCGGAAATACAATTATTGTTCGAATTTGACCCCCTGTCTCACCCCCAATAAGGGCGGGTTCCGGAAGTTGGAAATCGTTGCCAATTTTTCGTGGCTTTCGATAGGTACTAGGGACGATCGGCGCAAATAAAAAAACGGGGTATCTCTTCATCGCCGGAAATCCATTTTTTATTCGAATTTGGCCCCCTCTTCCGCTCCTGATAAGGGCGGGTTCCGGAAGTTGGAATACGTACCCAATATTTTTTGGCTTTCGATAGGAACTCGGAATGATTGGCGCTAATAAAAAAATTGGGTATCCCTTTATCGCCGGAAATACAATTTTTATTCGAATTTCACGCCCTCTCACACCCCCGATAAGGGCGGATTCCGGAAATTGGAAACCGCTGCCTATTTTTTTGTGGCTTTCGATAGATTCTAGGACCGATCGGCGAAAAATAAAAAACGGGGAATCCCTTTATCGCGGGAAATACAATTTTTATTCGACTTTCATCCCCTCTCCCACCCCTGATAAGGGCGGGTTCCGGAAGTTGGAAATCGATGCCAATATTTTGTGGCTTTCGACAGGAACTAGGAACGATCGGCGCAAATAAAAAATCAAGGAATCCCTTTATCGCCGGAAATACAATTTTTATTCGAATTTGACCCCCTCTCGTATCGCCAATAAGGGCGGGTTCCGGAAGTTGGAAATCGTTGCCAATTTTTTTGTGGCTTTCGTTAGGTACTAGAAACGATCTGCGTAACTAAAAAACTGGAAATCCTTTTATCGCCGGATATATAAATTTTATTCCAATTTGACGCCCTCGCCCGCCAGCGATATGGCCGGGTTCCGTAAGTTGGCAACCGTTGCCAATTTTTTTGTGGTTTCGATAGGTACTAGGAACGATCGGCGCCAATAAAAAAATTGGGAAACTCTTTATCGCCGGAAATAGAATTTTGATTCGAATTTGACCCCCTCTCCCGCCGCCGATAAGGGTGCGGTCCGGAAGTTGCAAATCGTTGCCAATTTCTTCGTGTCTTTCATTAGGTACTAGAAATGATCGGCGCAAATACAAATACGGGGAATCTCATTATCGCCGAAAATACCATTCTTATTCGAATTTGACGCCCTCTCCTACCCCCGATTATGGCGGGTTCCGGAAGTTGGAAACCGTTGCCAATTTTGATGTGGCTTTCGGTAGGTACTAGGAACGATCGGCGCAAATAAAACAAGCTAGGAATCCCTTTATCGCCGGAAATACATTTTTTATTCGAATTTGACCCGTTCTGCCACCCCCGATAAGCGTGGGTTCCGGAAGTTCGAAATCGTTGCCAATTTTTTTGTGGCTTTCGATAGGTACTAGGGACGATCGGCGCAAATAAAAAACTGGGAATCTCTTCATCATCAAAAATCCAATTTTTTTCGAATTTGACCCCCTCTTCCGCCCCTGATAAGGACGGGTTCCGGAAGTTGGAAAACGTTGCCCATATTTCGTGGCTGTCGATAGGTTGGAGTAATGATCGGCGCAAATAAAAAAACTAGGAATCCCTTTATTGTCGGAAATACAATTTTCTTCGAATTTCACCCCCTCTCCCACCACCGATAAGGACGGGTTCCGGATGTTGGAGATCGTTGCGAATTTTATCGTGTCTTTCGTTAGGTACTGGGTACGATCGGCTCAAATAAAAAAACCTGTAGATCCGTTTGTCGTCGGAAATACAATTTTTATCCGAATTTGATCCCCTCTCCCACCCGCAATAAGGGCGGGAAATTGGAAATCAATGCCAATTTATTTGTGGCTTTCATTAGGTACTAGAAACGATCGGCGCAAATAGAAATCTGGGAATCCCTGTATCGCTGGAAATACAATTTTTAATCGAATTTGACGCCCTCGCCCACCCCCGATAAGGGCGGGTTCCGGAAGTTTGAAAACGTTGCCAATTTTTTGTGGCTTTCGATAGCTACTAGGGACGATAGGAGCAAATAAAAAAACTGGGTATCCCTTTATCGCCGGAAATACAATTTTTATTAGAATTTGACGCCCTCTCCCACACCCAATGAGAGTGGGTTCTAGAAGTTGGAAATCGTTCCCAATTATTTTGTGGCTTTCGATAGGTACTAGGGACGATCGGCGCAAATAAAAAAACTGGCAATCTCTTTACGGCCGGAAATCCAATTTTTATTCGAATTTGACGCCCTCTCCCGCCTCTGATACGGTGCCAATATTTTGTGGCTCTCGACAGGTATAGGAATGAGCAGCGCAAATAAAAAACTGGGAATCCCTTTATGGCCGGAAATACAATTTTTATTCGAATTCGCCGCCATCTCCCACACCAGATGAGGGTGGGTTCCGGAAGTTGGAAACCGTTGCCATTTTTTTTTGTGGCTTTCGATAGGTACTAGGATCAATCGGCGCAAATAAAATAACTGGGAATCCCGTTATCGCCGAAAAAACAATTTTTATTCGAATTTGACCCCCTCGCGCCCCCCCGATAAGGGTGGGTTCCGGAAGTTGGAAATCGTTGCCAATTTTTTTTGTGGCTTTTGATAGGTACTCGGAGCGATCGGCGCAAATAACGAACTGGGAATCGCTTTATCGCCGGAAATACAATTTGTATTCGAATTTGACGCCCTCTCCCACCCTCGATAAGGGCGGATTCCGGAAGTTGGAAACCGTTGCCAATTTTTTTGTGGCTTCCGTTAGGTACTGGGAACGATCGGCGCAAATAAAAAACTAGGGATCCCGTTATCGCCAGAAATACAATTTTTATTCGAATTTGACCCCCTCTCCCCACCCCGATAAGGATGTTTTCCGGAAGTTGGAAATCGTTGCCAATTTTATTGTGGCTTTCGTTAGGTACTAGGATCGATCGGCGCAAATAAAAAAAACTGGGAATCTCTTTATCGCTGGAAATACAATTTTTATTCGAATGTGACCCCCTCTCCCACCACACTAAGGGCGGATTCCGCAAGTTGGAAACCGTTGCCAATTTTTCTGCGGCTTTCGTTAGGTACTAGGAACGATCAGCACAAATAAAAAAACTGGGTATCCCTTTATCGCCGGAAATACAATTTGTATTCGAATTTGACCGCCTCTCCCGCCCACGATAAGGACGGGCTCCGGAAGTTGGAAATAGTTGCCAATTTTATTGTGGCTTTCGTCAGGTACTGGGAACGATCGGCGCAAATACAAAAACTGGGAATCCCTGTGTCGCCGAAAATACAATTTTTATTCGAATATGACGCCCTCTCCCACCCCCGATAAGATTGGATTCCGTAAGTTGGAAACCGCTGCCAATTTTTTTGTGGCTTTCGATAGGTTCTAGGAAGGATCGGCGCAAAATAACAAACTGGGAATCCCGTTATCGCAGGAAATACAATTTTTATTCGAATTTCACACCCTCTCCGGCCCCTGATAAGGGCGGGTTGCGGAAGTTGAAAATCGATGCCAATATTTTGTTGCTTTCCCTAGGTACTAGGAACGAACGGCGTAAAGAAAAAACTGGGAAACCCTTTATCGCCGGAAATACAATTTTTATTCGAATTCCACCCCCACTCCCACCCCCGATAAGGGTGGGATCCGGAAGTTGGGAATCGTTGCCCATTTTATCGTGGCTTTCGTTAGGTACTAGGAACGATCGGCGCAAATAAAAAAAACTGGGAATCCCTTTTTCCCCGGAAATACAATTTTTATTCGTATTTGACCCCCTCTCGCGCCCCTGATAAGGGCGGGTTCCGGAAGTTGGAAAACGTTGCCAATATTTTGTGGCTTTCGATAGGTACTAGGATTGATCGGCGCAAAGAAAAAAACTGGGAATCGCTTTATCGCCTGAAATACAATTTTTATTCGAATTTTCACCCTCTCCCATCCCCGATAAGGACGGGTTCCGGAAGTTGGAAATCATTGCCAATTTTTTTGGTGCTTTCTATAGGTACTAGGAACGATCGTTGCAAATAAAAAAACTGGGAATCCCTTTATCGCCGGAAATACATTTTTTATTCGACTTTCATCCCCTCTCCCGCCCCTGATAAGGGCGGGTTCCGGAAGTTGGAAATCGATGCCAATATTTTGTGGCTTTCGATAGGAACTAGGAACGATCGGCGCAATTAAAAAATCTAGGAATCCCTTTATCGCCGGAAATATAATTTTTATTCGAATTTGACCCCCTCTCGTATCGCCAATAAGGGCGGGTTCCGGAAGTTGGAAATCGTTGCCAATTTTTTTGTGGCTTTCGTTAGGTACTAGAAAAGATCTGCGCAACTAAAAAACTGGAAATCCCTTTATCGGCGGATATATAAATTTTATTCCAGTTTGACGCCCTCGCCCGCCAGCGACATGGCCGGGTTCCGTAAGTTGGCAACCGTTGCCAATTTTTGTGTGGTTTCGGTAGGTACTAGGAACGATCGGCGCAAATAAAAAAATTGGGAAATTCTTTATCGCCGGAAATAGAATTTTTATTTGAATTTGACCCCCTCTCCCACCGCCGATAAGGGTGGGGTCCGGAAGTTGCAAATCGTTGCCAATTTCTTCGTGGCTATCATTAGGTACTAGAAATGATCGGCGCAAATAAAAATACGGGGAATCTCTTTATCGCCGAAAATACAATTCTTATTCGAATTTGACGCCCTCTCCTGCCCCCGATTACGGCGGGTTCCGGAAGTTGGAAACCGTTGCCAATTTTGATGTGGCTTTCGGTAGGTACTAGGAACGATCGGCGCAAATAAAAAAAGCTAGGAATCCCTTTAGCGCCGGAAATACATTTTTTATTCGAATTTGACCCGCTCTGCCACCCCGATAAGAATGGGTTCCGGAAGTTGGAAATCGTTGCCAATTTTTTTGTGGCTTTCGATAGGTACTAGGGACGATCGGCGCAAATAAAAAACTGGGAATCTCTTCATCGTCGGAAATCCAATTTTTATTCGAATTTGACCCCCTCTCCGGCCCCTGATAAGGACGGGTTCCGGAAGTTGGAAAACGTTGCCAATATTTCGTGGCTTTCGATAGGTTCGAGTAAGGATCGGCGCATATAAAAAAACTAGGAATCCCTTTATCGCCGGAAATAAAATTTTCTTCGAATTTCACCCCCGATCCCACCACCGATAAGGACGGGTTCCGGATGTTGGAGATCGTTGCGAATTTTATCGTGTCTTTCGTTAGGTACTGGGAACGATCGGCGCAAATAAAAAAACTGTGGATCCCTTTGTCGCCGGAAATGCAAATTTTTATTCGAATTTGAGCCACTCTCCCACCCGCAATAAGGGCGCGTCCCGGAAATTTAAAATCGATGCCAATTTTTTTGTGGCTTTCATTAGGTACTAGAAACGATCGGCGCAAATAGAAAACTGGGAATCCCTTTATCGCCGGAAATACAATTTTTAATCGAATTTGACGCCCTCGCCCACCCCCGATAACGGCCGGTCCCGGGAATTTAAAATCGATGCCAATTTTTTTGTGGCTTTCGATAGGTACTAGGGACGATCGGCGCAAATGAAAAAACGGGCCATCTCTTTACCGCCGGAAATCCAATTTTTATTCGAATTTGACGCCCTCTCCCGCCCCTGATACGTTGCCAATATTTTGTGGCTCTCGACAGGTACTAGGAATGATCGGCGTAAATAAAAAAACTGGGAATCCCTTTATGACCGGAAATACAATTTTTATTCGAATTCGACGCCCTCTCCCACACCCGATGAGGGTGGGTTCCGGAAGTTAGAAATCGTTGCCAATTTTTTTGTGGATCTTGATAGGTACTAGGAACGATCTGCACAAATAAGAAAACTAGGAATCCCTTTATCGCCGGAAATACATTTTTTATTCGAATTTGACCCGTTCTCCCACCCCCGATAAGGGCGGGTTCCGGAAGTTGGAAATCGTTGCCTATTTTTTTGTGGCTTTCGATAGCTACTAGGGACGATCGGCGCAAATAAAAAAACGGGGTATCTCTTTATCGCCGGAAATCCAATTTTCATTCGAATTTGACGCCCTCTCCCACACCCGATGAGGGTGGGTTCTGGAAGTCGGAAATCGTTCCCAATTTTTGTGTGGCTTTCGATAGGTATTAGGAACGATCGGCGCAAATGAAAAATCTGGCAATCTCTTTATCGCCAGATATCCAATTTTTATTCGAATTTGACGCCCTCTCTTGCCCCTGATAAGGGCGGGTTCCAGAAGTTGAAAAACGTTGCCAATATTTTGTGGCTCTCGATAGGTACTAGGAATGATCGGCGCAAATAAAAAAACTGGGAATCCCTTTATGGCCGGAAATACAATTTTTATTCGAATTTGACGCCCTCTCCTGCCCCCGATTACGGCGGGTTCCGGAAGTTGGAAACCGTTGCCAATTTTTATGTGGCTTTCGGTAATAATCCGAAATAATCTGCGCAAATAAAAAAAACTAGGAATCCCTTTATGGCCGGAAATACATTTTTTATTCGAATTTGACCCGCTCTCCCACCCCCGATAAGGGCGGGTTCCGGAAGATGGAAATCGTTGCCAATTTTTTTGTGGCTTTCGATAGGTACTAGTGACAATCGCCGCAAATAAAATAACTGGGTATCTCTTTATCGCCGGAATGCCAATTTTTATTCGAATTTGACCCCCTCTCCAGCTCCTGATAAGGGCGGGTTCCGGAAGTTGGAAACCGTTGCCATTTTTTTGTGGCATTCGATAGGTACTAGGAACGATCGGCGCAAATAACAAAACTGGGAATCCCTTTATCGCCGGAAATACAATTATTGTTCGAATTTGACCCCCTGTCCCACCCCCGATAAGGGCGGGTTCCGGAAGTTGGAAATCGATGCCAATTTTTTTGTGGCATTTGATAGGTACTAGGAACGATCTGCGCAAATAAAAAAACTAGGAATCCCTTTATCGCCGGAAATGCATTTTTTATTCGAATTTGACCCCCTCTCCCGCCCCCGATGAGGACGGGTTCCGGAAGTTGGAAAACGTTGCCAATATTTTGTGGCTTTCGATAAGAACAAGGAATGATTGGCGCAAATTAAAAAACTGGGTATCCCTTTATCGCCGGAAATAAATTTTTATTCGAATTTCTCCCCCTCTCCCGCCCCCGATAAGGACGGGTTCCGGACGTTGAAAATGGATGCCAATTTTATTGTGGCTTTCGTTAGGTACTGGGACCGATCGGCGCAAATGAAAAAACTGGGTATCCATTTATCGCCGGAAATACAATTTTTATTCGAATTTGACGCCCTCTCCCACACCCGATGAGGGTGGGTTCTGGAAGTTGGAAATGGTTCCCAATTTTTGTGTGGCTTGCGATAGGGACTAGGGACGATCGGCGCAGAAGAAAAAAATGGCAATCCCTTTATCGCCGCAAATCCAATTTTTATTCGAATTTGACGCCCTCTCCCGCCCCTGATAAGGGCGGGTTCCAGAAGTTGGAAATCGTTGCCAATTTTTCTGCGGCAATCGTTAGGTACTAGGAACGATCAGCACAATTAAAAAACTGGGTATCCCTTTATCGCCGGAAATACAATTCGTATTCGAATTTGACCCCCTCTCCCACCCCCGATAAGGACGGGTTCAGGAAGTTGGAAATGGTTGCCAATTTTATTGTGGCTTTCGTTAGATATTGGGAACGATCGGCGCAAATACAAAAACTGGGGATCCCTTTGTCGCCCGAAATACAATTTTTATTCGAATTTAACGCCCTCTCGCACCCCCGATAAGGGCGGATTCCGGAAGTTGGAAACCGCTGCCTATTTTTTTGTGGATTTTGATAGGTACTAGGAACGATCGGCGAAAAATAAAAAACTGGGAATCCCTTTATCGCGGGAAATACAATTTTTATTCGACTTTCACCCCCTCTCCCGCCCCTTATAAGGGCTGGTTCCGGAAGTTGGATATCGATGCCAATATTTTGTGGCTTTCGATAGGAACTAGGAATGATTGTCGCAAATAAAAAAACTGGGTAATCCTTTATCGCCGGAAATACAATTTTTATTCGAATTTCACCCCCTCTCCCGCCCCCGATAAGCACGGGTTCCAGAAGTTGAAAAACGTTGACAATATTTTGTGGCTCTCGATAGGTACTAGGAATGATCGGCGCAAATAAAAAAACTGGGAATCCCTTTATCGCCGGAAATACAATTTTTATTCGAATTTCACCCCCTCTCCCAACCCCGATAATGTCGGGTTCCGGAAGTTGGAAATCGTTGCCTATTTCTTTGTGGCTTTCATTAGGTACTAGAAATATTCGGCGCAAATAAAAAACTGGCCATCCCTTTATCGCCGGAAATACAATTTTTATCCGAATTTGACGCCCTCTCCCGCCCCCGATAAGGGCGGGTTCCGAAAGTTGGAAACCGTTACCAATTTTTTTCTGGCTTTCGATAGGTACTAGGAGCGATCGGCGCAAATAAAAAAAAATGGGAATCCCTTTATCGCCGGAAATACAATTATTGTTCGAATTTGGCCCCCTGTCCCACCCCCGATAAGGGCGGGTTCCGGAAGTTGGAAATGGGTGCTAATTTTATTGTGGCTTTCGTTATGTACTGGGAACGATCGGCGCAAAAAAAAATGGGAATCCATTTGTCGCCGGAAATACAATTTTTATTCGAATTTGACCCCCTCTCCCGCCGCCGATAAGGGCGGGTTCCGGAAGGTGGAAACCGTTGCCATTTTTTTGTGGCATTCGATAGGTACTAGGAACGATCGGCGCAAATAAAAAAACTGGGCATCCCTTTATCGCCGGAAATGCATTTTTTATTCGAACTTGACCCCCTCTCCAACCCCCGATAAGGGTGGTTGCCTGAAGTTGGAAAACGTTGCCAATATTTTGTGGCATACGATAGGAATTAGGAATGATTGGCGCAAATAAAAATCTGGGTATCCCTTTATCGCCTGAAATGCAATTTTTATTCGAATTTCACCCCCTCTCACACCCCCGATAAGGACGGGTTCCGGAAGTTGGAAATTGTTGCCAATTTTATTGTGGCTTTCGTTTGGTACTGGCAACGATCGGCGCAAATGAAAAAACTGGGTATCCCTTTATCGCCGGAAATACATTTTATATTCGAATTTGACGCCTTCTCCCACACCCGATAAGGGTGGGTTCTGGAAGTTGGAAATCGTTCCCAATTTTTGTGTGGCTTTCAATAGGTACTAGGGACGATCGGCGCAAATGAAAAAACTGGCAATCCCTTTATCGCCGGAAATCCAATTTTTATTCGAATTTGACGCCCTCTCCCGCCCCTGATAAGGGCGGGTTCCAGAAGTTGAAAAACGTTGCCAATATTTTGTGGCCCTCGATAGGTACTAGGAATGATCGGCGCAAATAAAAAAACTGGGAATCCCTATATGGCCGGAAATACAGTTTTTATTCGAATTTGACGCCCTTTCCCACACCCGATGAGGGTGGGTTCCGGAAGTTGGAAACCGTTGCCATTTTTTTTGTGGTTTTCGATAGGTATTAGGAACGATCGGCGTAAATAGAATAACTGGGAATCCCCTTATCACCGAAAAAGCAATTTTTATTCGAATTTGACCCCCTCTCACACCCCCGATAAGGGTGGGTTCCGGAACTTGGAAATCGTACCCAATATTTTGTGGCTTTCGATAGGAACTAGAAATGATTGGCGCAAATAAAAAAACTGGGTATCCCTTTATCGCCGGAAATACAATTTTTATTCGAATTTCACCCCCTCTCACACCCCCGATAAGGACGGGTTCCGGAAGTTGGAAATGGTTGCCAATTTTATTGTGGCTTTCGTTAGGTACTGGGAACGATCGGTGCAAATATAAAAACTGGGTATCCCTTTATCGCCGGAAATACAATTATCATTCGAATTTGACGCCCTCTCCCGAACCCGATGAGGGTGGGTTCTGGAAGTTGGAAATCGTTCCCAATTTTTGTGTGGCTTTCGATAGGTATTAGGAACGATCGGCGCAAATGAAAAACCTGGCAATCTCTTTGTCGCCGGAAATCCAATTTTTATTCGAATTTGACGCCCTCTCTCGCCCCTGATAAGGGCGGGTTCCAGAAGATGAAAAACGTTGCCAATATTTTGTGGCTCTCAATAGGTACTAGGAATGATCGGCGCAAATAAAAAAACTGGGAATCCCTTTATGGCCGGAAATACAATTTTTTTTCGAATTTGACGCCCTCTCCTGCCCCCGATTACGGCGGGTTCCGGAAGTTGGAAACCGTTGCCAATTTTTATGTGGCTTTCGGTAATAATCCGAAATAATCTGCGCAAATAAAAAAAACTAGGAATCCCCTTATCGCCGAAAAAACCATTTTTATTCGAATTTGACCCCCTCTCACACCCATGATAAGGGTGGGTTCCGGAAGTTGGAAATCGTTGCCAATTTTTTTGCGGCTTTCGTTAGGTACTGGGAACGATCGGCGCAAATAACAAAACTGGGGATCCCTTTATCGCCAGAAATACAATTTTTATTCGAATTTGACCCCCTCTCCCGCCCCCGATAAGGGCGGGTTCCGGAAGTTGGAAACCGTTACCATTTTTTTGTGGCATTCGATAGGTACTAGGAACGATCGGCGCAAATATCAAAATTCGTAATCCCTTTTTTGCCGGAAATACAATTTTTATTCGACTTTGACCCCCTCTCCCGCCACAATAAGGGCGGGTTCCGGAAGTTGGAAATCGTTGCCAATTTTTCTGCGGCTTTCAGTAGAGGGGCTAGGCCGATTCTGCTTCACTTTGGGGGGAGGGTCAAGTGGGGGAGGGTCAAGTGGGGGAGGGTCAAGGGGGGGTCAAGGGGGGAGGGCCAAGTGGCGGAGGGTCAAGTGGGGGAGGGCAAGGGGGCAGGGGGTCAAGGGGGGGGTCAAGGGGGGAGGGTTTAGGTGGCTGTGTCCAGGTGGCGGTGTCCAGGTGGCGGTGTCCAGGTGGCGGTGTCCGGGGGGGGGGGATTCCCACGGTTCTTTGAACGTGTTCAAACCTGTTTTCCTCGATTGGGGGGGGGGGGAGGTCGCCGGGCGCGTGTGACGTCATAGAGGGGCTTCTGTCGAGGGCCATGTGGTCCGTGAAGCGCTTGGCGGGAGGGGGAAGCCGGCATCGATGAGTGTTTTGTGTGTGTGTGTATGTGTGTATTGGACGCGAGTGACGTCACAGAGTAGCTTCTGTGGAGGGCCATGTGGTCCTCGGAGCGACTGGTGGGGGACGCCGTCTCAAAGCTCGCCGACAGACAGGTCCTGACAGGTTTCTTGGAAAAGCGTGCGTGCATGTGTGTGTGTGACAACCATATATGGGTCGCGAAATTTTCGGTCATATGGAAACGCTAGGCGCCACATGAAGGGCGGCGCCTTTCAAAGCCCATTATTTATGACATGCAGCTGGTTCCATGCCGAAAGACAATGTCTATTGCATCCGTCCCGTCTCAAAGCTCGTCTCGAGGTCCTGACAGGTTTCTCGGGAAAAATCTTTAGGGATCAAAGGGACCGCGGATGGACCACTTGAGCGCAGCTCTTGTCGAGGTCTTTATTCAGAAAGATAATGTCAAGATGTTTGCATGCGAGGTCACCCACCACGAATCTCGCCAACACTTTAGACAGGTCTCGACAAGTCAGGATTTCTTGGAAAAACTATAAACTTTAGGGATCAAAGGCGGTGACCGCCGATGGACCACTTGAGCTGCAGGACCCATAAAATCTTTTGACCCGATGCATTCCGACTTCCTGTTCTTTGTCTCATGTTCCTCGAGCAATCTACGCGTTATCGGAAAACTCCGTTTTTCCGAGAGAGAGGGCCGATTTTTTCCCCAAGAGCCTTTTTAAATGATCCGCTCCGCTCAAATCTGGCCGCACTTTGCATGAAGCAGTCAGTCTGTTAACATCGTGGAAGTTTTTTCGTACTCGTCAACATGGAGCAAATCTTGCATGACCAAGCCGTGCTTTTACGCTCGTTCGAAGATTTTACCGCGTGGGAGCAACGATGCGTTGAGTTCCTCGAAGGATTGGAAACACAAAGCCGGATTAAGCGCCAGCGATTATTAATTGGACATCAACAGTCACTAATAGCTCAAATAGCGCGTCTGGAAGGATTGAGGAATTGTGTGCGAAGTCGTTTCATACACACGGGCGCAGGAGATGGTGATCATGAGTTAATCTGGCGAGAGATTGAAACATCCTTCGAGAGTCGGATTTTGACCGGTTCCATCATCAATCGCAACCACATCGAGCCGAAACACTTTCTAACTGATGCTCGCGTCCTAATCCTTCATCATGTGCAAAATATTATCAACAAGCACAACAGCATTAAAGTTAATACAGTGTTTAATGGTGAATTCGCGAGTGGTGACAAACATGCGAATAAAAGTATCAACACGCGAAACTGTGAACTATTTAGCACAAGCGATTTGAACGAGTGGTATGAACAGCGTGTTGTGGAGCCCACTTTAACATTACTCGATGAATTCCAAGAACGTGATAGTGGCTGGGCTCTGCAGAAAATACTTAACCTCACGATAAATGTAAATAAGTATAATCCGATGCGTGCCGGGTGCTCCATATCATTGCCGCGGGAAATAATGTTGAAGAAGGCTGTGGTTAACGTCAAATCCAAAGATAACGCATGTTTCGCATGGGCAGTTGTCGCTGCTCTATACCCAGCTGAACGAAACAGCCACCGTCCATCTTCTTACCCTCATTATTCGACAGTACTGAATCTGAAGGATATCGAATTCCCGGTGACGATACATCAAATTAAAAAATTTGAAGCTCATAACAATGTATCGATCAACGTGTATACCGCCACCGCCAAAAAGGACATTGTTCCTTTACGAGTCAGTCAACACAAGAAGGATAAGCACATCAATTTGCTGTACATGCAAGATACCGACGACGGCAATGTGGGGCATTTCGTATGGATCAAGAACTTGTCGAGACTCGTGACGAAGCAACTGAGCAAAAAGGGGCATAAAAAATATATTTGTGATCGGTATGTAGTTAACATAATATATATATTTATATGTAGGTAATTATATATGCTAGACGAATTAAACAAAACCATCTTGTTTTTTTTTACAGATGTTTGCACTACTTCGGGTCAGAGGAAAAATTGCAATCACACGAGATCGATTGTGGAGCAATAAATGACTGTGCGATCCGACTACCAAACGACACCAATAAGTGGCTCCAGTTCAGCAACTTTAGCCGGAAAGAGCGACATCCCTTCATTGTGTATGCTGATTTGGAGTGTGTGTTGGCAAAGACCGATGGAGAGAACCTATCGAAAGATAGGTATCAACATCATGAAGTATTTAGTATCGGATACTATGTATGCTGTTCATATGACGATTCATTATCTTCGTATCACTCGCGTCGCAGTGCCGATTGCGTATCGTGGTTTGTCGAAGAACTAAAAAATCTGGCACTGCGGATAAAAGAAACTTTCTGTGATAATGTACCAATGGTGCATGTAACACCGAGTGAGTGGGCTAGTTTTCGAGCAGCGACTCAATGTCACATATGTGAGAAACCATTTGCGCAAGAAGATGTACGCGTTCGAGATCATTGCCATCTGACTGGGCGCTATAGAGGCCCTGCCCATTCCAACTGCAACCTAAATTACAAACAGTCATTTTTCATTCCAGTAGTTTTCCACAATTTATCCGGTTACGATGCACATTTTATAATCAAGGAAGTAGCCACAGCGTTCGAAGGAAGAACCGATGTGCTTCCAATCACAAAGGAGAAATACATCTCATTCACGAAGCATGTTGAAATTACAGACGATTCAAAACACAAGATCCAAATGCGCTTTATCGACTCATACAAGTTCCTCAACACCAGTCTCGACAAATTAGCCTCATTCTTGACCGAAGACAAACTCAACATTTTACGCACGCAATTCCCAACTCTCTCGACAGACGATTTCAATTTGCTGACGCGAAAAGGGGTCTTCCCTTATGAATATATTGATGACGTGACCAAGCTACACGACACTTGCCTACCACCACGTGACGCATTTTACAGTTCCCTGACAGATGCTACAGTATCCGAGAGCGAGTACGCACATGCTGAGCAAGTTTGGGAGCAGTTCTCCATTCGAACGCTGGGTGACTATAGCGATTTGTACTTGAAGACAGATGTCTTGTTATTAGCTGATATTTTCGAAAACTTTCGAAATACATGCGTTGAGAGCTATGGCCTAGATCCCGCGTATTACTACACATTGCCCGGATATACCTGGGATGCAATGTTAAAACATTCGAATGTCAAGTTTGAATTACTAACTGACATCGACATGGTTTTATTCGTTGAGCGGGGTATACGCGGTGGTCTCAGTCAATGTTCGAACCGATATGCATGCGCTAATAACAAGTACATGGAGTCGTTTGATCCATCGAAAGCATCATCATACTTGATGTATTTTGACGTCAATAATTTGTATGGATGGGCAATGTGTCAACCCTTGCCATATGCGGATTTTCGATGGGTCAACGACGTGTCCAAGTTTGATCCATCATGCATTGCGCTAGACTCGCCTATAGGCTACATCCTTGAAGTCGACGTGGAATATCCTCAATCTCTACATGATGCGCACAAAGACCTGCCGTTTTGTCCAATACATGAAAAACCGCCGGGTAAGCGGGAGGAAAAGCTGCTAGCAACTGTTCGCGATAAAAAACGCTACATCATACACTACCGGAATTTACAACAGTGCTTACGCCATGGGCTTCGCCTCACGAAAATCCACAGAATCCTACAGTTTACACAATCCCCATGGCTGCGTTCGTATATTGAGTTGAATACCCAGTTTCGAACGCTTGCCAAAAACGATTTCGAAAAGCATTTGTTCAAATTAATGAATAATGCGGTCTTTGGCAAAACGATGGAGAATGTGCGCAATCATGTAGATGTAAAGCTTTTGACAAAATGGGAGGGCAGATATGGTGCAGAGGCAATGATTGCGAAGCCAAACTTTCACAGCCGAAGCGTTTTTTTCGGAAAACCTCGTTGCCGTGGAATTGCGCAATCTCGAGGTGAAATTCAACAAGCCGATATATGTGGGTATGTGCATCCTCGACATATCCAAAACGTGCTTGTATGGATTTCACCACGAGTATATGGTACCTCTGTATCGAGATAGATGTAAAGTCATGTATACCGATACGGACAGTCTCATATATGACATTGAGAGCGATGATATATATGCCGACATGAAGCACGACATTGAAAAATTTGATACAAGCGATTATTCGGCGGACAATCGGTATGGTATACCACTCGTCAACAAGAAGGTACCCGGTCTCATGAAGGACGAATGTAATGGAGCAATTATGACGGAATTTATTGGACTTCGATCGAAAATGTACGCGACACGTGTCGAGGGTAAGAAGGACACGAAAAAAGTTAAAGGTGTCAAGAGTAGCGTTGTGGCGAGAACAATCATGTTTGACGATTATGCTCAATGCTTGAAGGAAAATATTGAAATGGAGCGTAGTCAAACGTGCATTCGATCAAAATTACACCAAGTCTACACCATTCGCGAGACGAAAATTGCTCTGAGTCCTCATGACGATAAGCGGTATATCATACCTGGGACCTCGGATACCCTACCATGGGGGCATTATAGAATACCGTCATGAAAAATTTTGTAAATTTCTTTCCCACAACCTTGATGTAAAATTGTGTACATTTTTTATGAATATCGATGTATAAAACTCGTGAAAATTATATATTTTGTTCACTCGATGTTAAAATTATGTTTGTTGTATATATTGTGCGAAAATGAATTATTTTCCGTAAATAAAGAAACGGACTTTTTATAATCCCATGTGTTTATTCACTCTATCCATCTCCTCACGTTCCATGAAAAAAGGGCGACGGCAAGAAGGGGGGAAGCCTGCTGTGGAGGCCTTGGAGGGATGCGAGGACGACCAGCAGGTCAAGAGTCATAAAACACACATATTTTTCCACTTTCTTTATTGTCGGCTACAAATCGGATTTACTTATCCAACTATTGTGGCTGTTGTCGAACCCTAGCCATTTTACAAACATTCGATTACCGCGCTTCTTCAATACCGCTTCAATGAGATAGATATCGGGGTGCTTGACTCTGAGAAGCTCTTGTTCGTAGAAACCACCGGCGATCGGTTCGTCTTTATGGTCCTTCAAGTGGTATGTGACGGGATGAGTTTTTTTCACACGATAGATTGTAAATATTTCCGTTGTCCAGTTTGGGGTGTAACCCTTTTCGAAAACAGTCTTAAATTTGCTGATTCTCACTTTATCACCAACGGCGAATTTCGGCGATCTTTTCATTGGAGTATATTTGAAAACTTGCTGCAATTGCTTCTCATTTTCCGCGTTGACATTTCTCGGCTTCATCTTAATGGTGCGGTGTACAGAATCGTTGTACTCGGCTACTAGATTATCAAGAATATCGATCCACTTATAATTGCCACGAAGACTAAATTGCATCCACATCTTGTTCTTCAATGTACGATTGAAACGCTCGCAAATGGATGCCTTCAAGTTGCTATATGTTGAATACATGTGAATATTGTACTTCTTCATGATGGCCTTGAAGTCACAATTGTAGAATTCTTTTCCCCGATCAACGTGTAAGTTCTGCGGTATGCGTCCCTTAACGAGGATCGACTTCATTGCTGCTGCTGCATCTTTACCACTCTTACTCAGCATTGGCACGGCCCAGGCGAATTTTGAGAACGTATCGATGACGGTGAGGAGAAATTTGTGTTTGGAGTTGTGACGCCCGTATGATGACATATCGACGAGATCAGCTTGCCAGGTCTCGTCCAAGCCACGGATGTCCACATGTCGACGCGGATAGTTTCGTCGAGCAGGCTTATGTAGCTCCAGCACGAGAGCGCCCCTTTTTTCGCTCATTTTCCAGTCCACTCAGTCGTGCGTCCAATTCAACAATGACATTTGAATTACGAATCACCAAATCTTGTAGAGTTTTGACATCGGTCTCGAGTGTCCTCACAATGTCCCGTATCGTAGCTTCAAGTCCATGAACCAACAACTGACTACTCTCATTCATTTCTTTGCGTATGTTCTTAATGATAGTTCGGGATTTCCTTTGTAACGCACTTAGAGTGATGGCGTCATCTTCTCCTTCCGGATTTGCAATGTTACACAATCGTTTCTGCCCCAAGTCATAATGACCATCTGCGGTAATTCTAAAGCCAATCCCGGGTCGACCTGGAGGACCTTGCTTACTGTGGAGCACACTCCTACTTGAATGACGTCCAAACACATCGACACTCATGATGCGAATGCGTAAATTCTCCGATGTCGAGTTAATAAATGATTTCAGCTTCACGCAATTCCTCAATAATCGATATAATTTCATTCGCATGCGATGAATTTCCGGCTGCTTGGGATGCCAGAAGCAAGCGAAGACGATCCACTAGCTCGTTTGGATTGTCCCAATAAATATAGTCCAATTGGGTGTTTTTTCTAGTTAGCTTATACTTTGGCATGCCCTGTCCCACATGATGATCGACTATATTTGCGATATATGTGTTAAATTTGTGGCTGGTGTTACGTCGTATAGCCTCACTAGGCTTGTACAATTTTTTGTGCGCATTCGTCGAGATTACAATCTTTTCGTAGTTTTTCAAATCATCCGGTGTGAGAGTTTCGACATTAGGCACTTTTTTAAACAACAGCTCCGTTAATCCAACAGTTTTCGCATAACTCGCATCTCCCACACGAATATGTTGAGAGTCGAAAATTATCGGAGAATTGCCAATCATTAACTTGTTGTTTGCGAGATTTCGTACACCGTATAATACATCCAAGCCCGCCTTTCTATTTGTCTGTAATAGCAGGAGATATTCGTTGATTAATTCATCAACATTTTGCGAGTCATCATCATCCTCATATATCAATTTAAACGAATCTTGTGTTTCACTCTTCAAGGAATCATGTGCCTCATTTTGATGTTTCACACTATTTAACGCATCTCCTTCTTCAACATTATCACCCACTTTTTCATCCTTAATTTCCTCCTTCACCACCTCACCGTTTTTATACGACACCAATTTCTCCAATGGCCCCACTATAGGCTTAAAGACATCCTGCATTCTCTGCTGATCGTTATCTTTCCCAATTTTCATCATTCGATGCTTTCGTGTGATTGCATCGCGCGCCTTGGCAATTTCACGCAACACATCCTTTTCACGCAACAATTGTTCGCTCTTCATGTTGTCACTACCACGACATGTGCAATACTGTCTCTCCAACCACCAGCGATGAGTCATTTATCAATAGTGAGAAAATAATCAAAACCTTGTCTATATCGACCTTCGTTAAAATCGCTATCCTTATCAATTGTGATAAATGCATACTTGTCGGAATTCCAGCATTTCACGCACATGTGTTTAAAGCACGTATAAGTCATGTCCGTATTAACATGATCATTGTACACGTGTTTGAGATTCATATCATCCTGCTTGAAAAGCACCACGAAATTTGCATTATCCCTCACGAGATGTTTGGGGATACGAGTGTACGTCTGACAAAGATAAAAACTGTCAACAATCTCGTGTCGTCCCATGGAAAAGAAGGCCCGAACATTATCCTGCTTTTCGCATGCTATATCATCAAAGATGAATATAGAGTTGGATCGTGCATCACTTGGTGCTATCACTTGTTCATGTGCCTCGAATGGATGATATTCAACTCCACTCACAGGTTCGAGTAGATGTTCGAGCAACTTATACTTTGGCTGTTTGAGCGATTTGGAATACAAGTAAATGTTCTCAAATCTCAAACCATTCGGATGGATGATGAGAGTGAGCAAAGCGTTGGTTTTCCCACAATTCGATGGACCGCAAAACAGTGCACGTATGCTATCCGGCAATAAATTCCCATGACGTTTCTTTTTTCCCCCGCGGTCTTCGACAAACTCGTCGAAATTTATCACGGGAAGTCCGCCTCCGATAGTTTGCTTCCTGGACGTCATCTCACACACGACTAACGGCCAAATCATATAAATAGGCTTCTTATAGGTACTATCCGTCAGTCGCGTATTGTCTTTAGACATGATTGTGCATGGGAAGAGTGGTAAAGGGTTGGTCAACCGCCTAATCAACAAACTCCCCATTGAACTCCATTTGCCTGGCTATCAGTATTGTGGACCAGGCACAAAGTTGGCCAAGCGCCTTGCTCGTGGCGATCCGGGCATTAATCCATTGGATATGGCTTGCAAACAACACGATATTGCGTATTCGAAAAATCCGGATAATCTTGAGGCGAGACATTTGGCGGATAAAGTGTTGGCTGAACAGGCTAGGCAACGTGTTAGCGCGAGAGACGCTAGTATCGGTGAAAAAGCCAGTGCTTGGGGTGTGGCAAATATTATGACGACAAAGAGAAAATTTGGCATGGGAATGAGGGGTCGCAAGGGTGGCGTTTGCTTGAAAAAGATAATTGGCGCTGCAAAGAAGACAATGATTCAGAGTAATGATCCGCATAAGATTATCAAATCAGCTCTAAAGGGTGCTCGTGCGGCGGTAAAGTTGCAAGGTGGTAAAGTGCACACACCTCGCGTTCTACCTGTACCCCATAAAATTGGTGGTTTATTACCCTTCCTCGTGCCCATTTTTGCGGGTCTTAGTGCTGCGGGTGCTTTGTCGGGTGGTGCGGCTAGTATAGTTAAAGCTGTAAATGCTGCTCAAGCAGCTAAGCGTGAATTGGATGAAAGTAAGCGTCATAATCGGACAATTGAAGCAATTGCATTAGGTCGGGGTCTACATCTGAAACCGTATAAGCAGGGATTGGGCCTCCGTATTAAGCCAAAAAACTAGAAGTAACGCTACCACACCGACCCCTCACCGACCGCGACCTACTCAACTACGCAAAAATCCTAAAGATTCCACATTTTCGTGGAGTTTACATGCGCGATACATTGCCAGCGAGTGGACCCCTCAAATGTGAAGCAGCAATTGTGAATTTGGATGAAAATGTCGGTCCTGGCACGCATTGGGTCGCATACAAAAAGACCGGATCGAAAGTCATGTACTTTGATAGTTTCGGCAATCTTCCACCACCATCCGAGCTCATGAGATATTTCCGTGTCGGTAGCGTTCATTATAATTATACTAGATATCAGGAATATGATACGATTGAATGTGGACATTTGTGTCTCAAGTTTCTTTGTCGGCAGCTGCAGCACAAAGACAAATATACACTATATATAGGGGGGAAATGACGAGGGGGAATTCAGTTGTCAATTTACCAGCATCATGGATGAAAGTTTAACGTTGACCATATCTGGCTCATCGTCTATCCTCGAGGCGCAATACTTTCCCCCCATCGAACTCTCGCCACACAAAAATTATACTCTCGGCCTCGTGGAATTGTTAACCTTCAATTCTATTCCCAATATCGACGTTGATCACAATAAACTTTACGTGGGAGATGAGGTGTTGACGATACCTACGGGCAGTTATGAAATAGAGGATATTGAGACGTTTGTACAAGCAGAGCTCGCGCGTAAAAACATCAGCATCAGCATTAAACCCAACAATAACACGCTACGCAGTGAGATCGAGTGTGATCATGATGTAAATTTTGAGCCAAAAGATTCTATTGGACATCTACTAGGCTTCACCGCACGCAAATTGGAAGCCAATAAAAGACACGAATCCGATCGTCCAGTAGCCATTCTCAAAGTGAACGCCCTACGCGTTGAGTGCAACATTACCGCTGGCGCCTATATTAACGGACAAAAAGTACACACAATTCATGAATTTTTTCCATCTGTGCCACCGGGGTATAAGATCATTGAAGTTCCCTCCCACGTAATTTATCTGCCAATCACGAGCCGAACAATTGACACGGTACAGCTTCGCATAGTGGATCAAGACGGTGATTTGGTAAATTTCCGCGGTGAAGTAATCACCATACGCCTGCATATAAAGTCGTGATGGGCATTGTTTTCAACAGATCTTCCAATAACAATAAACGGCCATGGATAAAAACAATCAGTCGTCGACCAGCGCCCAAAGTGCTAACACCTCAAAACGTGCTACTCTTGAAGAATTTGGGTCTCAAAGTGCGTGGCGAAAGCGTGTAAAAAATTATTTAGTCTGTGCTCTGTGCGTCTGTTGTGTGAAATGGAAGAAGAAATTGTAAACATTCAGGCGCCCGTGGTCTTTGATGAATCCATCGTCCATTGTGAGATTCACGCTCATCAGCCATATGCATCTTCAACCTTCAATAACAGCGATGAAGTCCGTATTGCCATCCAACATCAAGACCTCGCCATCCTGCCGAGCAAGAGTTCCCTACACATATGTGGGAAATTATCAAAGCGAGATGGGACGCCAACCACTGCTACAAGTCTCGTCAACAATTCCATTTGTCATTTGTTTGATGAAGTGCGATATGAGTTGAATGCCATAGAAATCGATCGTAATAAGAATGTCGGTATTACGAGTGTAATTAAGGGATATTCATCTCTCTCACCGGCCAAAAGTTCTATGCTCGAGAACACTGGATGGCTCGATGTCGAAGAGACCAAGCAGATTGTAGATGTATCGGGAAACTTTGATGTCTGTATACCGCTCAGCATGCTCCTCGGATTTGCCGAAGATTATCGGAAAATTGTTGTAAATGCCAAGCACGAGTTGATTCTCACGAGATCAAAGACCGACGACAATGCCATTGTACAAACAGCGCCCGAAGACTACAAACTCGCATTGCATAAAATAGAATGGCTCGTGCCGTATGTGACAGTCTCGGATCAGCGAAAAATTCAACTGTTAAAGTTTCTCGCCAAAGACGCACCAATCTCCATGAGTTTCCGAACATGGGAACTGTATGAATATCCGTTGCTGCCTGCCACCTCCAAGCACGTGTGGTCTGTGAAAACTTCGAATCAGCTGGAGAAGCCACGATATATCATACTCGCGCTGCAGACGGGGCGAAAAAATAAGAAAGCACAAAATGCGAGCCACTTTGATCATTGTAACCTGAGCGACGTCAAGCTATACCTCAACTCACAATGTTATCCATATGGAAATTTGAATTTGAACATTGATCAAAATCAATATGCTCTACTCTACGAGATGTATGCGAATTTTCAACCGACCTATTACAACAAAGAGGCTGAACCATGGCTGAGCAGGGTGGAATTTTTAGAAAAAGCCCCCCTCATTGTCATTGACTGCTCAAAACAAAACGATTCGCTCAAGTCCGGTCCTGTTGATGTGCGCCTTGAATTTGAATTGAAAAACAATATTCCACCGCAAACTTCAGCGTACTGCATGATCCTCCATGATCGTATTGTCGAGTACAATCCAATCAGTGGTGGAGTTAAAAAATTGGTATAAAATCATGCCGATAATTCGCGTCCACTTCAGTCAGCATGGAGCTTATCGTCGATATGCAGGGCTTCAAGAGACCCGTCAACGAATTTGTCCTGAAGGAGATGTCCATCGTTAAACTCCATGAGAAGAACGCTGAACCGCTGACATTCTTCTTCGATGCACCATTCACCTGGGACGCTTTACCGGCCAAGTACAAAATGACAAACAAGTGGCTGGAACGCAATTATCATGGAATACGATGGGAACACAGCGGCATACCATACGAGGCAGCTAGAACGACAATTCGAGGAATCTTGGAAGGAGCTCCTACGATCTATGCCAAGGGATTCGAGAAATGCGCATGGCTATCGAGATTCACGGATTCAGCAACAAAAGTCATCGATCTGGAGACTCTGGACTGTCCATCGCTGCAGAAGTTGCCGAAAATCGCAAACGTTAAATGTCCCCATCATTCCTTCAATACAAAATACAATTGCGCCAAAGCGAATGTAGAATCGTTGAAAAGCTGGCTCTCTGTGTACGAAGCGTGAGCGAGGGATTTTTAATGAATAAAAAACATTTCGATGAAAATGTCATTTGTATTCTTTATTCTACGACGAAAACACCCATAATTTACAATTCGACCAAACATATACATTTTTTTACATAATCAGCACTTTGAAAAAAAAGACCATGCGAACAGCCGCTCAACGATGGTGCTCAATTTTGTCTCCACGCTTGGAGACGATGCAGCTCGACACTGTTGTAGTTTCCATCACTGCGTTGACCAGTTGCAGCATACTCTCGATGATGCAGACAGTCGTTCGGCGATGGTGTTCCAATGAATTTTTTCCCGTCCACCATGTTCAGAGACGACGGAACTCGACACTGTTGTATTTTCCACCAATATACTGCATGCAGAGCTGACCATCGCGTGCCACTTGCAGCATACTCTCGAACATTGTCGGATCTTGGTCGAAGGCCTTCACAAGTCGCGCCGGTAAGAAGACGGAGAACTCATCCGCGATGTCCACGATGTAGCGTTTCCCAAATTTGGTTTGTACTGCCCTTATGTCGGAGATTAGTCGTTCCGACTTAACGGGGAGATCTGACAGCTTCTTCGTTGGGAGGAATTCTGCCATCCGGCCGACTTTGTTGATACTCGAGAGATCCATTTTCCGCGCACTTTCAAAGTTCTTTTAGATGTCGATGGTGCAGTGGAATCGTGCAGTCTGAGCCTGGTCCATGAAATTATAAGCTCCCTCGTAAGCCTCCCACTCAAATCCCCCCCCCCCCTCAATCGTGAAAAACAGGTTTGAACACGTTCGAAGAACCGTGGAATCCCCCCCCCCCCCAAGCGTGCAGCTGCGCTCAAGTGGTCCATCCGCGGTCCCTTTGATCCCTAAAGATTTTTCCCGAGAAACCTGTCAGGACCTGTCTCGAGACGAGCTTTGAGACGGGACGGATGCAATAGACATTGTCTTTCGGCATGGAACCAGCTGCATGTCATAAATAATGGGCTTTGAAAGGCGCCGCCCTTCATGTGGCGCCTAGCGTTTCCATATGACCGAAAATTTCCCGACCCATATATGGTTGTCACACACACACATGCACGCACGCTTTTCCAAGAAACCTGTCAGGACCTGTCTGTCGGCGAGCTTTGAGACGGCGTCCCCCACCAGTCGCTCCAAGGACCACATGGCCCTCCACAGAAGCTACTCTGTGACGTCACTCGCGTCCAACACACACATACACACACACAAAACACTCATCGATGCCGGCTTCCCCCTCCCGCCAAGCGCTTCACGGACCACATGGCCCTCGACAGAAGCCCCTCTATGACGTCACACGCGCCCGGCGACCTCCCCCCCCCCCCAATAGAGGAAAACAGGTTTGAACACGTTCAAAGAACCGTGGGAATCCCCCCCCCCCCGGACACCGCCACCTGGACACCGCGACCTGGACACCGCCACCTGGACACCGCCACCTGGACACCGCCACCTGGACACAGCCACCTGAACCCTCCCCCCTTGACCCCCCCCCTTAACCCCCTGCCCCCTTGCCCTCCCCCACTTGACCCTCCCCCACTTGGCCCTCCCCCCTTGACCCCCCCTTGACCCTCCCCCCTTGACCCCCCCTTGACCCTCACCCACTTGACCCTCCCCCACTTGACCCTCCCCCCAAAGTGAAGCAGAATCGGCCTAGCCCCTCTACTGCTTTCGTTAGGTACTAGGAACGATCAACCCAAATAAAAGAACTGGGTATCTCTTTATCGCCGGAAATACAATTTGTATTCGAATTTGACCCCCTCTCCCACCGCCGATAAGGTCGGGTTTCGGAAGTTGGAAATGGTTGCCAATTTTATTGTGGCTTTCGTTAGATACTAGGAACGATCGGCGCAAATAAAAAAACTGGGCATCCCTTTATCGCCGGAAATGCATTTTTTATTCGAACTTGTCCCCCTCTCACACCCCCGATAAGGGTGGGTTCCGGAACTTGGAAATCGTACCCAATATTTTGTGGCTTTCGATAGGAACTAGGAATGATTGGCGCAAATAAAAAAACTGGGTATCCCTTTATCGCCGGAAATACAATTTTTATTCGAATTTCACCCCCTCTCACACCCCCGATAAGGACGGGTTCCGGAAGTTGGAAATGGTTGCCAATTTTATTGTGGCTTTCGTTAGGTACTGGGAACGATCGGCGCAAATATAAAAACTGGGTATCCCTTTATCGCCGGAAATACAATTTTCATTCGAATTTGACGCCCTCTCCCGAACCCGATGAGGGTGGGTTCTGGAAGTTGGAAATCGTTCCCAATTTTTGTGTGGCTTTCGATAGGTATTAGGAACGATCGGCGCAAATGAAAATCCTGGCAATCTCTTTGTCGCCGGAAATCCAATTTTTATTCGAATTTGACGCCCTCTCTCGCCCCTGATAAGGGCGGGTTCCAGAAGATGAAAAACGTTGCCAATATTTTGTGGCTCTCAATAGGTACTTGGAATGATCGGCGCAAATAAAAAAACTGGGAATCCCTTTATGGCCGGAAATACAATTTTTATTCGAATTTGACGCCCTCTCCTGCCCCCGATTACGGCGGGTTCCGGAAGTTGGAAACCGTTGCCAATTTTTATGTGGCTTTCGGTAATAATCCGAAATAATCTGCGCAAATAAAAAAAAATAGGAATCCCTTTATCGCCGGAAATACATTTTTTATTCGAATTTGACCCGCTCTCCCACCCCCGATAAGGGCGGGTTCCGGAAGTTGGAAATCGTTGCCAATTTTTTTGTGGCTTTCGATAGGTACTAGGGACAATCGCCGCAAATAAAAAAACTGGGTGTCTCTTTATCGCCGGAATGCCATTTTTTATTCGAAATTGACGCCCTCTCCCACACCCGATGAGGGTGGGTTCCGGAAGTTGGAAACCGTTGCCATTTTTTTTGTGGTTTTCGATAGGTATTAGGAACGATCGGCGCAAATAGAATAACTGGGAATCCCCTTATCGCCGAAAAAACAATTTTTATTCGAATTTGACCCCCTCTCACACCCATGATAAGGGTGGGTTCCGGAAGTTGGAAATCGTTGCCAATTTTTTTGCGGCTTTCGTTAGGTACTGGGAACGATCGGCGCAAATAACAAAACTGGGGATCCCTTTATCGCCAGAAATACAATTTTTATTCGAATTTGACCCCCTCTCCCGCCGCCGATAAGGGCGGGTTCCGGAAGTTGGAAACCGTTACCATTTTTTTGTGGCATTCGATAGGTACTAGGAACGATCGGCGCAAATATCAAAATTCGGAATCCCTTTTTTGCCGGAAATCCAATTTTTATTCGACTTTGACCCCCTCTCCCGCCACAATAAGGGCGGGTTCCGGAAGTTGGAAATCGTTGCCAATTTTTCTGCGGCTTTCGTTAGGTACTAGGAACGATCAACCCAAATAAAAGAACTGGGTATCTCTTTATCGCCGGAAATACAATTTGTATTCGAATTTGACCCCCTCTCCCACCCCCGATAAGGACGGGTTTCGGAAGTTGGAAATGGTTGCCAATTTTATTGTGGCTTTCGTTAGATACTGGGAACGATCGGCGCCAATAAAAAACTGGGAATCCGTTTGTAGCCGGAAATACAATTTTTATTCGAATTTAACGCCCTCTCCCACCCCCGATAAGGGCGGATTCCGGAAGTTGGAAACCGCTGCCTATTTTTTTGTGCCTTTCGATAGGTACTAGGAACGATCGGCGAAAAATAAAAAACTGGGAATCCCTTTATCGCGGGAAATACAATTTTTATTCGAATTTCACCCCCTCTCCCGCCCCTGATAAGGGCAGGTTCCGGAAGTTGGAAATCGATGCCAATATTTTGTGGCTTTCGATAGGAACTAGGAATGATTGGCGCAAATAAAAAAACTGGGTAACCCTTTATCGCCGGAAATACAATTTTAATTCGAATTTCACCCCCTCTCCCAACCCCGATAAGGACGGGTTCCAGAAGTTGGAAGTCGTTGCCTATTTCTTTGTGGCTTTCATTAGGTACTAGAAATGATCAGCGCAAATAAAAAAACTGGGAATCCCTTTATCGCCGGAAATACAATTTTCATTCGAATTTGACGCCCTCTCCCGCTTCCGATAAGGGCGGATTCCGGAAGTTGGAAACCGTTACCAATTTTTTTCTGGCTTTCGATAGGTACTAGAAACGATTGGCGCAAATAAAAAAAATGGGAATCCCTTTATCGCCGGAAATACAATTATTGTTCGAATTTGACCCCCTGTCCCACCCCCGATAAGGGCGGGTTCCGGAAGTTGGAAATCGTTTCCAATTTTTTTGTGGCTTTTGATAGGTACTAGGAACGATCTGCGCAAATTAAAAAACTAGGAATCCCTTTATCGCCGGAGATTCATTTTTTATTCGAATTTGACCCGCTCTCCCACCCCCGATAAGGGCGGGTTCCGGAAGTTGGAAATCGTTGCCAATTTTTTTGTGGCTTTGGATAGGTACTAGGGACGATCGGCGCAAATAAAAAAACTGGGTATCTCTTTATCGCCGGAAATCCATTTTGTATTCGAATTTGACCCCCTCTCCCGCTCCTGATAAGGGCGGGTTCTGGAAGTTGGAAAATGTTGCCAATATTTTGTGGCTTTCGATAGGAAATACGAATGATTGGCGCAAATAAAAAAAACTGGGCATCCCTTTATCGCCGGAAATACAATTTTTATTCGAATTTCACCCCCTCTCCCACCCCCGATAAGGACGGGTTCCGGAAGTTGGAAATGGTTGCCAATTTTATTGTGGCTTTCGTTGGGTACTGGGAACGATCGGCGCAAATAAAAAAACTGGGAATCCCTTTGTCACCGGAAATACAATTTTTATTCGAATTTGACCCCCTCTCCCGCCGCCGATAAGGGCGGGTTCCGGAAGTTGGAAACCGTTGCCATTTTTGTGTGGGATTCGATAGGTACTAGGAACGATCGGCGCAAATAACAAAACTGGGAATCACTTTATCGCCGGAAATACAATTTTTATTCGAATTTGACCCCCTCTCCCACCCCCGGCCGGCATATGGGCGGGTTCCGGAAGTTGGAAATCGTTGCCAATTTTTCTGTGGCTTTTGTTAGGTACTAGGAACGATCAGCGCAAATAAAATAATTGGGAATCCCTTGATCGCCGGAAATACAATTTTTATTCGAATTTGACCCCCGCTCCCACCCCCAATACGGGCGGGTTCCGGAAATTGGAATTCGGTGCCCATTTTTTTGTGGCTTTCATTAGGTTCTAGAAACAATCGGTGCAAATAAAAAACTGGGAATCCCTTTATCGCCGGAAATACAATTTTTATTCGAATTTGACGCCCTCTGCCACCCCCGATAAGGGCCGATTCCGGAAGTTGTAACCCGTTGCCGATTTTTTTGTGGCTTTCGATAGGTACTAGGAACGATCGGAGCAAATAAAAAACTGGGAATCTCTTTATCTCCGGAAATACAATTTTTATTCGAATTTGACCCCCTCGCCCGCCCCTGATAAGGGCGGGTTCCGGAAGTTGGAAATCGTTTCCAATTTTTTTGTGGCCTTTGATAGGTACTAGGAACGATCGGCGCAAATAAAAAAACTGGGAATCCCTTTATCGCCGGAAATACAATTTTTATTCGAATTCCAACCCCTCTCCCATCCCCGATAAGGACGGGTTCCGGAAGTTGGAAATCGTTGCCAATTTTTTTGTGGCTTTCGATAGATACTAGGAACTATCGGTGCAAATTTAAAAACTGGGAATCCCTTTATCGCCGGAAATACAATTTCTATAAGAATTTGACCCGCTCTCCCACCCCTGATAAGGGCGGGATCCGGAAGTTGGAAATCGTTGCCAATTTTTGTGTGGCTTTCGTTAGGTACTAGGAACGATCGGTGCAATAAAAAAACTGGGACTCCCTTTATCGCCGGAAATACAATTTTTATTCGAATTTGACCCCCTCTCCCACCCCCGATAAGGGCGGGTTCCGGAAGTTGGAAATCGTTGCCAATTTTTTGTGGTTTTCGTTAGGTACTAGGAACGATCGGCGCAAATAAAAAAACTGGGAATCCCTTTATCGCCGAAAATAGAATTTGTATTCGAATTTCACCCCCTCTCCCACCTCCGATAAGGCGAGTTGCGTTAGTTGAAAATCGTTCCCAATTTTTTTGTGGGTCTCTTTAGGTACTAGGAACAATAAGCGCAAATAAAATACTGAGAATCTATTTAGCAGCGGAAATGCGATTTTCATTCGACTTTCACTCCCCCCTAAGGGTAGGTTCCGGAAGTTGGAAATCGTTGCTAATTTTTTTGTTGCTTTTCGTTGAGCTCAAAATTGATGCCGCAACTAAAAAATCTGGAAATGTCATTATCACCCGAGATATAATTTTTTTTCACTTTTACCCTCTCAATAATGGTGGATTCTGGGCCCCAAATTATTTTAAACGTTTTGTATTGCCTATACAGATATTTGGGAATCATAATGTACCCGAGAAAAATTAATTAAAAATAAAAAAAATTCAAAGATTTTCGTTGGAATCCACCGATGCAAACTTCACGCTCATTACCTTTGCGGGTTTTTACGTGTAACCCCTTTCTAATTGAACCCTTTCCTATTACTCCCTACCCGCACTTCGCTAATCTAAACTAAATTCCGTTGCGTCCACAGCCGTCTTGAGATACACTATACCGCATTTGCCGAGGGTACCGGAAAACTGTGGAAATCCCGTCCCAGTATAGACGGCCCTATATTCTTCTGATTTTTGGTGCAGAGACTTTAACTCACACATCTCTACATTAAGGTATCAGACGTATTGGCTTCCCGCTCGCTGGTTGATGCGCCAGTCGAGGCACAGCTAAGCGGTCACCGCTCCGAATATTGGCCGCGCACAATGCTGCTTAACTCGGAGCACCACCAGAGCCGAACCCCGATCGCCCATCTACCAGTGTCGGTCCTTGTTTTAAAAATAAATTGTTAAGAAAATATTGTTCGTAGGATTTGATAATCTTGTGCACGTATCTAGTAAACGTACTTGGCGTTTTCATGAAAAAATGTTTCCCTTTTTTGTACGTTTAAAAATGCAGAAGTAATATTCTAAATAAATTTTAAATTTTATAAATAGTAAAACACCTAATAATTTTCAAGGGAACTTTTTATTACTTGGCGTCCTTTTGTACTTTTTAAAGTTTTTTAGGGGCATTTCACATCTTTTTGAAACGGAAACAATTTTAAGAAATTGTTTGAAGTATTTATTTTTAACAGCAACTGTCGTGGTGTTTAACATTTAAAAATTCTATATGTAGGTTATTTTTTTCATTGTTGATGACGCACACTGTGAATACCACATACTATCTCAGGGTCCTTTCTCTACAAGTACATTAACACTACTGTGTTGAAAATCTACCATCATACAGCAAATCTGCGTACTGAGACGTACAGGTCCGTCTCATCATTATTTCCCCCACCACACATTCAAAAGGTAACCGATTTTGGGTAAGCGAGAGACCCACTAATTAAATTAATGGCGGACAATAAGAGAGGGAGACTAACCGTCGTACATGAAAAATTTATTTAGACGTTACACTAATCGAATTAAGGGAAAAAACCGGCAGAAACCGGATAAAACCAACTAATTGAATTAAGGGAAGATGAAGAAGGGGATTTGAAAAGCGGTAAAACCCGTGTATAAAAGGACGAGAAATTTGGAGGAAAGGCACTCTTTGAGTCCCTCGTGGATCGACAAGTACGATCGGACAAAGTACATCCCTCGCGGATCGGAAACGTCGGGTACATGGAACGTTGAAAAACAAGAGAAACACGGAGTCGCGCCTAAAAAGCATTAGAAAGATCGCTTCTTTCAGTCCTCGTGGATCGACAAGTACGATCGGACAAAGTACATCCGTCGCGGATCGGAAACGTCGGGTACATGGAACGTTGAAAAACAAGGAAAAAACGGAGTCGCGCCTAAAAGGTTTTAGAAACAATTAAAATAAATTTATATTACAAGAAAATACTGGAAAATCAAAGAAAAATAAAAAGAGCAATAAGGAAAGTTAATTACTTAAGGGGAGCGAACGATTATCGAAAATAGAGAGAAAAATTAGAGCAGGAGAAAATAGGATCAGAGAAGGTAGCATAGCGAGCGAGCGTTGCGAATAGATGTAAGTGAAGAATATTAAATTTGAAAAATAAAAGAAATATTACATTAGGGGATAAGGAAGAGTACGCTACAGTCATACGAAACACACACACACACTCTCACACACACACACACGCACACACACACACCGTGTTTATCGAGCTATATGGATCAGGATCGAAGAAAGGAGAAAGAGGTATCCCGAAATTACGAGAGTGCCGAAACATATGCAAAAAAGGGTAAACCGAGTGCTCGCGGCACATCTCTCGAGTAAACTAGCGTAGACCGGTCGGTGGCGACATCGAACGCCTAGATCAAGGACCGGGCAATCAATTATCGACGCGCGATACTTGATCGGGAGAGAGCATCGATCACCGCGGCGCGAAGGGCAGAGCTAGGGTAGGGGAATAGACCGCGGCGCGAGAGAGCGCGCGTAGACCGCGAGTCCTAGCGCCACGAGCGAGAGAGCGCCGCGACTCGACTCGCCCTAAGGGAACGATACAACGGAAAGCCCGCGGCGCTATAGGCTAAGCAACGATACACATCGCGCCGCTAGCGAGAACACGCCGCAAACTCAGGCCAATAGAAGCCACCGAAATAGAAGACAGGGCATAATCGATACCGATCCAGGATAACTGATCCTGCCGAACTAAATGTACCGGGCGAGTAAAAAGTAATTGACCGACCGAGAAAAACATTGCGGAGAATACAAAAACAACACAAACAACTCACTACACTTGTACATCGCTTTATTATTGCATTATATCGAGCCATAAAAACCTGAATAAACATACTTTTTGGTAAAATACCCAAAACACCTGAGTTTCAATTAGTTTCTTCACTGTTCGAGTCCCCGAACCTACAAATTTATTTGTAACGAATTAAGACCCGTTACATTTTGGCGCCCAACGTGGGGCTCGAACATAAGAAAGAAAAACTCGTAAAAAGGTGTTAAAAAAATAATAATAATAATAATAATAAAAATAGATAAAATAATTTAGAACAAAATAAAATAAAACAAAATCGAATAATTTAGAACAAAACCAAATCGAATAAGATAGACAAAAATAGAATAGAATAAAATGGCTCAACAAAACAATGATAACTCCCTTCATTGGGAATCAACGACAGCGGATGGATTGTTAGAGGAGGCCCGTCAAAGAGATCGGCGAAATATTGGGCGACTGTCAGCGATTGGACCCAGACCGATAGAAACACCGAACGAAGAAACATTCAACATCAGCGGAGAGTCAGGCGACACTGATGAGAGAGGTGCGGAGGAAAGTGACACAATTAAAGCCCTCATCAAAGCAATGAATAGTATCCGAAATGAGCAACGAAGGGAGCGGATAACAACCAAAGCAGAAATCAAGCAGCAGAACGATAACTGCATCGTAAGGTCGCGCCAGCTGCACGAGGAAGTCAACACAACAATAACAAATGAGGTCCAGAAAATCGAGGAGCGCATGGAACGCAAAATTGTGGTGGCTCAAAAATTAATAGAGCAAAGCCACAATCAACTGCGAAAAGAAAATGACGACAAAATCGAGGATTTCGACACTCGAATGGAAGCCATTCGGCGAACCATATCTCAGCTCCTCCATTCTTCAAAGGATATGGGACAAGTCGTCACGGACCACTCTAAACGTATCACGGAGTGCGAGAAAAACATCCGGGCACAAAACTCAAACACATTGTGTAACACCTCCTGGGGAACGGGATTAAACGTCAGCCAAGCATACGCAGCAAAACAAAAACCGCCGACGTATAATGGCGACGGCAGAGAACGACCAATGCGTTTTTTGCAAGATTTTAAGGAATTTTGGCGAATCACTCGCAACACCGACCTCCATTATCTAATCAGCCAGTCCCTTCGAGACACCGCCAAAGATTGGTGGAGAATTGTCGAGGAGAGGGTACAAACGATTGACGAATTCGAGGACAAATTTCGCGGACGTTACTGGAGCCAAGAAATTCAGGATAAAGTACGCCGAAATCTCGAATTCGGGGCCTACGAATGGGACGGACACCGGATGACTCGAACCGAATATGCAACCAAAATATTCGGTAATGCCAAGGATTTGAGTGAAGGGCCGGCTGAAGAACAAATAATCAGGAAACTCGCTAATCATTTCGACGAATCGATCCGAATGGCAGTACGCGTCAGCGGAATCAAAACGATCGATTCATTCCTCGAATTATTGGAAAGCATGGATGGAGCGGGACCACTCAATGCAAAAAGATCTTTGCCCCATCGGCACGAACCCATCGGTGCATCATGGCACCAAAATAACCCATGGAAAAACCAGAGGTTTGGAACATTCGGGGGACCACGGCCAATGGGATTTCACCAGCCATGGCAGCCAGGGAATCCAGGTTATCAGGGACCACCACCACCATTCCAATGTCAACAACAGAGTAATCGAGGATTTGGGAACAACGCGATGCCAGCACCATTTCCCAGGCAACAACCATGGCAGACGGGATACGGGAATAACAGACCTCCGCTTAACCCTGCCGTTGCACCATGGACGCCGCATCCACAGGGCGGTCTAGGTACCAGCCATACTCCGGCAGAAAACGAAATACCGAGGGTCAACAACCAGAACCAGGGAAACGAATAAACGTTGCGCCCGTACAGATACCACAGGATGAAATATCACGAGGCGCAACGGAAGAAGATGAAGATGTACAAATCGCCATGGAAGAAGCTCGACAAAGGATGCATCGAAACAAAAAGAAGAAGGAAAGAAGACGGAAAATACTGGAACCCGAGGATAATAAAAATCCTGAGCAACCCATACCTATGGGGATGATCTACACCTCCAACGATGAACAAATCCGTGCTCAAAAATTACCGAGAGTAAAAAAACAAACGGAACAACGAGAAAGGACAAGCAACAGTCTTTCTTGGTCAGAGGAATCCGCTAAACAAATCGAGAAAACAGGGAAGGAACAGCTGCGCGATCACGTTTCAGCTGGACAAATTACAGCGGGGAGCAGCACCAACAAAAATCAAGAAATCATGAAGCTAAATAAGGCTATGGGAGCCTTCGCAAGCAATTCATTTCTTATGGAGGAAGACGGACTGAGGGCACTCCAGAAAGCAGTTTACACAAAATGTCAAACCCCACCGATCAGCATCAAGGATATCTCAGTCAGAATCCTCATCAACAATGGCAACAAGATATCATGCATATCCGAAAACCTCTACCAGCATCATCACGAGGGATTAAAGCCTCGCCCGATGCAGCCCGTCACGAAATCCGAAGCCGTGGCCATATTCGGAGGAAAAGAAGGACGAATACGAAAACGTCAACACCAATGGCATCAGCGTGGCAGAGTGTTTCCGGCACAATACGGGCTTGGCAGGCGGCAAAGACATGGGGGACGGCAACGCCAAAGACGTCGGCGTAGCAGAGCGGCTCCGACACAATACGGGCTTGGTAGGCGCCAAAGACATGGGGGACGGCAACGCCAAAGACGTCGGCGTAGCAGAGCGGTTCCGACACAATACGGGCTAGGCAGGCGCCAAAGACATGGGGGGCGACAACGCAAACGACGATGGCGAGGCAGAACGTCGCTGGCAGGACGTGGGCCTAAAAAACGACAAAGAAAGGGGGAACAGCAACGACGACGACAACAGCGAGACAGAGCGTCTTGGTATGAGACGAGTCTCGGAGACGACGGCCACGAAGACGATGAAAACAGCGATCAATGAGTAGATAAATAAATACATTTTTTTAAACCATTATTATTCTTATAATATTTGCAAGCGAAAAGTAAAAAAGGGGATAGGCGCAGAGTAGAAGTAAGACATTTTTTTTGACTCTTCGTGATTTGTATTGCCAATGAAGCAATCCAAAACACAAAGAGCCAAGGGGGACAATGAGACGTACAGGTCCGTCTCATCATTATTTCCCCCACCACACATTCAAAAGGTAACCGATTTTGGGTAAGCGAGAGACCCACTAATTAAATTAATGGCGGATAATAAGAGAGGGAGACTAACCGTCGTACATGAAAAATTTATTTAGACGTTACACTAATCGAATTAAGGGAAAAAACCGGCAGAAACCGGATAAAACCAACTAATTGAATTAAGGGAAGATGAAGAAGGGATTTGAAAAGCGGTAAAACCCGTGTATAAAAGGACGAGAAATTTGGAGGAAAGGCACTCTTTGAGTCCCTCGTGGATCGACAAGTACGATCGGACAAAGTACATCCCTCGCGGATCGGAAACGTCGGGTACATGGAACGTTGAAAAACAAGAGAAACACGGAGTCGCGCCTAAAAAGCATTAGAAAGATCGCTTCTTTCAGTCCTCGTGGATCGACAAGTACGATCGGACAAAGTACATCCCTCGCGGATCGGAAACGTCGGGTACATGGAACGTTGAAAAACAAGGAAAAAACGGAGTCACGCCTAAAAGGTTTTAGAAAGAATTAAAATAAATTTATATTACAAGAAAATACTGGAAAATCAAAGAAAAATAAAAAGAGCAATAAGGAAAGTTAATTACTTAAGGGGAGCGAACGATTATCGAAAATAGAGAGAAAAATTAGAGCAGGAGAAAATAGGATCAGAGAAGGTAGCATAGCGAGCGAGCGTTGCGAATAGATGTAAGTGAAGAATATTAAATTTGAAAAATAAAAGAAATATTACATTAGGGGATAAGGAAGAGTACGCTACAGTCGTACGAAACACACACACACACTCACACACACACACACGCACACACACACACCGTGTTTATCGAACTATATGGATCAGGATCGAAGAAAGGAGAAAGAGGTATCCCGAAATTACGAGAGTGCCGAAACATATGCAAAAAAGGGTAAACCGAGTGCTCGCGGCACATCTCTCGAGTAAACTAGCGTAGACCGGTCGGTGGCGACATCGAACGCCTAGATCAAGGACCGGGCAATCAATTATCGACGCGCGATAATTGATCGGGAGAGAGCATCGATCACCGCGGCGCGAAGGGCAGAGCTAGGGTAGGGGAATAGACCGCGGCGCGAGAGAGCGCGCGTAGACCGCGAGTCCTAGCGCCACGAGCGAGAGAGCGCCGCGACTCGACTCGCCCTAAGGGAACGATACAACGGAAAGCCCGCGGCGCTATAGGCTAAGCAACGATACACATCGCGCCGCTAGCGAGAACACGCCGCAAACTCAGGCCAATAGAAGCCACCGAAATAGAAGACAGGGCATAATCGATACCGATCCAGGATAACTGATCCTGCCGAACTAAATGTACCGGGCGAGTAAAAAGTAATTGACCGACCGAGAAAAACATTGCGGAGAATACAAAAACAACACAAACAACTCACTACACTTGTACATCGCTTTATTATTGTATTATATCGAGCCATAAAAACCTGAATAAACATACTTTTTGGTAAAATACCCAAAACACCTGAGTTTCAATTAATTTCTTCACTGTTCGAGTCCCCGAACCTACAAATTTATTTGTAACGAATTAAGACCCGTTACAGTACATACCATCTTACACGACCTCTTGGCACAGAAATAATAGAGCGCATGATCACGGTTATAAATTTTTTGTATGATTACTGTTGCCGTATGAAAAATGTTTGAAAAGCGATGGACCAGTTACTTATCCGATGTCCTGAACGACCAGCATCAGGCCCGCCAATTCTTCCTCAAATGTTTCTGCTGACAACAAATATATTTGACTTTCTCTTCTAATAACACTGTCCTTGTGTTCAACATTAGAAAATTCTATTTGTCGATTATTCTTTTCAGTTCCTTAATGATGACAGTCACTTCCGGGTGTTATTCCCCAAATCCCTTCTTTGTCACATAACATTCACATCGCTAATGTGTCGAAGAACTGTTGAAAGACTTATACTACACAGAAGACATATGCTGTACAAACTACACATAAATCCCGTCTTTGACAAGTATCATTCACACTGCTACTGCGTCAAACAAACTATTAAAAAGCTTATACACAAAACTGTGTATGAATCCCTTTTTTGACGAGTTTTATTCCCACAGGTACAGTGCCAAAAGACTCAGACGCCACACTACATATGAAACCCTCCTTTGAAAAGTGGCATTCACAGTACTGCTATCAAAGATGTCGAAAGACTCATGCGCCACATTACGCATTGAACCCTCCTTCAACCAGTGACATTCTCACTGGTACTGCATCGAAGAACTGTTACAAAATTTATATGCCACAGTATGCATAATGCATTTCTTCGACAAGCGAGATTCACACTACTATTAAAAATATCTGTCGAAAGAGTCATGTGCCACACTATGCATGAAACCCTCCTTCGACAAGTAGCATTTACACCGCTGCTGTTGAAAACTCACTGGTACTGCATCGATGAACTGTTACACAGTTTATATGCCACAGGATGCATAATGCCTTTCTTCGACAAGCGACATTCACAGTATTATTAAAAATATCTGTCGAAAGAGTCATGCGCCACACTATGCATGAAACCCTCCTTCGACAAGTAGCATTTACACCGCTGCTGTCGAAGATGTTGAAAGACTCATACGCCATACTGGGCATGGATACAGCACAGCACGCATAATCCCTTTTTTTGAAAAGCGACATGCACACTGCTATTGAAGAACTGTCGAAAGACTCATGCGCCACACTACGCATGAAGCCTTCTTTTGGCAAGTAATATTCGCACTAGTATTGCATCGAAGAACTGTTAAAAGGCTCATATGCCACATTACGCATAATCCCCTTCTTCAGCAAGTGATGGTTGCATATTTTTGGAGTAATAGAAACATATTTTTGAAGTAATAGACTAAGGCTATGAAAATTCTTCTGCTAGTCACATTTTTCTAGGTTAAATCATGAATATTTTCTTTGAACATTCGGCGATCCCGTGTTTTTATAGTCGTTACCTAGAGTTATTTAATGTATAAATTAAATAAGTCACAATCAATTATTATACCAATGATAACGTAGAATGAAAAAAATCGCGCACATTTAGTAGATTTATATATTTTTACATTTTCTCTGAAACGTCACGGCTACGAAAATTCTTCTGCTAGTCACATTTTTCTAGGTTAAATCATGAATATTTTCTTTGTACATTCGGCGATCCCGTGTTTTTATAGTCGTTACCTGGAGTTATTTAATGTATAAATTATTTCCGCCGGCAAAACTCGTATCCACGGGCAGACGACGCGTCAGCTGGGGCGAGAGCCGATAAACGCTGCCCTTCACACGTTACTTTTTTTGGCGTGATGCTATGAAGTGTAATCTCGAACGAATCTCAAACGAATCTCGAAAGAAAAGTGAAAGAATTTTGGTGTAAAAAATTGCCCGAAAATTCGGCCGAATATTATGAGATCTCAAGACTCAGTAGACGAATCGAAAAATTACCCAAACAAAATCGATAGGAAAAAATAACATTTCATTGGTAAAATGTCATTAGATTTTTTATTCATCCCCGTGTTTTCGCGTAATTTTGAATCCAAGTTAAAGCGTCGTCTGCTAAAGCCCATCTTACTGTATAAAGAGTCGGGGCGTGTCGTAAGTCCGTCAGTGGCGTCGAGATCGGTGGGTCGACCAGTGGCGTCAAATCGGTTTTTTTTTATTACTTGGCGTCGAGACGCTGCCGCGTCCCTTGATTTCGGCTGTATCTCCTTCATTACTACTCGCTTCTATCATCTTGTCTCCTGGGCGTACAAGTTTTTTAATCGATTTCAGTCAACACGTCCCTACCGAGAACTGCCGGTACCGTCATCGTCGACGATGGCACCACAAAAAGCTCAAGATTTTCTCTCCTAACCCCATCAATTTCGATATCAAACGCACCTTTACCGGAAACCTTTAACGGTTACTCATTTAGTCCGTAGTTCTTATTCGCGTTGGTATCAGCGTTTTCTGTAAAACCGATTAGTACAAACGTTTTCTTAATAAAACTCACCGTACTACCTGTGTCGAGCTGGCTATTGAGGCACACGCTACGTTTTACGCATTCCTGCCTAGTGGCATACGTGGCCATTTTTCGCGTTTCGTCCGAAGGTTGATGTTGGCGACCTGCGACTCTGGCCTCTGCTTAGGACAATCTTTCATAATATGCCCTTCTTCGCCACACCTGAAGCACGCGTGACTCTTCTTCGGTGCTTCACAGTCCCTCGGGGTGTGACCGCCCTTCTTGCAGTTATAGCAGCGCAGTTTCTTCGTATTTTCTTCGCTGTCTTTATTCTTAGCTTTATTAGCCGACTTGGATGACGAACTCTCTTCCGACGGACCATCTCGTCTAGGGCGATTTCGCTCGGCTTGAAGCGATATTTTTTAAAATGCCTCTAGCAACACCGACCCAGAATTAAGTCCTTGCATTCGTGCCTGGTTTTGCAACTGTCGATCTGGTATAGCGTCTATGACGTAATGGACCACGTCCTTCTCATCAATGGGCACCTGATTTGAGTATCACTTTGTCATAATAGTAGTCGCTAAAACTCTCACTCGGGGCCCACTTTCTGCGTTCAAATATTTTCCGCCGATCAACCCTGCTCGTTCGATGATCCAACGCTTTTTTCATCTCGGTCGAGAGGCTTGCAAAGGTCATCTCATTATACTTACTTTTCGAGTGGAACCACTGAATCGCTTTTCCCTTCAGTCTCGAACTCATTAGGATTTTGGCCATGTTGTCATCCAACTTATACGTCGCACATATCAATTGGAACTGTTTCTCCCACTCGTCATAATTACCGTCCCATCCGTCCAACTCGTGCAGAAGCTCGCTTACAGCCTTCGCATTTGCCGTTGGGTGATTGCTCAACGATGTGGTATCACTGTACTCGCTGGAGGACGATCGTGACAGCTGCAATTCCCGATTCACCAACGTGACCTTCCTTTCCATGAGCGCTTTCTCTCGACGCATAACCTCAAGCTCTCGAAATAAATTATCCGGGTTCCTGTCAACCACCACGACATTGGCATTTAATGGCGTTTCATGTTAGCTCCACCAACTGACTGGTGATCTTGGGCCTTGGTCCCTTTAGGGTGTTCTACGATGTCGTCCCCGGTCAACCACGCCCCCGATGGGTCGGATTTCATCAGTCGACCAATCAATTCCGGCTTGTTTCCAGTGACGGGTAAATTTATAGACCTCAACATCTCCTTTAACTGAGGAATTTCAAGCTCTCGAAGTAAATTATCCGGGTTCCTGTCAACCACCACGACATTGGCATTTAATGGCGTTTCATGTTAGCTCCACCAACTGACTGGTGATCTTGGGCCTTGGTCCCTTTAGGGTGTTCTACGATGTCGTCCCCGGTCAATCACGTCCCCGATGGGCCGGATTCCATTAGTCGACCAATCAATTTCGGCTTGTTTCCAGTGACGGGTAAATTTCTAGACCTCAACATCTCCTTTAACTGAGGAACAGTAAAATTATTTGGCTCGGCCGTCACTCTCGCTCTTCTATCTTATTTTTTTTTTAATTGGATTGTCTAGCCCAAGGTAACCAAGTAACCGGTATAACGGCCGTCGCGATCTCTTGTTTCTGTTTGCTCACCCCCGAGTATTCCTTGCGCGATGCAATCGGTCGTCACGACAGCTTGACCCTTTTTCAACCGACGAGTTGCTACCCACTCATACCCCTCACGACCGTTGACGGCGTCCCAAAAATGGCGGCCAGGTCCTTCTCGAAGCTTCGAGCGCGATCTCCGATTTTTTCACGTTGTACTCTTCCGCGTACCACAATGTCCCGATGCCTTGACTCATTTCAGATTCCCTTTTCCAAAACTGCACACTGCCTGAGTCCCTTTACGTCGACACACAGCTACGACCGACTGACATCTCTTGACAGCCCGCGTTATCACACACGTACCTTTTGACTAATTCGCAATCATATCGCGGGTATCCCACTTCTGATATTGTAAGAGGACTCCTCCTCTTTGCGTCAGGATGAATAAAGAACACTGGTGATTGCGCAATAAGAATTGTAGTATCCCCGTAGTTAGTAGCGTAAGACGTTACGCGTGCGTGAGCGCTGTTTGGTTATGACTATGAGTGTGTGCGTGGACCGGGCGATGGCCAGTCAATCGTTACCGAGTGGCACTGGTGTGCGGCTCGTAGTTTGTATCTCGGAGACGAACAAAGGCACATTAATAAACCATAATTGAGTCCAGTCTGGAGATACAAAAGTGGCGACGAGTATAGGATTCCTCACCGTGTAAATTAAACGGCAAAATAAAGGGCGCTGATGCGAAGGGAAGGAGATCACATAGACTGGGAAACAATCGAAAACGTAGTTTTTAGTGGAAAAACCACATGGATTTACGCGTTAGCCAAATGGGAGCTGGTAAAAATTTGTGAATGGTGGAACGTGACTGACCAAGGGAGTGTATCAATAAACGTACTCTGAAAAAAACTTTCGCGTTTCGTAAAAGAGCAGGGACCGTTTATAGGATTATTAACTAAATCCCAAATCGTAGAAAAACCGAAAGAACCTATCATGGCAGCGGCATCGTGGATCGGCCATATAGAGCCCTACCGTAAAGGGGGAGATTGGTGCGCGTTTGTGCAACAATTAGAAGCGTTTATTATATTGAACAATATTGCCGCGGGCAAGAAAGCAGCCTATCTGTTAACGCAAGTGTCTCAGGAGGTATTCGCAGAAATTCCGGCGATCTGCGAAACAGAAACACCATTGTCCTTGACGTACAAGGCATTGAAAGAAAAACTCGAGAACCATTATCAACCAAAGCCAAATCAACAGCTACAGCGGGTCACGTTCCGAGCACGGAAACAAGGCAGTACCGAGTCAATACGCGATTTCATGACAGCGCTCAGATCCCTCGCTTTGAAATTCCAATTCAGGGCCAAAGAAATAAACAGTCAAATAACGGATCAACTGATAACGGGTGTACACAATCAACGCGTCAGATACGAATTGTTAAAGACACCGGCCGACGAAACTCTCGAAAACTTGATACGGTTAGCAAAAACAGTCGAAATTGCGCATTCCCAAGCTGCCGGTTTGGAAACTCCAAACGTGATAAATACGGGAATGAGGTCGGGCGCTAATACATCGGTCGCACAAGACTCTAGCGTACACGCGATACAAGCTGGACAATATAGAAAAGCGACAAATCGCGGAAGGGAAAATTTCTACGGCCAAGCGTCGCGGAGAGGATGGTCGGTTCCACAGAACGGAGGCAGAGGGACGCAACGATCTCAACATCAGCAGGGCTACGTCGCCGGGCGAACAGCCGGGAACGATATGACCTGTTATTGCTGTGGGGGCCATAATCACATTAAGGCGAATTGCTCGTTGAAAAATAAATACTGCAGCGAGTGTGGAAATCAAGGCCACATTTTCAAAATGTGCAGACGCGGCGGCGCCGGACGTGGGGGCCAAAGTCAAAATCAAAATTACGTCGGAGAACGGGAGTTAGCTGGGACGGAAGAGCACGTACAAGAAGAATTTTTCGAGGAAGAAGGTCGGTTTGCGAGCGATTTTTGGCCACTTCTAGAGAGCGATAAGGTAGAGTGCGAGTTAGAGAAAAAAGTTAGTCCACAGTTTGAAACGATCAAAGTCAATAGCAAACCGTTGAAAATGGAGATAGATTCAGGTGCGGGGGTATCGGCAATATCTGAAAATTGTTATGAAAAATTGTTTACAGGAAAACCTATACAGCCGTCGAAAATTTCTTTGCGCACATACGATAAACAGAAGCTACCGACCCTAGGGTACATTCAAGTAAAAGAAGAGAAAAACGATATTAAGAGTGACGAATTTCTATATGTAGTTAGCGAAGGTAGCTGGCCAATAATGGGCTGAATTTGACTGCAGGCATTCGGCATGTGGCCGTTAATTCTTCAAAACAAATCACGGGACCAGATAAACAACACCGTGGCTCAAGCAGGTTTGGAAGACACAGTGGGAAGAAAGCTAATAATGTGTAAATTTCAGAAAGAATTCCCTGGCGTCTTTGCAGAAGGTATCGGAGCATTCAATAAAGGCGAATTAAAATTAACCTTGATCGCTGGGGCCAGGCCAAAATTCCTGCAGCCAAGAAAACTACCTTGGGGATTGCGTGGCAAAGTAGAGACCGAATTAGCGAGATTATGGCAGCTGGCGATTATAGAACCAGTGGAATTTTCTGATTGGGGTACGCCCATAGTACCAGTGTTGAAAAGCAACGGTTCATTACGCTTATGCGGAGATTATAAAGTAACGTTAAATAGATATCTCGAAATCGACCGTTACCCCCTGCCGCGAGTGGAGGAAGTGTTGGAAACATTGCGAGGCGGAAAAATATTTACAAAACTAGACCTGTCGAAAGCGTACCAACAGCTACCGTTAACACAAGAATCCCAAAAATTAGTCGTGATCAGTACGCACGTCGGATTATTCAAATATCACAGACTGCCATACGGTGTAGCTACGGAGCCAGGATCATTCCAAAGGGTTATGGCGACTCTGTTATTAGGGGTACTGGGTGCGATCGTTTTCATCGACGATATTTTGATCACTGCTTCAACATTGACAGCACCTGAAGAGAGAGTGCGAAAAGTGTTAATACGTTTAAGCGAGGCAGGATTGCGTTTAAAATTTGGAAAATGTCGGTTTTTGCAAAGTGAGGTGTGTTACTTGGGGTTACGAATAAATAAGGAAGGGATTCGACCGTTAGAAGCAAAAATAAAGAGCGTAAAGGAGGCACCAAAGCCGAAAGACGTATCAAAACTGAAAAGCATGTTGGGGTGAATCAATTACTACGGGCGGTTTATTAAGAACATGGCCCAAAACCTGTGGCCATTGTACGAATGCCTCGAGAAAGACAAATTCGAGTGGACTGAGGCCTGTGACAGAGCGTTCGAGAGAATTAAGATGGAGCTGGTGTCTGAGAGAACTCTGGGACACTTTCACGCCCAAAAATAGACAGTATTCACTTGCGATGCGTCTCCCTACAGAATAAGCGCTGTGTTGGCGCACAGGGACGATGAAGGTAGCGACCGATCGATATGTTTTGCGAGCCGTTCTTTAACGAGAACCGAGCGAAATTACACACATTTAGATAAAGAAGGGTTCGCGATAATTTTCGGGATGCGAAAGCATTTCGAATACCTTTATGGACATAAATTCATATTACAAACAGACTCAGCAGCCTTAGCGCGAATATTCGACCCGAACAAAGCGATCCCGGAAATTGGGGCAGCCCGTTTACAACGATGGGCACTATTCTTAGCGTCGTTTGAGTATGAAATAAAACACATTCAAGGGAAAAAGAACTATGCGGACTGGTTAAGTCGACTACCGTTGCCAGCAATGGAAGACGATGCTAAAGAATTTCCGATTCTACAGAACACGATTTATACACATGTAAATTGCGTTAAAGACTACGATTTCGCGACCCTCGACTGGAAGGCAGTAAAACATGTACACGAGAAGACAAAACCTTGAGTAAGGTAATACGATATTGTATGGATGGTTGGGAAGAAAAATCACCGATCGACGAATCTCTGAAAATTTTCTGGAATAAACGCGAATCATTAACAATTGACCACGGTTGCGTCCTATGGGGGCACCGAGTAGTAATTCCGGGTAAACTCAAAGAGATCGTACTGAAAGAATTGCATCACAGCCATTTCAGTATTAAGAGAATGAAAGCGCTCGCTTGATCTTTTGTGTGGTGGCCAGAAATAGACAAACAAATCGCGTCAATCACGCAAGCCTGCCGTGCCTATTTAGAAATAAGAAAATCGCCGCCAAAAATTCCTTTGACACCATGGGCTTGGCCGACAACACCGTGGCATAGAATACACGCTGATTTTTTGGGGCCTTTTAACGGTAAAACAGTGTTAGTAATGGTCGACAGTCATTCAAAGTGGTCGGAAGCTATGATTATGCAATCTATGAGTGAAAATCACACGATCAAAGCGTTCGAGGAAGTATTCGCTAGACACGGTTACCCCGCTCATTTGATCACGGACAATTATTCGACATTTGTGGGTTGAGCGTTTCAATCATTATTAAAACGGGGGGGGGGGGGTATCAGACACAGCACAACGCCAACACATTGCCCGGCTACAATTGGCGCGGCAGAAAACTTTGTGAGGACTTTCAAGCGCAAAGTCTCATCTATTATGGCGGACGGCAGCAGCTTTCAAGATGCAATAACAACATTTCTGTTTGATTATCGTAGCACGCCACATGCCGCCACACAAAGGACTCCAGCAAGTTTAGCTCTCGGTAGAGAACTCAAAACTCGTTCCTCACGATTATGGCCAACGCCGGTTAGTGACTGTATAGCTACTCACTAATCACGTCAGATTCAACATCATGCTGGAAATAGGCAAATTTCATTGAAGATTGGAGATACTGTGAAGGCTCGAGAATATATGCAAGGAGGGAAAGAAGCGTGGAGGGGCGGGATCGTACAGGACCAATCAATAAGAGGCGCCGCATATCGGATTCGCATGAACAACAAGACAATATGGAAACGACACGCGAACCAGTTAGTCAAGTGTGACGATTCGGTATTAGTCGATAAAAACAAAGAAAGGAAAAATATTGCGTTAACAGAGCCACTGCCAGCGGTCTGCCACAGCCGATCGAAGCGGCTACGAAATAAACAGGCGGAGGCGTAGTATCCCCGTAGTTAGTAGCGTAAGATGGAACGTGTGCGTGAGCGCTGTTCGGTTATGAGTATGAGTGTGTGCGAGGACCGGGCGATGACCAGTCAGTCGTTACCGAGTGGCACTGGTGTGCGGCTCGTAGTTTGTATCTCGGAGACGAATAAAGGCCCATTAATAAACCATAATAGAGTCCAGTCTGGATACACAAAAGGAATATTGGTCGCTTTATTTTTTATTCAGCTTCGAGTTCGTGCTTCTTTCCAGTTCGCTCGCCGAGCAACCACTCCTGTCAGTCCACGTCCTCGCCACCGCCCGGCGTACGCGATTGTCTTTTGTCGCTTATGGAAAATCTTCTTCACTTTGATATATTTTCATTTTATTTCAAACCATGGTTTTTTATATTATTACTTTTTCCGTTTAAACGAACAAAATAAGTGAAATTACTTTTTATAAAAAAAACCAAGCAATTTTCGTAGAAATAAAATCATCGCTACAATCTTCAAGGATTAATGCTGGTGCAGATGTCGGTAGATTCATAATAAACCTATATCACAGTGGCGTGATGTGCTAAGATTGGCCCAATGTGTAGTTTAAGCTGGGTAGAATGTCGACGGAACAACTTTACGTAGATACTTCCATTTTGAATGCCACCATTCGATTATGTATGGGCTGTTATTCGATAATGCCGAAAAGTTATATATCATATATCAAATAGCATGCTAGCCCTATACCAGTGCTCCGCCAAACCCTAATATAATGTAAACATGTTACATACATGAACCCAGTCATAGTTAAGGCGAATCAACGTCGAGCTGCCGAGTGTCAGCCCGCCCGTCACATTTCCATGTCTCGGCCGATAATTTTTGCCGAGCGTTTGCCAAGCACGTTCGATGCTCAACCAGCGCTGGGTTGATGTTCAATTTTGACATAGGCCCAGTCGCGGTCCAGACATCGTAGCCAACGTTTGGCTGCCGAGCGTCAGCCAGGTGTCACATTTCCATGCCTGGGCCGAGCATTTTTGCCGAGTGTTTGCCAAGCAAGTTCGATGCTCAACCAGCGCTGGGTCGATGGTTAATTTCGACAGGGCCCAGTCGCGGTCCAGGCATCGTAGCCAACATTTCGCTGCCCAGTGTCAGCCAGGCGTCACGTTTCCGTGTCTCGGCCAAGCATTTTTGCCGAGCGTCGGCCAATTAAGTTCGGTACTCAGCCAGCGCTGTGTCGATGGTCAATTTCTATTTGGGACCCTTGTGTTTGTCGATAAGCGCTGTATGCTGAACCAGCACCATTGCGATTTTGTACGGTCCGTCATAATAAGCGTCGAATTTGTGTTGTTTAGTTTCGCGCTGAGAATATACTGTAACGGGTCGGAATTCGTCACAATTAATTTTATTTGTTCGGGACTCGATCAGGGAAGAAATTAGTTTAAACTCTTTGTTTTGGAGGTATTTAGTAATAAAATGACATTTATTCAATATTCCGACTCGATATAATGTAAAAAGCTCACTTTGTACACGCGTTATATGTAGTTTGTGTCGCTATAGTGTAATTTGTGTGTTTTAATGTGTCGCGTCTCGGCCGGTACAATATTCGAATAGCGGACTCGCTCGGATGGTAAATGTGTTTGAACGCAATTGCTTTACCGTAGGTCGATGATTTTCTCCCCCCTCTCCCACGTGTAATGGCACTCGCGTCGTGCTTGAGTTACGGCGCGCTCTCGCCTACGGCGCGCGGCGTCTGCTGGGCGCCTTTCCCTAGGTTGCGCGTGGCGCTGTTTGTCGCGGTCCACTTTCCCTAGCGGTGTCGATCGTAGCGCGTTCGATCTCAATACGGCGCGTTATCCCCTCTCTTCCTACTGTCGCTCGTTGCGTGCGGTGCCGAGCGCGCTCTCGTGCCACCCGCCGTCCCTGAGCCCCCCCACTCTATTGAGTCACGACGCGGTGGATCGCGGCGCGCTTTTGACTGACGCGCTACGGCGCGCCTTCTCCTAATTGCTCCCCGTGAGCGTAATCGATTATCGCGCGTCGGTAATCGATTACTCTAGCCGTGGCTTACGCCGTCGGATGGCGCCACGTACCCGCTTATGATCATGTAATGCTTGTTATGTGTATTGTGTCGATGTGGTTTTTCGAGTTTCGATGCCTCTCCGACCTTCAGGTTCTCCTGATACTTTCGGGAGCCCTTGCGGAGATTTTGTGTTTTACAGTTGTATGTGTGTGTGTGTCTTGTCGCCTGGTGTTTCTGATACCTCCTAGCACTTTCTATTCCCCTAATACTAATTTTCTATCTATCCTTTCGTAATTTATTCCTCCTTCGTTTAATCTTAATGTTTTTTAGTGCTCTTTTTCTTATTCTTCTCGCGGTTTTTGTTTCCGTATTTCTTGACTTAAAAAAATGTATGTTCTAATTTTTCCTTTTTAAGTTTCTTAAGGTTCTCTTTCTCAACTTTCCGCCTCAATAAGGAAGTACTTAGCTGAGCGGTACTTATAGATCCACGAAAGGGAAAGAAGAAGAAGAAGTGACGTTCCTCCAACTTTCTTCCTCTTTTATACTCATATTTTATTGTTTATTATTCCCCTTCCCTACCAATTACCCATCATTCCCTTTATTGTTAACCTTTTTCATGTTTTAAATAAATTAATGCTTCCGTTGTTTTTTTGTTACTTTCTCTGTTTTCTTTCCAACGACTTTTCCCCTTCCCTTAATTATTACCTATCGTTACCTTTTTTTACTGTTTTTCTTTATTTTCTGTTTTTCTTCTCTCTCTCTCTAACTTTTTATACGTTTGACTGTTTGTGTTCACTGGTGTCCTTAAAGGTCGTACCTGTCCACTTGAGTTATTATGATTTATTATCCCCCCTCCCCTACTCTCATAATGGGTCGGTTTGTTTGAATTTGTGGTGGGGGTATGGCGCCTGAGACGGACCTCTACGTCTCAATACCATCTCTCCTGGTTCGCATTTCACGACATTCGTTTTTCGATCATGCCGTTATTTAGCTTGATGTTTGTGGTGATTTAAATTATTTCCTCCGATTGCGGCTAGTTCGTCCAGCCTTTGGGCGAGATTTGCTACAAATACCGTGGTCATGGCGAATGTTATTTTAATGGGAAGGTGCTTGGTGTTCGAATGTTATTTTAATGGGAAGGTGCTTGGTGTTTTTATAAGTTTCCCGTATGCCATGTCGTAGGGTGAAAAATTCGTCACTTCATGAACTGTAGCGTTATGCGATTGGATAGCATATGGCAAAACTTTGTCCCATTCGGATCGTTGACCGATGTAGTGTTTGAGATAATCAGTGATGCTCTGATAACTTCTCTCAAGAAATCCATTGCTCTGTAGGTGCATTCACATGTTGTACGCCTTTTTCCTTCAAGAACCCTTCCATTCTGTAGCTGACGAAAGATTTTCCGTTATCGCTAAAAAGGAATAAGGGCGTGCCGTGAACAGCGAAGCATTGTTGATCCAGTGTCCGAATGATAGTTTTGGATTTCATGTCGGGAAGTTCGATTGCTCGTACAAATTTGATGAGAAGGTCGATCGTCGTAAGAACGAAACAACTGCCTCGTTTCTTCGTTGGCAATGGACCGACGATATCTACTGCGATCTTTCGCAGTAGATATCGGTAGATCTGTGATTATCATTGGCTCTCTGGTTTGTATGCGAATCAATTTGGGTTGTTGACAGCTGTGGCAGCATCTCACGACATTCTGAACATTCTTTTTCAGGTCTTTCCCAGAATATCGTTGTCTTAATCGTTGGTATGTTTTTCTGACTCTTTTGTGCCCTCCGATGTACTTCACAACTCTCGATTTGGCATCGGGATTTCATCAAATCCCAATGGCCGAAAAATTCAAGGAGAAAAACGCTTTCTCCACTCCTCTTGGACATTAAGAGTACAACCGAATGCCATTTGGATTAAAAAACGCCCCACCAACCTTTCAAAGGCTGATGGACGGTGTGCTTGCTGGATTACAAGGAATAAAATGCTACGTATATCTCGACGATGTAGTAGTGTACGGATGATCGTTCGAAGAACACAACAAAAGGCTGACAGAAGTATTCTGAGTCGTACTCTGAACAAGGCAGAAATGAACTATTCAACAACGGAGAAGGAAATGCTAGCAATAATTTGGGCAGTAGCGCAATTCTGACCATACATTTATGGAACGAAATTCACCATCGTGACGGATCAAAAGCCCCTAACTTGGCTTTTCAACGTAAAAGATCCAGCATCACGACTGATGCGCTTAAGAATAAAGATAGAGGAGTACAACTATACCATCGAGTATAAGGCTGGCAAGAAGAACAGGAATGCGGATTCTTTAAGCCGTAGGTATGTATTGATGCTGACGCGGCAAGCACCCGAGGTGGTGGTACGTCACAAGGACACCGAGAAGCATGGTAGAGGAAGGCCGCGAAAGGCCCCCCGCTCTGCGCCACCGCTGCCAGCGTCAGCAGACCCGAGCCAAGATGGAAGCGGTAAGCTGGTCGCGCGAGCACGTGGCCGGCCGAGAAAGACAATGCAGCCCACTAGAGAGGAACGCCCGCGCAAGGCGATAGAGGCCCGCGCGAACGAGAGCGAACCGCCAATCCCACCAGTGGAGGCGGACCAGGCCGCAGGTCCGAGCGGAAAAAAGAAGGAAACAGAAAAAGACTCGAGCGCAAGCGAGACAACAAGCGACAGCGAGACAGAGACGAAATAGGAAATCGAGAGTGCTCGAGTGAAACTCGAAGAGAAACTCGAGAAGAAACATTAGGCCGCTTAATAAACAATTTACACCATGGAATGAAAAATCTCGTAATAGATAGTTTAACACGTCAACAATTGGACGAGAAATTAACAACTATTAGCGTAATAAACGAATCCTTATTGAACGAGATACGGCAATTATCTAACTTTTGAGTAGGTTTGCTAAAAGGAATCGTTAATCCTACAATATTGCCGCCTAGACAACTCTACACGTATCTAATAGACGCATTACCAAATCTACCAAAGGACTGAATTTTCCGACAAAAATACGTCCAGAAAAAATTAACGAATTACTGGAAATTTATAGCATATAGTATTCAAAATTCTCCCACCGTTGTGATAAAAAATTCCATTAATCAACAACACCGAGTTCAATGTGAATAAAGTCTATCCTCTACCCGTAAGAGTAGAGAAAGAAACGATTCGGTTCATAGAAACGACCGTAAAAAATGTTATAATTGATCGAGAGCGTCGAGAATATCGGTCATTCTCAGAATTATCCAAATGTAAACGTCAAAATGATCAATATCACTGTCATCCGAAAAACGTGAGACAAACAATACGATCAGGAGCGTCATGCAAACTATCGATATTTTTATGAAAGGACTCCCAAAAAGCGAATTGTACACATCGTTTAGTTAAATTAGAAAATTCTTTGGTCATTGCTCTGGAACAAGAACGGCCATGGATATATGTAGCCCCGAGACAGTAGCTCTCACGATAAACTGTAAAAACTCTGCGAGAACTCTTGCAACAATTACTGGAACAGGATTATTGGCTTTGGATGGGAAATGTTCCGTCATCTCAATCGATTTTAAGATTGAAAATTTGAAGAAAACTCTACACGAAAAATTCCTACAATTTCTACCGCCATTCAATCTATCCTTTCTGACTACAGAAAGCGAAATACCTCAACCTTTAATATTGAAAATTATCCCTCATATGATAATTAATGATCCATACGAAGTTAACAAAAATGGCGAATCGAAATATTGAAAACAAAATTAAACAACAATTACGATCACGTGACGACACAGAGTCACATCATAGGGAATGATGCCCTCAGCGGAATGATTCCCTTCGCGATAATTATATTATATCTCGGAATTAAAGGGTTGCAACGGCGAGGTTTAAATGTCGCATCGCCGAACGACGACCTTGCTGACGTAGCTCCGGCCAGACCGGGAGCTGCCAAACGCAAGGCATCAGCTGACTCGCAAAATCCGCGAGTCATGTTCACGCGAAATGCACCTCGCACACGCACAACGTAAATCTGTATGAAAGAAAAGCAAAAGAAAATCGAAACATTCAAAAAGGATACATATAATATAATATTAGAAAGGCATTTGTACCTTCGTAATCTATTATACTATTGTAAGCCGAGAGAAGACCGAGAGACAAAACTTGCCAAAGCTATGAGAAAAAAACATGTATTATATCGCTGAAATGGGGAATTTCGTCTTCCCAAGGGGGAGGAATGTTGTGCCCTGAAAAGTCAGGAATTGTCAGATTGCTAACGCATGAAGTTCGACGACCCCATACGACGGTATCGGGCCCGATATTTCACAAGCCCGATATTCCGCTCGACTCAGCCGGAAAAACACCGAAGGGCAATCGAACGATTCGAACGTTCTCGAACGATTGGTTGAGTAAACTCAAGTTAACAATTAGCCGAAAGATTCAATCGAAAGGCAGTCTTCGGTCAGAAACCGAAGAGGTCAGTCTCAAGGCATAAAGAAGAATTGTAATATCGTTGCCTAATTTTAAATAAAATATACATTGTTCAAATTGCAGTATTCCGAATTGGAGATTTACTCGGAACGGGAAAAGTCTCCACATACCCTCGCCCTCGAGCATCCGACAACCCACGGATGCTCGAGGTCAATTACTCGAGAGCGAAATTTGAGAGCGAAATTATGTACGGCCAAACAGTTTTTACAGCGTATACCATGGCGGGGCATTCCTTTTCTGTTGTCGAGTAATTTTTTTCTGCTGCGGTTTTCGCAGTTTCTTCGGGTCCGGTCGCACACCTTCCTCGTTCATTGCGTGTCCCAAATAATTGATCTCGTTAAAAAAAAATTGCATTCATCAATTTGGAGGGACAATCCATTTTCTCCTAAACGTCTAAAAAGTATTTTGGCTTTTACTCGATGTTCTTGCAAAGATGACGAGAAGATAACGATATCATCCAAGTAAACAACTAGTTCCGTTCCGGTTAGACCCGACAGGACACTATCCATTGATCTTTCAAATGTGGCTGGTGCATTTTTCAACCCGAAGGGCATTCTGAGAAATTGAAAATGTCCTCTTAGTGTGGTAAAGGCTGTTTTCGGTTGGTCTTTTTCAGCCACTTTAATTTGGTGAAAACCGATCGCGAGGTCAAAGATCGAGAAATACTTTGCACCTTCCAAACGGTCTAAAATTTCTGTAATGTTGGGCAAAGGACAGCTATCGCCGACGGTTTTCTCGTTGAGCTTTCGATAATCTATTACCGTATGTCAGCGTCTTGGGAATAGGCTTTGGGAATCGGCCTTTTTGGGTACAATCCACAGAGGTGAGTTGTATGGCTAGTGTGAGGGTTTAATTATTTTATTTTCGATTAAACCCGCGACCTGGTTTTTTCAATTACTTCTTGATGGATTAAAGGGTATCGGTCTTGTTTGGTATGAATTTGTATATCGTTAATAGTGCGAATTTCGTGTTGTACGTGAGTTGAGCCGATAAAATCTTCGCCTGGTAGATGGAAAACGTCGGGGAATTCCCGGACAAGCTCACGAACGTGCTGACACTCGAGTTTGCTCAAATGCAAAAGTCGCAAGGTTTGCAAAATTTCACTCATTCTTGCCTTGGTTGATTTTATTTTGTTTTGTCCAGATGTTGAACATTAGGAGTCCGAATCAAGCGCAGGTTGAGCTCCAATGTCGTACGGCTCCTGTTCTTAAGAAGTTATTTCGAGGTCCACGGGTTCAGTCCCCATGTTAGTCGCTACGGCATAGCAAGTCTCATCATTATTCCTTACTATAGCATCGCCGATGAGCACATGTGGTCCGAGATCGATTCGCTGTAAATATCCGTCGTAGACGTTGACGGGGCGAACCTTGATTTCAATATGTTTCCAGCTGCCACCATCCAAATGAATTTTGACCCAATCGAGTTCCTTCAATACGGACTCGACTTCTTCTTGGGTGCTGAATGGAATGGTGGTGACTGGTTCACGAGAAGTTCCCACAGTTTTATGATGGTAGGAAACTCCGACCTCCTGTTGGTGGAAATAAGGTGCACCCAGTAATCCGTCTGCGCTCGGTAATCATAATCCGGTTCACGCCCCGGAAATTACGTGTATCGTCAATATCGATGGTTAAGTCCTCGTCGAGAGCACTGATGTGAATTAAATTAGGAGACGAGCCCTCGTCTAGGACGAATTCGGCGTGCCCTAATCTGAACTGCGGCGATTAGATCTGGATGCGGGCTGGCGGTATATCCTTGAGGAAGCAGTATCCAATGTTTTCTGTAGAAACGATATCATTCTGTTCTCGTTGTCCTTCGGTTCCCTTTACTTGATATCGCGGAGTCTTGCGGCCTCGTGAGCTTGGTGATTGCCCTTTGCGCTCGCCCGGGCATGGGCTGGGTAATTTAAGGGGCTATACCAGTGTAACACTTTTAAAAAATCGATCTTTTTTTTGCTTTTTCGATAGTTTATACTTTCAAGAATGCCATTATCAGTTACATAATTTATATCAATATCATTTTATCTTGCAAAAATCGATAGTTAAACCTTTAGCTGCGTGTCCACCTGCGAGCTTCTCGTCGGAGAACTCGCACAATTTCTTGTACGCGTTGTATCCACTGTACGCAATAATTTGTACAAGTTACCCGTCCAAGTTTTTATTGCGAGCTCGGTATCGTTCTCGCAAAAAAAATCTCGCAGTACCGTGTCCACTGTCGATGGATAAATATGTCGACAAGAGCTAAAGTTGCTGCTGCTGTTGCAGAATTTTTGATTATGAAAAAGAAAATACAAAAAACCTAGAAAAGTTTGGGTTCGAGAATGGATTTTGAAGCATGCAGAGCTCGGTGTCGAAGAACAGATGTTAACTTTTTTTAAACAATTGGTAAGTTTTTCAGTTGTTCAGTTATCAGTTGTTAAGTTTTTCAGTTAGTGTGGGTCCGTTGTTTGCAAGTCTGTTTAGACTTGCAAATAACGGATCCACACCAACTGAAAAATTTTCGTCGCATGTCAGCTCAGAATCTTTATCTTTATTAAATTTAATGAAGGCAAAAATTGCGAATAAAGAAACATTTATGCGTCGTGCAATATCACCAACAGTACGTTTGCTCGTAAAACTTCGGTTTCTTGCGACTGTGTACCGTCGACGTATAATCTGCAGCTATTTGGATGAATTTTAATGCATCAAAATATGGCCATTTGCTTTTACGGCACTCATCGCTACCTTGTCCGCTGTTTTCTTCTCGATTTTTTTTCAATTCTTGGAACATCTGGCTTCGCAAATTCCTTACTTTTTTTTGCAACATCGATTTCTGGTTCGTCGACGTCTTTTGCCATTTCTTTCCATGCATTGTCTCTTTTTAATCGATTTTTATAATCTAGAGATTTCACATCCCACAATTCGGGAAATAACTCATAATTTTCAATTAAAAGGACGATCTCGCGCTGCGTCCACTCAGTTTTTGTAGTGTCCGTCATGCCTGCTGTGATAAGAATGCGAGAAACTTGAACCCACTTCAAGAAGTGCGAGAAACTCGCATGAACTTGTACCAATGCGTATCCACCAAAAACAAAAATGATTCATAAGTGTCTCGTGCGAACTCTTGCAAGTTAGCGCGAGACAACTTGCAGCGTCGTTTACACAATGCGAGGCTCTCGCAATAGGTCCTTGAGCAAGAAATCGCGCAATGAAATTGCAAGTGGACACGCAGCTTTTTAACGCGTTTTTCTCGAAATGAGATTTTTCAACTTTTCTGACATTGTAACTCAAAAAGCAATTATCCGATTGACTTGAAATTTGAACTGAGTACTCTTGAATATATTTACTCTATAATGACGTCGGATATTTTTGATTGGATGAAAATTGACGATTTGGCATTGAAAAAAACGACCATTTTATACGCAAGGAAACAGACTTTTTTCATAACTACGCTATTTTGTTAGATTTTGGTATTTTTCGAAAATCCTACCTCATTGTACAGGGAATACCTTTCAGTTTAACGACATTTTTTTCGTTTTTCGGTTTCAGCTACTCAATCGGCCGGAATCATGTCAGCAGTGGAGGAACTTTTCTTATTGCCTCCGAAGGCAGCGCATAAGTCGCTTGTATCTCAATATTTTTCTATGAAAAAAATATGTAATATAGGTCAAATATAGCCAAATATATTCTTAATTTTTCGAAACATTTAATTGAGTACTTTTCTTCCAAAAAATGTCCGAAAATGACCCAAATTTTCAGCGCTCACACTGATATAGCCCCTTAAAGACTCCGTTAAGGCCGCTGGCTCCATACATGGTGAAACATCAGGTGACGATGGTCGTGTATATTTCCGAAACGGTGATCTATCGGTAGACGAACGTTTATGATGACCCCGGCACTGGCAGTACTTGACTGGCGAAAAACTCTTGTCCTGTTTGAAGAAAAGTCGGTTGCGTGTTGTTCGGCGGGAACGGTCTTCGTGCTTATCACAAGCGGAATGATCACTGTTAACGTTGTATGTACTGCTACTTGCTTGGTCTTCATCGGATCCCGACACGTCAGAAGTGCCACTCGCCGAACTAGAGTCTGAGCTACTCGAAGAATTATCTCTGCGTTTTGACTTCTTTCGAGATTTGGTATTTGCCCGGTTGCGGGCCCGTGAAGCGCTTTCCTTCCTAGCGCCAAGCGCTCGACATCGGTTGCATCGCTCCTGGTCTTCATTGATCGCTAAATCGATGGCATTGTCGAGGGTTTGCTGTTTATGATGACGAATCGAATAGTAGATCTTCTCAGGTAGGCCTCGAAGAAAACTATCGAGTGCGAGAGCTTCTCAGTCGCTAATACTGCCCGCTGCCTCAGCTGTTAGACGATCGCCCTTTATTGCAGTCCTAGCTAGTCGAACAAGGCCCTCTCTACGTGCGACATAGTCCTTGACATTTTCATCGCTTTTTACGTTTAAACGATTTATCTTGGCTATGTAGAAGCTTACACTTCGACCTGGTGCAAATTTAGCCTTTAAGTGCCTAATTAGCGCATTAACGGTCGGTGATGCCCTTCCCTTCGACGGAGTTCCATGCCGCATTTCGAAGCTTTGTCATAACTCCTTTTAGGTACTTTGGTTCGTCCTCGGCTTCGAGTTGCTCAAATTCTTCGGCTACTCTTCTTAGGAAGCTACCGAGAGATATAGATTCGCCATTATATCGCGGTAGGCTACATATAGATTCGCGAATCTCTTTTCGGCGATCGCTGAGCGACGTGCGCTCCAACAGCGACGTAAGCAATTCTTCGGTCGTTTGCATATTTTGCATCGTTATTTTTTTGTACTGCTTAGATCGCTAATATATGCAATTTACCGAGTGAGCTATTAGACAAGTGATCCCACTTCTGACACCAGTTGTTACGAGCCGGATTGTCATCCGATTGTGGTATTATTATTTTATTATTTTGCGCGCGAGCTGGGGACTCCGGCACATGGATCCTTGTCAGCGGCATGACGCACCTCACCTTTTCTTGCTAATGCTGCTGGAGACGTTCGGCGTTCGCATGGAGGTGATAAATCTACAACGTAGTCACTAATTCACCCGATTAACAGTTCACTTTATTCGTCACTTATAAAAGGTCTTACACGGAACGTAAAGATAATGTTATTTGTATATTGTAATGAAATATAATAGAAAATAGTTGTATCGGGGTTATTAGAGAATAATAGGTGATTCGGCTTCGGAATAACTAGACACGCTATGCCGCTAATGTAATTGTCGCGAACGAATATAACGAAGTCGAATGAAGAGCCGCTAAGGTATTTCCTTCATTCGATGAGTTCCTACGTGATCACGATTGCAATGATAGAAAAGGACAACACCGATCGTACCTGCGAGAACGTAAGTACACGAGAAGATTTCCCACCAACGAGTGAAGGTCCCTCGACTAATTGTTCAGACAGCCGCAATAAGACTGAGGAGTCACCAAGTGGATGACGCCTTGAGGATTTCGGCAAATGGCTGCGTGTAGGTTGTCGTGGGGGTGAATTGCGAAATAATGGATCAGCGATTTTCATGAGGTTTCACAAAGAGTTCGATTGTTACATTCCCTTCTTGCTTGCACTAATATTTCGAAACCGGCAAGTTCGCTTCCTGAAGAAAGAAAAGGAATTTGATGATTTAGGGTTGCGAAATATTGCGACCGTTTGGTGGTATGGAGCCTGCGGAGGCAATGATACGAGTTGAGCAACACGGAAGTATACGGATAGGAAAAATGCTCCGTAAAACGTTTTTTATATGTTTCAAATCTTTAGTTTTCTTTGTATTTCTTTTTTTCTTCTTGGCGCTTGTTTTTTTGGTGTTTTGTTTTTGTGGAAGTTAACGAGAAGAGTACCGGCGGGCCTTCCATACATTGGCATTAGCCGAGAATTGACCCGGTAAGTCTCTCATCTTTTGCGTCGCACGCCGCCAAATATTCCTCCTCACCATTCTAGCGCATAAGATAATTGTCGCGTCGCGTCATTAAATCTATCGTATTGCCCCGTACCGTGCGTGCCCCCTCACCGCGTCAGTAATTGCGATTTTTGCCTGTTAGCTCGCGCTTACTTCCTTGCTTCATTCGCGCTATTCGATTCGCGATCTTTGCGTGAACGCCCGTGCCCCCTTAATAATTTCCCCTTGCAGTAACGCGATGTTTCCCGATCGCCTTCTCTCGCCCATCCGCCTTACCATCACATGAGTACCTCGTACCACGAGCCGGGTACTCGCTGGCCCGCTAAGGCCCGCGCGCTTATAGCTGTCTCTCTCGGTTCGGCCGATCAGCGAGCAACCTCGCAAATCATAACAAACCTTGCTACGAAATCGTAGCATGGATGCTCGGAATCAGAGCCAGGAAATATTGTCATTAATTCCGACATATTATTTCGGACCCTGCCACTAAGACCCTTCGTTATCTTAGTGGCAGCTTAGAGCATCGCGCGATTGTCCACTCGCTCCGCCCGAAAATAAGATGATATCGAGAACGAATTGGAGTGATGCGAATCTAGGATGTCCAATTAAGGCTCCAAAAACCATTCTGAGCATCGAGTAAGCCGGTAAGCGATCGAGCAGCGCTTCAACGACGCAAGATGTCCTTCTCCGGAATCGTTTGCTTGATTGAAGATAAAATCGATGATCTCTGGACATAGGTTCCACGAGTACACGTTCCAGCGTGTACTCGTATGCTAGAGAATCCGAGATTTTTCTTTTTTTTCAGTATTTATACATTGCCGTCTCGCCCCGTTGCCAGACCACTCCGAAGGCGCAATACTCGCGAAGTGATGTAATTACCGGTAGGTAGCGGTAGCTCGAGCCAGTTCTGCCCTACTTGATCGGGCCGAAGCCGCGTCGAAGTTTTGCTTCGTGGATTTTGAGTCGAAGGATTTTAAATATTAAGTAACTATTAAATAATAAACTATCGAGTAAAGTAAGTCTAAAAATTCACTATTAGTAACTCTGGCTGTCTACTTAATTATTTTTATACTTTGGAGTGTTATTGTTAGAAGTCAGTTTTATTTAAGTCTATTTTATTATTATATGCCCTAGTATCAATCTTGAGGCTATCGGCGAAGGAGAGAGAAAGAAAACTCCCCAAAGCTGAGGCACCTCGAGAGACCCACCGATTGATTTAGATTACCCCTTAATATTTATTTCAAAGAACCCATGGTGCATTTCTGATTATTTTTCTTTAAAACAATTCTCGCCTTAGTTTAACTGGAAACCATGCATTTCAGACTGCAAAATTATGCACCAATGGGTTTCAACAAGTACAACTCTATTTTCAGTCATACCGTAAGCCGGCCATTTTTAGTGCTCTTCCATGGACATGAGTTTCATTAAAATCGAAGGCGGACACTGAAGTGGCATTCCTTCTTAGAATCAAAGATGAAAGAGGACGAGAGAGAAGATAGATATTTGTTGGGCGTAGAAATAAGTATCTGCCGTTTGACAAAAAATGGCCTTACCAGGAGGGTATGGTGAAAATTGTGAGATGTAAAACGTCATAGCGTAATATTGGACATCTGGCAAGACCATAACCTTGAAATATTAGCAATTTTGAATCACCATCATATAATTTTTTCGTGCGAAAATGTTGAGTTCTGAGCTGAATAAGCATCATTTGCGAGACTTGATTTACTTCTTTTATTTGAAGAAGCCTGCAGCTACAGCGCATTGATTGCTTGGGGCAGCATATGGTAAGGCTGCTTTAAGTGAGAGAAGTTGTCGTGAGTGGTTTCAAAAGTTTAAGAACGGTGAGTTTGACGTCGAAGACAAAGAATGTAGCAGAAGGCTGAAAGTGCGAAAGGACGAAGACGCAGAATTGGAAGCATTATTGACGGGAGATTCGTGCCAAATTCGCGGCCAAACGCAAGCGTTCCCGCAAATTTCGCTTATTCGGCTCAAAACTCGACATTTTCGCACGAAAAAATGTGATGCTGATAGAAAGCCGCTAATATTTCAAGGATATGGTCTTGCCAGATGCCCAACCTTATCATATGACGTTATACATCTGACAATTTCAACTATAACTCCCTGGTAGGGCCATGTTTTGTCAAACGGCGAATACTTAATTGTACTCCCAATATCAATAAAAGATAGACGATAACAGACGCTAATTAAATAAAGGAGAATGAAAGTTCGACAAATAGGGATCGATGACATCCGAAAAAACAATGATCTTGCGTACCCAAGATGACAGAAAATGATATCAGACGATACACGAAACGTCAAATCCGTCAGGCAAGCGAGACAAATGCCTATCTACCTTGCTCTTACCTGCTAAGTTTCTCGCGCTCGGACTCAACGCTCGAGTGGCATCATCATTAAGGGCAGACTGCAGCCCTACAACAATGCTTCGAACGCCAAAATTCTAATAGCTCCCATTCAAAAATGATTTGGATGAAACACAAAAGCCTTAACAGTTATATTCGGGGAACCCCTGTGAACCCGTCAGATTCGGATTGACCGGTTATTATGAATCACCCTGTATATATATATTTTTCTATATGTATATATATATATATATATATATATATATATATATATTTCTATATATTTCTATATATATATATATATATATATATATATATATATATATATATATATATATATATAATGTATATATGTAATGGTATGGATAGGTCCGTCTCACATTCGCCAACGCGAGTGAGAAAGAAACAGAGAAAAGGGCAGTGTCCGAGCAAGACCGTTGGTTATTTGTGAGAACCCGCAGAGTCGGCACGAAACTTTCCTCCCTCATCGCACATACGAACGAATTTTGATCGAATCGAAGGCGTATACAGTAGTCAAGATGGTGCAGCTTTCCATACATCTTGTATCCGGACCGCAGTGAGAAAAAGGTCACTCCTGGTATGGTTATTGGGGTGAAACTAGAGAATTTGTTCGGCGAGCGCAGCGAACATACGGCTGAAACTTGCACTAATCAATGGGGAATGATGTGTACTTTGGGGAAAAAATCGCGCCGCCAACCCTTACCCTGACTGAACCAACGTAGCAGCTCCTAAGTGCAATTCATTTTCGCAACGTTCTTCCGCCATCTAACATGAGGTTGTTTCTTTAATGTAGAAAGACGTTTCGCAGACATAAAAGATCTATTTCTCTTACGGAACATATGGGTAAGTCATTTCTTGAGTTGGAAAATTTCGTCCATAAATCGCATTATGGAGGGCAACCAAACGTCCCACGAAAAATTTGCAAACCAATTTTCAAATAGCGAAAAGTTTTCTATAAATACAGTATGCCAGCTACTCAGATGTAGGGACAGGTGTGGATTGAAAACGTGTTTACTATATTTATGTGTAGTCAAACTCGAGTGTAAAATCTAATATACAAAATCTAAGTATACATTGGAACAGGGCTCAACATTTGGTATATCCGCATTCAGAGTCGGAACTAGAGATACAATTTTCGGTCGTTCGTTAGACTCTCCATGAGTAAAATATCGTCATCTCTCAATGGAGTTGGATCCTCTTGAAAGCAAAGTAGCATAAGTTCATTATCAAAAAGCCAACTACATTTTTAGGGTTTAAATTTTACGCATGTTTCATTGGTATTATATCCACATCCTGTTTCAAAAATTGTGCAAAGAATTTTTTTGGTTCAATGTTCTCTAACACAGAGTACAAGATTCGAATTGCAGCCTTTACTAGGTGCGCAACTAAGTTCCCGGGTTTCGCCCGTGGATGGCGCTAGCGACACATATAGTCGGCATGCAGGCCTGAAATTGGGTGTCTTTATAGCTTGGACATCTGTTAAGAATACCCAGTCGTAATATAAACAAATATCGCAACACAACGACCTTTTTTCTAACCTCAAAAATGTCAATGTTTGTGCCGAATGAGCAACATTTGCGGGAAGCATTGCCTTTCTGCTTCAACCTAAAAAAAACAGCAGGTGAAGCACGTTGGTTACTTGAGGAGGCCTACGGCGAAGATATACCATCGAAAACAACGTGTGAAGATTGGTTCAAGCGTTTCCGAAGTGGCGATTTTGGGACTGGGGACAAGGAGCGCTCGGGAAGACCGGAAACATTTGCGGAAGCCGATCTGCAAGCGTTATTGGATGAAGATGACACTCAAACAGAAGATCAACTTGCCGAGGCATTAAATGTGACTCGGCAATGTATTTCGGAACGTTTGCACGCCATGTGAAAACGTTTCATAAGGAAGGAAAGTGGGTGCCGCAAATGCCGAAAAACTCATAAAGAAGGAAAGTGGGTGCCGCATGAGTTGACTGAGAGACAAATGGAAAATCGAAGAGCCACTTCCGAAATTTTGCTTTTACGGCAGAACAGAAAGAGTTTCCTGCATCGAATTGTTACTGGCGATGAAAAATGGATATATTTCGAGAATCCTAAACGCAGAAAATCGTGGCTTTCACTTGACGAAGCGTCAACATCGACGGCATGGCCAAATGCTCATGGCAAAAAGACAATGCTTTGCGTTTGGTTGGACCAGAAAGGAATCGTTTACGATGAGCTGTTGAACTCGGGCGAAACGGTCAATGGGCATCGCTACCGAAAACAACTAATCAATTTGAACCACGCGTTGCTCCAAAAACGGCCAGAATGGGACACGAGACACGAACGTGTGATATTGCGGCACGACAACGCTCCGTGCCATTGCAGTTTCATCGTCCAGGACACCATGAAAACACTGAAATGGGATCTGCTACCGCACTCGCCGTATTCGCCTGACCTGGCCCCTTCAGACTATAACTTATTCCCGTCGATGCCGAATGGCTTGGGTGGGCTACACTTGGCCAATTACGATGCAGTACAAAATTGTCTGGACGAATGGTTTCAGTCCAAAGACGCGTCTTTTTATCGTCGCGGTATTTATGTATTGCCAGAGAGATGGCAAAAATGTGTAAATAGCGAGGGACAATACTTCGAATGAACAATTTTTTGTATTTGTCATGAAATTTCCGATTTTTCGATGGTAAAAAAACCCGGAAGCTTCGTTGCGCAGCGTATCTTTGTAGCATTCAACTTTGCTCTTTGTAGATTTTATATGCATATAATTTCTGACATATTTGAAGCCTCGTCACACGTTCGGTTGGTAAAAATCCTACGGCCAATTCTTCCCCTGAGCGGATTACATTTCGAGAAACAAAGAAATATGCATTTGTTTTTTTTTCACTGGACGAAACTTGTTTCTTTTTGATTATACGAAATATCGGCGGTCTCGGAGAATACTGCGAATCTGTAAAATAGCTACCTCGTTCGCAGTCGTGGCCACTCGATCGACGTAACACTTCGCCTTACCAAATGGCACTAGTAACATCTCTCAATTTAATGAAAAATGTGGTTGCCCTAATCTGTTACCTCGTTTGTTAATATAACAACAATAAGATATTACATTGGCAATAATTTTTTTAACGTTAAAAGAGATACCCTATACACTGTAATACATGGACATTTTCATTCGATAACATTTTTTATTCAATTGCAAGATTCTATTCATACCATCTATTAATAGCAAAATTTGTCTAGACTTGAATGTATCGCAGTTTTTTGGCGGGCGACATTTCAGGAATATCAAAATTCTGGATTGTAAATTTTCGAAATCACTTTATGCCTATAAGTAGCGTTTCTGGATTTGATAGCCTACCATATATTCACTTGGAAATATATATTTTTTTAGTATACGCTATGTTTGTATTAAAATTGCGCACTCATGGGAGTGCCCAATTTCCATCCATTAGTTATACAGGACTAAATCCGAAGATCTGATTTTCATATTAAAAAAAAGTTTGAAAAAAACATGCGGTACAATGTTAATGATGGCGGTTTTAAATAAAATCGAAGATGCGAAATGAATAGAGCCTTTCAGTGTGGAGGAGGGACACTTTGACTTGCAAGTACCATAAACACATAATCCGAAGACAAAAAGCTCCAAGTCTCCAAAAAATCTAGGTCTTCGGTGGAAACTGCACCCTGATCATGTGAACAACAACAAAATGATGCGCTAAAGGAGTATTGTCCACCAATTGTATTTTACGAAAATGCAAAATCCATTTTTTCTTTTACTTTTGCTTCTTCCGGTTAGAATATCAAGTTACCGAGACCTTTCTCCCCTTGTAATAGTGGTTCACATATAACGGATTGCTCAAATAGTTTTTTTATATTATAGAACTCTTTACGAAACAATCAAAGCACTCCTGAACGTTGTTTCCTCCAAGCTCGATTCTATCCCTCAAAACCAAAGTCACTTGATGAATGAAATACATAACTCGCATTTTTAACAATCTACAGGTTGACGTAATTGATTTTGCTCCAAGCGGACTAGCGCGGCTAACTGTCTGGGGGATGGTAGAGTCTTGAGCTACATAATATTTGTTAGGCTTAATAAGCACTGACGATCATGTCGGAAGAGCGCAATTATGGTAAGATGTAATTGCACTCTTGCATTTATAAGTTAGTTTTGCAAGAGTGCAATTACATTTAGATGTAATTGCACTCTTGCATTGCATTTATAAGTTAGTTTTTCCGCCCTATGCATGGGCGGAAAAACTAACTTATAAAATGCACAAATCTTAAAATCGTTATTGTATGGTCTGCTAATATTATCGGTTATAAGAATGGGTTGTTAAAACAAGTATGTCACTCACCGTTGGTCCCAGTAGAATGAAAATAAATCTCGTTGGTACAGGAACTTCAGTGAGGTCGCCTAATATACTAGCTTGCCTGAGGCGAATGAAGGCTGACAGGGTTTTATCCAAAAAGTCAACTTCACCAACAAGAATATTGCTTGCCTCAGCGCCGGCTGGTATTTTCCTCATGAATTGAGTGTTGCTCTAGAGAAGATAACATGTAAGTATATAAAAATGTATTATCTCATTAGCTAATATGTATATACATGTTTTTTTTGAAAATGTTCTCGTATCGGAGAGTCGTGAATTTCGGGCCGAAAAATCTCCTGCCGACACTAAATATGCAAAGTATTCAAAGTAATTCAACTTTAAAAGTAAAAATATTCTAAACTTTTTAGAATAAGGCGAACATCAAATTTAGGGGTGTTCATCTAATTAAGTTTTTATTTCCATTTTGAATTCACCATATTGGATCCGTTTGATCTGTACGGGGTTTTTCGTCATTTCTGCCATGGGCATAGGGAAGGGGCAAAAAATATATATCAATTTGGCTGGTCCCATGTTCGCGTTCCAGTTTTGCAGTTCATGTTGCATTTAGTCGAGATATGAATTATAAGCTGCAGATTATACATACACGACCCATACAGGTACTGGTCCGCGTCCGTGCCATCCATGTACATTTGAAGCTACGTAACACCCGTATTTATTTTTCTCCGTGACTACAACACTGGAATTCGGACCCGCGACGTTCCGATGAACTCGTATATCATCAAGCACACTATTCAGTAGACCAGTGCACCGGTTTTTATGTCATTAACTTCCATTTCACTTAATTTGATGCTACCTCCAAATTTTAGTCTACCGAAATGTTAGTACTTTGCGATACGATATCATTTCCAAATAATATATCACATTGAAGATATTAAGAACACTGATTACAATAGAAGTGATTTCGAACAATTAGTAACAGGAGATTCGGCAACGCACATAAAATAAAGAGGAACACGACAAAACTGCTGTTAGCTATTCCAAAATCTGAACAGAACGAGTGTTTCTGAAAGTAGGAGTATCGTTGAAAAAAGTTATGGCTGCCAAAGTGAAGTATTATAAAAGGGCTACTATGGCCATTGGCCAAAATTAAATCGTTCTGCTGCTACAGCACAGGTTCGAATACTTTCCGGACAGATCTCGTACGTGTATATACCTTGTGATTGCTGTCGCCATTCTCCAGTCCAGATGAACTATGATTTCTGCTGATAGACACGTTGCTCGGACTTCGATCTATACCATGGTTTCCTGGGTCCTGGCCTGTAATTTATCTTGTTTACTGCCTACCGCTTTCCATGGTTTAGTGAACAATCGCCTATATGCGATATTGAAACAACAAAAACAGTAGTGTAAAAACGATCGGACAAAATAAGAGACCAACATTTGAATATACCAATAAATCTATAATTCAAATATACCAATAAAGTGCTCAAAGTTTCTGTTTTAGACCCCCAATGATCTACATTGACACAAAAAATGACAAATGAAGTATGATCGTTTTGTGTGTTTAATGGGAAAAACTTGAACAGCGCGGAACGAAAATAATTGTACTCGAATCGTACTGAAAATGCAAAAATTAGCAATCGAATTAAGCATCATGTTAGGTCGTTATAATCACGCATAAATTAAATAGCACGAAACCTATGTAGCTTCTTCAACGACCGACAAAATTTGATTCTTACTCCCCTTATGGCTGAGGAAAAGCGTAATTAATTCTCAAAATTACCTGCCCTTGAGGAGGTTCTGGGTCACTAAATGCGGATGCAAGTTCAACAATTTTGAAATTCTAAATATTGCTGCAAATGTGACAAGTGCTAAGGCGAGACTTATTCTATCGCTCTTAAACTTGATGTCCCTGTACTATGTACCCAGAATAAGAATTCAACACCACAATTGTGGAACGTTCAAACAATCGATCGACAACACTATTACTATTGTTTTATTTTGTATCATTAATGTAAGAAACGAACTAGAAAATAATATTCCTTTATTTCCAAAATGCCAAGCAAAAATATAAGTATTTAATGAATGAAAAGTTTAACAAGCATAAGGAAATACTGCGAGTGAAGATGATAACCAACGCGGGAGCAGCGAATCGGTGATATTCTTTTCTTCATTATAAAAAAGTAGGGGCAATTAAAAAGCTGAAAATATTATTTCTTTGAAGTGGAAAACGGAAATTTTCTCAAAATAATTAATTGGAAACTTTGTGCATTAGTTAAGGGGTCGGAATGTTTATATGATCTTATTTAACATTTAGTTTATGTTTGTTTTCATTTTTTCGCTATTATAGTGAGACTAGTATTTATCATTTTAACATTTTGATCATATTTGTTTTGATTTATTTTGCTAATTATGTTGAGACTAGTATATATTAGTTTGAAATTTCCGACCATGAACTTCCATTCCCCGACTCAAGAGGCTTTAAGATACCAGAACGTATACAATTATCGATTTTTTGTTGTTTTACGCTATACTCAAACAGTTGTTCTATATCGTGTCATTTATATTTTGAGTTTATATTCAACAAACAAAAAACCTGTAGAAACCAGCATTTGTCAAATTCGGAGCACAAAATGTCAACAATGTGCCTATACATAATAATGAAATATTGATAATTATGACAATCTCGTGGGCATTAATAATTATTTAGCAAACACGGTTATCATTTCAATTGCGTGATTATGTATAGCCACACTTACATGCGCTGTAAACGTAGATATATATTTTACATTGACTGAAACTGATTCGCCTTATAAAAACATTATTTGTTACAAGATATTCCAAAACAATGGCTTTCGCGGTCACCGAGTCATGAGCTTATGTAAAAGGGTTAGTCGGCACCTACAACTCTCTACTAATGAGATAATACTGTTATGTCCTAGCTGCTAAGCGGGCATCACCCGTTTTTTTTTCATTCTTAGCGTGTACCAACTCCAAATACGTAGTACGCATTCATACAGAATCCTCATGGGTCGACATACTAACATTAATTGACAAAATGCGTACAATAGTATTAATGTACAATAACGAACCACACGCGTCGTGAGAAACAGGAAACGTCGATCTCACGAGACCGAGATCCTCAACACATCCTTATACCAATAGCGATAGAACAGTTATTCAGTACCAGGGCATATGCATCATTTCAAAACCGATACGCTCTCCCTAAAACAGCGCCTGAGAAGACAGGGCAAATGGAACCCAGCCCCACAACAATTTTTCATATCTAAAAACCAAAACAGTCCTTTAAGGAAACTCACCCGACGCGCACCACATGGCCCGGTCATGAATCTTCTTCAATTAACACTTCTCGAAATTTCCCAACCATTAATCCTGACCGAGTTCCCAAATTCAAGCCACGACGACGTTTATACTTCACTGATAACCCGATGACGAACTAAATATCGATAACCCAATATTCTGCACGCATTGACAAGACCGCAGTAGCTCTCATATTCCATCCTATCCATTTATAATCCTAATTAACGACAAATCGAGAGATAAGCCCTTCTCTTCCTTTACCAACGCGAAAAGAGAATCCAAAAGAAGTCTCCTCCCTACCCCCTATTCAAAATCCTAAAACACTGCGTGAACATAAGACTCCCAAAAACAGGATTGCGGGTAGAATAGCGTCAGTCACCGTCAGAAAGTCAGTCGAGAAGAGCCGGACCAGACACCCAGTTAGATGGTCGAACTCCAAACCAACCATTTTTCTAAAGGACTCTCTTCGCGTTCATAAACGTGACTCATTGTGCATGTAACTTTAACGAAGTATTAATATTAAGTGAATAAACTTAAGGGGGGAAATCACAGTAGCACACAAAACAATAGGCATATTTTCGGGAATTAATTTTGGCTGAATAAAAGTATCAATGGAAAATCTGTAAAGTAGGTTTTATAGCAATACTAAAAAAGTACAAAATGTAATTTTTTCAACAAAAAATATTTAAAAATGGCGGCTGCGCAGCATATGCCCGAAGGCGCTATTTTTTGAGCTGGCCGAAGACATAACTCGAGCAAATTTTTACCGATCGACTTGAAATTTTGACAGTAGCTTCGAAACATCTTTCTCCACGGAGCTCCGTAGGATTTTTTATTTTATATGGCTTACTTTTTTTTTATCGACGATTTTATGGCGTTTTTTTTTGTTAAAAATTCAACTTTATTTTCAAACATGCACCATTTTGCGAAAAATCAATATATCGAAAAAATCCTACGTAGCTCCGTGGAGAAAGATGTTTCGAAGCTACTGTCAAAATTTCAAGTCGATCGGTAAAAATTTGCTCGAGTTGTCTTCGGCGAGCTCAAAAAAGGCGCCTTGGGGCATATGCTGTGCAGCCGCCATTTTTAAATATTTTTTATTGAAAAAATTACATTTTGTACTTTTTTAGTATTGCTATAAAACCTACTTTACAGATTTTCGATTGATACTTCTATTCGGCCAAAATTAATTCCCGAAAATAAGCCTATTTTTTTGTGTGCTACTGTGATTTCCCACCTTAATTTTATATGTAACCGAAGCTAAATAGCATATATCGGCATTGATTCCAAGGACTCAATGAAACCGTTGATATAACCCATTTCTTAAGCCAAATCACGCAGCCAAATTTACTTCATCCTTCTAAAGTAATGAAAATGTGTTCGGGAGTGACCGGCCCACCAATAAAGACTGACTGCGAATTCTCCATAAAACTCGAATCATTTGCACTCTAATTCAGGGGCTCTGTCACCCCATTTGAATCTCCCTCCAAGACGTAACAGTACGATCGTGATAATCATGCATATATAACTCAATCAGCAAAGCCATAGAAATGTCCAAACCACTTTTGTATCGAATTTCACAAAAAAATGCCTAGCTACGCGTTGGATTTCTATTGAATAGCAAAATAAATGTCAGTGGATAATACATTTATATTGAATATCAACATGAATTTCGCTGCACGGTGAAAGGATATCAAGTAACATAGTAATTTCCCTACCCGATGCAAGTTATGCAAACAAATTCTCTACTTGACAGTTTGAGCATAAAGATATATTTTTCTATCATCTTGTATGCCGCTACTCGATAAAACGGAATTCAAAAAATGATTTTTATAGAGTCACGGAGCATAAAAATGAATTACGCTCCTCGATGCAAATGGATATTGATTGTAATAACGCAATATAATAGCTTATACGATACAGAGGGTGATTCATAATAACCTGTACACCCGGAACTAGCGGGTTCAGCGGGGTACCACGAGTATAACTGTCAAGCCTTTTTTGTCTCCGTTAAATAGTTTTTGAATGGGAGCGATTCCAATTTTGGCGCTCGAAGGATTGTTGTAGGGCTGCAGTCTGCCCTTGACGACGACGCCGCTCGAGGGCGCGGTCTGAGCGCGAGAAACGTAGTAGGCGACGGCTAGCTAGATAGGCATCTGTCTTGCTTGCCCGGCCAATTTGACGTTTCGCGTATTGTCTGCTATTATTTTCTGTCATCTTGGGCACGTAAGTTCTGAGCGTGAGCCGAGCCGCGCGACTAAGCGTGACTTGTTTTTTCGGATGTCCTCGATCCCTATTTGTCGCACTTGGGTTCTCTTTTATTTAATGAGCGTCTCCTATCGCCTATCGCTCATTAATAAATCGCTCAATTTTACATCGCTCAATTTTACATTTTCCGATTTTTAATTATGCAGACGTATTAAGAAATGTTCAAAGTGTATCCCGAATTTGTTTCAATAAGAACCGACCGATGAGTCGTGAAAGGCAGGTGGATGAAGTACTACCCGGGTCAAAATGACCCAGTGTGTCAAAATTGTGGCAAAAGGTAAGTGTGTCAAGGAAGGGTTACGTACTCAATGCAAAGTTGTAAGGAAAATGACAAAAAAATTCCCATTTGAAATTTGTTTCATTTAAAAACCTCCACGTGGTACGCTTTTGGTACTGATAATACTGACGATAGAAAATTTGTACATTTTTTAAATTTTGAATAAAGAATATTTGTTCGAGTTTTTTTTTCTCAAAATTTGATGAGTATTAAATGCCAAATTGTAAGAAAATAATGTTTTTTTTTCGTCTTAATAATCATTAAATTAAGTTTAAGGAACAATAAACGTGCTCTTAAAAATTGTTTTAAAAGTGACCGATCCGGAAAGAAACGCATGACCGGATCGATTTGGAATTTTACAGGGCTCTTAGCGATACAATTGAATTAAAAAAGGCCGCAAACATTAGTACTTATATCAAGATTTGCGATGTAGCCAAGGGTGTTCTAAAAATCAAGAAAAGGTTTGTACTTTTTCAAATAAATGGCGAGCATGGGAAAAAATTCTGCTCCAAAAGAATAGTCAGGCCTCAAAGGGTATTTATTGAAGTCTCGGAAACTGCCGGTCGATTTACTGTACAATGATTAATTCTCATACTTCATGAGATATCCATGATCAAAGACAAGAGAGTGTCTTTCCATTCAGCGGCTGACATTACAGCAACTAATTGTCGTACCGAGCCAAAAAAAACCCAACTGCACCTAAATGATAAGTTTCAATGACCGTGATATGGATTTAGTCGAAAAAAAATTCTGAGCCCAGGGACAACTTGAGAGAAAAAAACAATGGGAATATTTTTGTCTCCTGATATTTCTTTTGCTTGGGCAATAAATGTTACCAAAAAAAAAAATTCATCCAAAGATTTCAACACTAGAATCTGCACGCTTCAAAATCCTTATTGTCACTTAAAAAAAGACTGATTTTTTTCTAATTTTCTGCTCCTTTAATTACATTAAGCGCAAAAATTAAAGGATCCGTTTTCTTCGTCGAAAAATTGCCCTTTGTCGGACGACCGTATCGCGGTTGTACATAATCGAAAAAAAGGATGCTGCAGCGTTAATTGTCAATTCCAGAACCCTTATGTTCATCAATTTTTATGAACTTGATTCAACCACAAAAATGGTTGGTAAGCAAGAAAAACGGGAATTCAAAAAATTTGACCAACTTGGCGGGGTACACCGGGAACAGAAATTTTTGTAAAGAAAATCCGTTTCAACCATTTGAAAGCGTATATCTTTTTCTCTTATTTTATTTTTTTGAACCTCGGTGCGATTTGTATTCACCTAGTTATCACGGGCCAAATGGAAAACATGCATTTGTTTATTTTGGACGGTTATAACTCTGGTCAAAATCATCGCACAGCATTCATAATAACATCGTTTAAAAGCTTGGATGTTTTCTATAAAACTTAGGGTTTGAAATAATTTACGTATTATTTTTAAATTCCGTGAAATCGATTTTTGAAAATGTGTAAAATGCTGATTTTTACACTTTCTGGCTATTACATAATACCGTTGCAACCAACGCACATAGCTGTAAGTTTTCTCCGTTTTCTTAAAGCTAAGAGTACATAGGAACATGCCACCAAAAACCAGGTCGCTGCATATAGGCCTTCATGCTGACCGGAGGCTTTGAACTTCGTGAAAATTGAGATCCGGCAATTTTAACGCGGAGTCTAATTTCTCGATTTTTGACAAACGATCAGGAAAATTCTCCAATTACCTATATAATATACCCGTTCAAGGGGGAGTGAGCGGACATGGCAGCGATCGGGATTTTTTTTTCAGTTTTGATAAGTTATAGAATGTTAAATGCAAAAAATTAATGATCAGCAAAAATTAATGTTTAGCAATTACGCTGTACGAACAAAAAAAACTCGACTTTGGCACACCGCATTTAAGGGGTCAAATTCAGAGAAATACGGCATTCGCCTTTTTCCTAGGCACGGGTTTAACGAGTTCGTGGAAATATGAGATATAAACAATTTACTCTTTCCAGGTGCAAAAGAGCGACTTAAGTTTGCCTCGACTCCGGAACCTCATTTAAGGTGTCATATTGAGGAGGGCTATGTGTGCTCAATTTGTCTTATTTCATTCAAATTGAATGCAGTGCATCCATCGGCTCTCGGTGCGGGATGCACTCTGCACAGATTTTGACTTAGAAAAACATGGCATAAGGGGTTCAATCCGATGGCAGATAAATGATAATCTTATATAAAATCTCCTTGATCAATTTAACAAAATGGACTCAATCTTCTAATGCTACAAATCAATTCGGCCGTACCGCGCCAATCGAAAGCCACATTTCAAAGGGTGATTTGAAACATAGGCCCGGCATTTTATCCGAGTTTAATAGAGGAATTTCGTAAAAATCGAGAAAGCCGACCTTGTGTGCGAGAAAGCGATTTCACTATGATGCGATAGTCAAATACTTCATTTGAGGGGTCATACTCGATTTCATCTTATTCCCGGTCAGAGCGAATGGATCACTTGATCGGTGCTCGAAGATATAAGTTTAATCATAGAATCATTCTTTACGCGACAAAGACGAAATCGACGTCCGGCTTGATTTATCGGCACGAGTTGTAACCCTCTTTGAAGATATTCATCATTGAATTGATCGATTTCGGTTTATTTTGAAGTAGTATGCCTCGAGACGTGTGAGGTATGTTACTGAAAAAGAGCCTGAGTAATTATCCGCTAACATCAAGCGAATAAAGACGAAATCGATGCTCCGAACGGTTTTCACATATTCTGTCAGACATTGCTGAGATCATTCGCCCAAATTTGTTTTCGATTTCATCTTATTTCCGGTCAGAGCTAATGGATCATTTAATCGTTGCTCGAAGATACAAGTTTAATAATAGAATCAGTCTTTTCGCGACAAAGATGAAATCGATGTCTGGCTTGATTTTTCGGCATGAGTTGTTGCCTCTTCGAACATACTCATCATTGAATTTATCGATTTTGCTTTATTTTGAGATAATAAGCTCCGAGACGTGTGAGGTACGTTACTGAAAACAGGCCTCAGTCATTATCCGCTTACGTCCAGCGAATAAAGATGAAATCGATGCTCCGAACTGTTTGCGCATATTCTGTCAGCCATTGCTCAGATCATTCGCCTAAATTCATTTACAATTTCATCTTACTTCCGGTAAGAGCTAATGGATGATTTGACCGGCGCTCAAAGATACAAGTTTAATAATAAGATCATTTTTACACGACAAAGACGAAATGGACGTCCGGCTCGATTTTGCGGCATGAGTTGTTGCCTCTTCGAACATACTCATCATTGAATTTATCGATTTCATTTTTTTTCTACATCGAGCACCGATCAAATGATCCATTCGCTCTGACCGGAAATAAGATGAAATCGATAACGTACCTCTACGTACCTCACGCTAATGACCTCAAAACAAAGCGAAATCAATCATTTCAATTATGAGTATGTTCGAAGAGAGTTACAGCTCATGCCAAAAAATCAAGCCAGACGTCGAATTCGTCTTTGTCGCAGAAATAATGATTCTTTGTCGCGGAAATACGATGAAATCGAAAAAGAATTTGGGCAAATGATCGTAGCAATGGCTGATAGCATACGCAAAAACCGTTCGGAGGATTGATTTTATCTTCATTCTCTTGGTGTTAGCGGATAATGGCTCAAGCTTGTTTTCAGTAACGTACCTCACACGTCTCGAGGCTAATTATCTCAAAGTAAAGCGAAATCGATCAATTCAATAATGATTATGTTCGATGAGAGTTACAACTTATGCCGAAAAATCAAACCGGACGTCGATTTCGTCTTTGTCGCGTAAAGAATAATTCTATGATTAAACTTGTATCTTCGAGCACCGATCAAGTGATCCATTCGCTCTGACCAGAAGTGAGATGAAAGTAAAAACGGATTTGAGCGAATGATCTTAGCAACATTTGATAGAATATGTGAAAACCATTCGGAGCATTGATTTCATCTTTATTATCTTGGTGTCAGCGGATAATGACTCAGGCTCCTTTTCCGTGACGTACCTCCCACGTCTCGGGGCGTATTACCTCAAAATAAAGCAGAGTCGGTAAATTCAATGATAAGTAGGTTCGAAGAGAGTTAAAACCTCATGCCGAAAAATCAAGCCAGACGTTGATTTCGTCTTTGTCGCAAAAATAATGATTCTATTATTAGACTAGTATTTTTGAGCAACGATTAAATGGTCCATTACCTCTGACCGGAAATAAGATGAAATCGAAAACAAATTTGGGCGAATGATCTCAGAAATGTCTGACAGAATATGCGAAAACCGTTCGGAGCATCGATTTCATCTTTATTCGCTTGATGTTAGCGGAAAACGACTCAGGCTCCTTTTTAGTAACATCACTCACACGTCTCGGAGCTTATTACTTCAAAATAAAGCGAAATCGATCAATTCAATAATGAATATGTTTGAAGAGGGTTACAGCTCATGCCGAAATATCAAGCCGGACGTCGATTTCGTCTTTGTCGCGTAAAGAATGATTCTCTGATTAAACTTGTATCTTCGAGCACCGATCAAATGATCCATTCGCTTTGACCGGAAATAAGATGAAATCAAAAACGAATTTGGCCAAATGATGTTGGTAATATCTGTCAGAATCTGCGAAAACCATTCAGACCATCGTTTTCGTCTTTATTCGATTGATGTTGGCGGATAACGACTCAGGCTCCTTTTCAGTAACGTACCTCACACGTCTCGGTTCTCATCACCGGAAAATTAAGCGAAATCGATCAAATCAATTATCAGTATGTTCGATGAGCGTTATAGCTCATGCCGCAAAATCAAGGCAGACGTCGATTTCGTCATTGTCGCGTAAAGAATGATGCTATGATTAAACTTGTATCTTCGCACAGAAGAAGACAATTTCGCACACAGAGGAAAATTTACAAATGGGAATTTTTTCGTCATTTTCCTTACAACTTCACATTGAATACTTAACTTCTTAACTTACCCTTCCTTGACACACTTACATTTGGCCAGGACTTTGATTCACTGGGTCATTTTGACCCGGGTAGTACTTCATCGACCTGCCCTCAACAACCCATCGGTCGGTTCTTATTGACACAAATTCGGGATACAATTTAAACATTTCTTAATTCGTCTGCATAATTAAAATTCGGAAAATGTAAAATTGAACTGCTGTAAAAAATTATGAAAAACTTTTGTTTATGGAAAAGCGAGCATTTTATTTCAAATCTGTCCTCGTCAAAATTATCCAGTATGTCAAGGAAGGTTTTACAAATCTCGAGGAAAAAAGGTTTTTTTCCGAGACGAAAAAAAATGCCGCATTTAAAAGCTATTTCTATTTGAAAAGAGTTTCAACATGTGCAGCTGTTTTTCCAGTTATACCGCAAGCGTATAACCGTTTACAGTGCTCTTCCATGGACATGAGTTTCATTAAAATCGAAGGCGGGCACAAAAGCGACGTTCCTGATTAGAATCGACGAGAGGGAATGAACGGAAAAACAAAAGTATGCGCAAAGATGGAAGAGGACGAAGATAGATATTTATTAATGAGCGATAGGCGATTGGAGACGCTCATTAAATAAGAGAGAACGAAAGTGCGACAAATAGGGATCGACGACATCCGAAAAAACAAGTCACGCTCACTCAGTCGCGCGGCTCGCCTCACGCTCTGAACTTGCGTACCCAAGATGACAGAAAATAATAGCAGATAATACGCGAAACGTCAAATTGGCCGGGCAAGCAAGACAGATACCTATCTAGCTTGCCGTCGCCTGCTACGTTTCTCGCGCTCAGACCACGCCCTCGAGTGACGTCGTCGTCAAGGGCAGACTGCAGCCCTACAACAATCCTTTGAGCGCCAAAATTGGAATCGCTCCTATTCAAAAACTATTTGATGGATACAAAAAAGCCTTGACAGGTATACTCGTGGTACCTTGCTGAACCCGCCAGTTCCGGGTGTACAGGTTATTATGTATCACCCTGTAATAGCTTATACGATACATATGCATCGAGAAGAGAAATTCATTTTGCCGTCTGCTACATTTACACAGAGTAGCGAGATGTATTTTGCACTCACTCTCTATACCTGTAGCAAGTAGCGGTGCCATCTTGATACCTCTATATCGAATAAAGTGTACAATAGTAAGCACTTAATACATCAGTATCGAGTCATGACTAATAGAGAATTTGGACGTCTCCAAAATAGTCAAGTATATCAAGAAACTACTTCGCAAGGTTTAAATTTCTAATAAATATACTCGACTTGTAGAATTATTTAATACACTTGTCTGAAAATATAGTTTTATTAGATCTATGAGGCAACGGTTACAACATATCATCTGCTAAGGCCTCCTGCAGCGAGTTTTTAAAAGATATCAAATTTGTTTAACGCTCATCACTTGTTTCAGTGCATTATAGTGGCTGGAAACTGGATTTATGAATGTGCACGTTATGCACGGATATAATTGGTTTTTGGGAATTGGCATTGTACAAAATTAGTACAAAGTTTTATGAAGGTTCGTTCAGTTTTCCACTTCCATTTCATGCCTCATGTCTTAAAATGATATGTAGAGGTCTACAATAACTGGCACAAAGCACAATAGACGATAATCGAAAACAACTTATCTATGGAATATAAAGCGCATTTTCACCCTTACGTAAATCTTCTAGCGCTATCCTTTAACCTCGTGCATAACCATGTTATGCACCCGATGTTCCGATACTTGGTGATGTTCAAATAGTTTACGCATTCTTCGATATCACTAGTATTTTATTTTCAATAATTATAACTACAAGCGATCCCTAGGGGCTTAAAGACATTTCCTTTCATGTTTCTTCTCAGAATAACTAAAATACTGCTCACGATACTCGGAATCGGACGCTATTATAATTCACTTCAATACCTGTTTTCGAGGCACTATCGAACATTTAGATACATCAATTTGATTGACGATTTTTTTGGGTAAAATTTCCATCACCGACTTTATACTAGTGAAGTCCTCCACTGCTTTTGCTCTTGTGTAATAGATTCCCACTAATTGGAATCACTCGACAATGAACTTATAAAAAATAGATATGGAGCTTCGCTTGACTATGCTTCATATCTATATTTTATAAAAGCGCGAATGATATATTTACACTTCCGAATATAATATTTTGAAAAGCTTTTCATTTTTCGTTAGCACTAACGCACTAGTCAAACTGAAATATGTTTGACAAATATCTTCCTCAATTATCGGAGACACTGCTTTTCGGCCGGGCCAACGGTTTTTCCGAAAGGTGAAAAATAATTTTGAAGAGATATTGGTTAGGAGAGTCCTTTCTTGGTAGAGTTGTTTCCGCGAGATTGTTTTACGGTACGGATACTGTAGGGATATGCACCATCGTGACAGCCGGCAGAGTTGTCATAAAATAAGCTGCTTATTCAGTAAAATTATATTCGGAGACTTGTATTATAGAAGCATTTTTATTTGGTATATCTATATTTATTTCACATTTCATTTGGAACCTTCCTATCAACCAGCTGTTTTCGGAAGAACTATTTCTTGAGCGAGCTGTTTTCGGTAGAGCAATAGCTCTTTCGGGAGATTCATCCATGGTAAGCTATATTACGGTAGCGATGTATTCCGAAGAGCTCAAAATGGAAGAGCTTTTAATCATCCGGAATATTAGTACGTACTCATGAAACAAGAAATGCAAAGCCCACTGCAATACTTGTTCGTTTGATAAAAACTTCGCGCGAACAATTTTTTTCTTCATAACAGACGGTTGATTTAATTATTCCCTGAGAAAATTAGGACCAAACTAACAAATTCAGCGGTTAAGTCAACATCACTTGATATTGTGATCCGGATTTTGAACATCTTCGGGTGATATTTGTGAACCAATCAAATGGTCTTTGAGACCAATAATAACGTCGAAATCAAAAGAAAAACCCGATTTGGACATTTTTATTTTTAATACAATGTCGCAGCTACTATTCAGGATAGTTGAATATACTATTCCTGAGAAAACTCGATACTTTGTTATCATATTCTCCTACATCAATAAAATCCTGTATGGTGAAATTATATTTTCCGCGTCGTATACAAATTTGGTTTCACGTTTATACAGCAGTGGATAAAAAAAATACGCACCGGTGTAATTTCGATATTTGTACTAACACGCAACGTTAACAAATCATTTTTATGTACATCGCAAGTACATGAAAATGATAAACAGAATAGGCATTGAACAGTCTAGAGCAAAGTTAACTAGTCTGCTGCCATGTTTTCACAGAAATAATCTTGCAAATATTCAAAACGTAAAAATTTGAGTGAAATCTGTAGAGAACCAATTTTACGTTTAATGAAACAAAAACGACGCACGCCACAAAAAGCGTAAATATACGATCGTACTCTTACCTAATACTTTGTGCTGTCCCCTTTTACTTGAATGACAGCTTGTTAACGTCGATACATACTTTCCACATGTCCGTGGATGCGCTGCTCGTCTATATCTTTCACGCCTTGCAATAAACTTCAAAAAGTTTTATTTGATTTGTTATTTCGCTCTTGTCAACTTCTCGGCCCAAAATCGAGCACAGGTATTCTAGAAGATTTGAATTCGGCGATTCCGATGGCCAGTCTGACATTTTAATCTATAACGAACGGAAGAAAACCGACTGTTCCTTGAACCGTATGCTTCAGGCCATTGCCTTATTTCAATTTTCGAATCGAATTCAATCAAATCGAATTCTATTGAATTTTTATAAGTAAATTGAACTTTGTTCAGTTGTTATAAATGAATTAAATAAATTTTTATTTTAAAAAATGAACTGAATTTGAATCGTTCAGATTTTCTATCACAATATTGTTAGAAATTTTCGCTGTCCGAGCAGAACAGCATCAAACTAATACGCGGTCCCCTGCGGATTTAATAGTTTGTGAATTTCTTGGCGCTTGATTTTATTTGCCTTCCGATTCAAAAGGCGACGCCGTGCAAAACTGTTTATTATACCTGTTTCTCGCAGTCTTTTATGCACTGTACAGACAGAAATATTCCGTCCTGTGTTTTCTAAAATGACACGGCCGGTGATCATCGGATTCTTTTTGGTTTCCCTGGTAAGCAGTATAGCTACAGCAGTTCTATCTCTGAGATCTCAGGGGGAGCGGGGTGAGGGGTCCAGCGAGGGAAAGTCAAGTGCGGTGGTATGCATGGCGGAAGGCGGGGGGGGGGGGAGGGGGTCCAGCGCGTGGAAGCCAAGTGCTGGGGTATGAGCGACCGGCGGGAGGGGGAAGCCGCCGTCGATAAGTGTTTTGTGTGTGTGTGTGTGTGTGTGTGTGTGAGCGTGGGTGTGTGTATGTGCGTGCGTGCGTGTGTGTGTGTGCGCGTGGGTGTGTGTATGTGCGTGCGTGCGTGTGTGTATGTGTTTGTGTGTGTGTGTTGATCAATAATATTAAAATTTTATAATGCCATAACAGTTTATACATCTATTGAATGTGTGTGCATGCGTGCGTGCATGCGTGCGTGCGTGCGTACATGCGTGCATGCGTGCGTGCGTGCGTACATGCGTGCATGCGTGCGTGCGTGCGTACATGCGTGCGTGCGTATGTGTGTGTGTGTGTGTGTGTGTAAGGAAGGAGGGAGGGGGTAAAAAGAATGCTGTGAATTGAATGACAGTAAAACAATAGTTTATTAATAATTAAATTTAACAATGACCTTACATTGTTAAATTTAATAAACACTATACATAAACTCTTCGGTGTGTGTGTGTGTGTGTGTGTTGGTCTGTTTTTTTTTCCATTTTTTCAAATTATTTTACTCTCAATATCCACAGCGGAACAGTTATTGTGGAACATAACGAATCATGCATCTTCACCCATTAACGCCCAAGAAACGCGATTTCTTCCTTCATTTTCAAGCCAGATTTTTATTATATAAAAAAAAATCATAAAAAATGAAGAGATACGTTCCCTAGTATTTTCGAGGGTGCTCTTTCAGAATCTGGGGTCAAAATCGGGTTTTGTACATTAGGAAAAAAATATGGCGGCTTTTAAACAAAAAAACAGGAAAAATCGATGACACGTTTTTTTAATTTTTTTTATTTTTTCACCTCGAAGCCGACGAAAAGTCCGTTTTTTTTTCAACCATGGGTGCATAGAATAGTGACGATTGATCAATTAATTTTTTAAATTCGTCGTTGTCAACATTTTCACCCCCAAAATGGCGCTTTTCACCCCCTGAGTGACACGAAAAATTTCACGCTCGGTGTCCCAAATGAAAAGTAGTTCGATTTGGACGAAAATTGGTACTCGGAGGTTTTTGAGGTCGCTGATTACGATTCTGCTCTCAAAATTCCGAAATTAAAAATGGCGGATCCAATATGGCGGCACAAATGCAAAAGTCCATTTGAATTGGATAAAACGTGGCACTCGGGGGTTTTCGAGGTCGCTGATTATGATTCTGCTTTCGAATTTTGAGAGCAGAAACATAAAAAGCGACCTAGAAAACCCCCGAGTGTCACGTTTTTTCCAATTCAAATGAACTTTTGCATTTGTGTCCGCCATATTGGATCGGCTATTTTGAATTTCGGAATTTTGAGAACGGAATCGTAATCAGCGACCTCAAAAACCCTCGAGTACAAATTTTCGTCCAAATCGAACTACTTTTCATTTGGGACACCGAGCGTGAAATTTTTCGTATCACCCAGGGGGTGAAAAGCGCCATTTTGGGGGTGGAAATGTTGACAACGACGAATTAAAAAAATTGATTGTTCAATCGTCACTATTCTATGTACCCATGGTTGAAAAAAAACCGGACTTTTCAACGGCTTCGAGATGAAAAAAAAATTTGAAACGAAAGTGTAATCGATTTTTCCTGTTTTTTTGTTTGTTTAAAATCCGCCATATTTTTTTTTTCCTAATGGACAAAACCCGGTTTTGACCCCAGATTCTGAAAGAGTACCCTCAAAAATACTAGGGAACGTATCTCTTCATTTTTTATCATTTTTTTATATAATAAAAATCTGGCTCAAAAATGAAGGAAAAAATCGCGATTCTTGGGCGTTAATGGGTTAATAATCTATCAAATATAATCACATTTTGAATCATACTAAAGATACTAGGTCCGCCACTAAGTTTCCGGGTTTCACACATGGATGGCGCTAGCGACACATGTGGTGTGGGGTTTAATGTCCTTGTCCACAAATAATTAATATCAGAAGGGTTTTGTTTTTGCGTATATTTTATTTTTACCGACGGCGCTTCCACTTTCGTATATTGACTTTTCTTTTTCAACCTGTCTTGTAACCATAGCGAATGGCATCAGTCTTCAAAAACTCTATATATATGTTTTACAACTAGACAAAGGAATAATAATAATTAGATAAACTCTATTTGAATTTGTTAGCGGCTTGCAACCTTTTTGCCGCTGGCGCTGCAAGCGCCTGGGAATGTACGCTCATTCGGTAAGGGAGTTGGACAACTTTGGGGTGACAGAGTCGCCACATCTACTCCCCCCTAAAACGTTTTCGGGGTTCAGACGGCGAATTTTACGCATTTCTTCCTTGCGTATGTTCTCTGTGGCCTGTCCATTGATTGGTTTGGTTCCCTGTTGATAAGGTTGAACGATGTCCTCTTCCTGAATCACAGTTTCGTTCGTTGAGTCTTCTTTGGCAAGAAGAGCGGGCTTTAACCGCTCAATTGATACAGTCTTTTCCTCCCCATTTACGTTTATGACGTATCTTCGAACATCTAGACGTTTTTTAATCTCGTGAGGTTCAGAGTACGGCGGTTTAAGTGGCGGTTTAAGAGGCTTAACCTCGTCGAGATGTAGAAATACGTGTGTGCAGGTCTCGAGTGCTTGTTGCACGAATACTTTGGCCTTGTTGTGACGTGAAGTCGGAGTTGGACGAATCGTTTTCATGTACTCACGATGTTTTTCGATAAAAATCTCTGGATCTGCAGGAAGTTCCGTGTCGACGAAGAAGTCACCCGGAATTCGAAGCGTTGTTCCGAATAGCATTTCGGCAGGTGAAGCTTTCAGATCCTCCTTGTAAGCGGTTCTGAGTTCCAGGAGTACCGAAGGAAGGAGGTCTGGCCAAGGAGTGCTTGGATGACATATGAGTGCAGTTTTGAGCGTTCTGTGCCAGCGCTCAATGATTCCGTTAGAAGCTGGATGATATGGCGAGGTCCGGATACGTTTGGAGCTGATGGTGTTTGCCAGTGCGTTGAACAGCGCGCTCTCAAATTGTGACCCCTGATCGGTGGTGATCGTCAGTGAAGTGCCAAAAAGACAAATCCAATGGCTGAAGAACGCTGATGCCACTGAAGCTGCTGATATGTCTTTCAGAGGTATTGCCATCGGAAATATAGAAAATCGATCGATCATGGTTAAGCAATATTTGTGTCCTCTTACTTCTGGAAGATGAATCAGATCGAGGTGCACGTGGTTAAATCTCGCATCTGGGACATCTATTTTGCTCGGAACCACTTTGTTGTGTCGATGTATCTTAGCTCGTTGGCAGGGAATGCATTCACGAGACCATTCTAATGCGTCCCTCTTGATGCCTGACCATATGTACTTTTCTCGCATCTGTCGACACGTGAGACGGCCACTCGGATGAGCGAGACCGTGGATCGTGTCAAATGCAGTGCGACGCAACGAAGAGGGAATGTACGGTCGTACGATTCCTGAGGAGGTGTCGCAGTAGATGCTGACGTTGGGCTCTATGAAGAGTTTCTGGAGGCGAAGTGTTGTTCCATTCTCTGTTAAACGTGGAAGTTCGTCATCCTGTTCTTGAGCTTCTTGAATCGCTTGAGGGCTGAGCACTGTCGGCATTCCGATGGAATTAATTCTCGACAGTGCGTCAGCGACGATGTTCTCCTCGCCTTTCAAGTAGACGATCTCCGTGGAGAATTGAGAGATGAAACTCAATTGCCGAAGCTGTCTCGGTGAAGCCTTGTCGGATCTCTGGGTAGAGGCATGCGTAAGCGGTTTATGATCCGTTTTGATGACGAAGTTACGACCTTCCAGAATGTGTTGGAAATGTTTAATAGACGCGAATATAGCCAAGAGTTCGCGGTCGTACGTCGAATAGTTTTTTTCAGCTTTACTCAGCTTACGCGAGAAAAAACCAACCGACTTCCAGATTTTATCCTGTTGTTGTTCGAGAAAGGATCCAATAGCTACGTCTGATGCATCTGTGGTAAGGACGATCGGATCTAAAGAAGAGATGAACGTTGTTGCAATGACAGATGCTACGCTCTTTTTGCAATCGTTGATGGCTTGGATGGCTTCTTCAGTCCATGCGATAGGTGTTTTGTCGTTCTTTTTTTATTCTTTTAGATACGAATTCAGCGGTACCTGAAGATGAGCTGCATGCGGAATGCAACTGCGATAGTAATTTATCATACCGAGAAAACGTCGAAGCTGACAAACCGTGGTTGGCATCGGATATTCGAGTGTTGCTTGGACTCGATCCTCAGGTTGTTTGTATCCGCTCTTGTCGATGTCAAAACCTAGGAACTTTACCTCCGTTTTTCCCAGCTAGCACTTCGTTGTGTTGATATTCAATCCATGATCGCGGAGTCTAGTGAAGACAGTACGCAAATGAGACTCGTGCTCGGTTGGAGATTCTGACATAATGATTATATCATCGATGTAGCAGAAAATGAAGTTCAGATCTCGAAATATCGAGTCGATGTACCATTGGCAGGTCTGTGTTGCGTTCCGGAGACCGAATGGCATGAAAAGATTCTCGAACAAGCCGAATGGCGTGATGATTGCCGTTTTCTCGATGTCGTCCGAGGCCATTGGGATTTGGTGGTACGCTCGTGTCAAATCCAGTGTCGAGAAGATCGATTTCTTGCTTAGCTTCTCGAATAAATCGTTAATGAACGGTGGTGGATATCGATCGTGAACGGTTTGGCTGTTAAGCTTCCGGTAGTCTCCACACATCCGCTAACCCCCAGCCTTTTTCTCCACCATGTGGATTGGGCTTGACCATGGACTTCGCAAGGGTCTGATATGCCATTGTCGAGGAGAAATTGAACCTCAGCTTTGGCAGCGGTGAGCTTTTCGCCGGAGAGTTTCCTGGGCCTTTCTGAGACAGGTCGACCATTTGTGAGGATGTGGTGATTCACTGGGCATTGACGCGTTGAGGAATGGAATGGCTCCTGCTTGGTGATGTCCGCGAATTGTGCCAATATTCCGTTGAAATCCAGTTTTGCGCTGATAGTCGAGACGCTGAAGATCTTGGCGGGCAAGAGATCGCCCTTAGATTCGAGTAAGGTTTTTTCGTCGATCAGTCGTTTGTTCCTAAGGTCGATTAACAGTCCATGATGAACTAGAAAATCAGCACCTATTATTGGAGATGTCACATCGGCAATGATGAACAACCACTTGTAGGGACGACGCAATCCAAAATCGATTTCTACGACCTTCTCACCGTACGTAATTATTTCCGTATTGTTGGCCGCGTAAAGCTTCTGTTGTGTAGGCCGCAATTTATTGGAAACGTTTTTCATTGGAATAACAGTGACTGACGAACCTGAGTCGATGAGGAATCGTAGATTGCTGTTCTTGTCGAACATGTGGAGACGTAGTTCGATTGGTGCGATTTGGTTGTTGTTGTTGCTGTCGCCGAGCACCTGGATTGACGACAGCGCCATTAGTTTTCCGAGTTTTGGACAGTCGTGAAGGAGCATGGAATTGTGCATCGATTAGCCTTTGCGCCAAACTTCTTGTGGAAGTAGCACATTCCGTGTCTGTTGGGTGTCGAGGATCTTGATCTCGGACGCCTGGAACGGTTGTGAGGGTCGTGAGTCACCATCCTTGTCTGGGAGACTTTTAGGAACTCTGCAAACATTTGTTTTAGTTCAGACATTTCCTCTGATAACATTGCGCAGTGGGCGCAGGAGGAGGTGTCCTGCGGTTTAACCGTGTTTGTAGCCATGACATGAGAATAGCCGGTTGTGTCAAGAATTCGGTCCGCGACTTCAGCGAGCGCATTCAAATCTACATTGTCTGTTTTAACCAGCATCGGACGGATACCCGAGGGCATTTGGCTTAACCACATCGGATACAGGACGTCATCGGAGATTCCTCCTGCTGCTAGATCTCTCATTTCTCGCAGCAGTTGCGAAGGTTTTTTGTTCGCGAGTTCGAGGTCATGCAGGAGTTTAAAGACCTGTTTTTCTCGTGAATTAGAGAGTCTTTGAATCACGAGAGTTTTGAGTTTGTCATACCTGTCTTGAGCTGGAGGATTGCAGATGATGTCGGTAATCTTTGAGAGGGTGTCTGGATCCAAAGACTTAAGTACCTCGTTGTACTTGATGAGATCGTTGGTTATGCGCGATGATTCAAAGATGGAATCGATCATATAAAACCAGATATGTGGTTTGTCTCGCATGAAACGAGGAAGTTCCGTTTTGCGAATTGCTGAGATGAAGTCTTCGTTGAACAATCCGCTTGAAGCACCGGCAGGATTTGGCGTGTGCGAATCCTCATAAGCTGGTTGAGAAGAGGTTGCAGCGTTTTCCGCGTTAGCACCGTTATTGTTCATGTTGTTAGCGGAATCGTCTGAAGATCGTGTGCGCGAAGCAACAGGTGTATGCAGCATAGCACGAAGCGCGTTGTCTTCTGACCACGATTAGGGTTACGAGAGAAATCAGTCGGAATCACGTCGTTTTCACCAAATGTGGGGTTTAATGTCCTTTTCCACAAATAATTAATATCAGAAGGGTTTTGTTTTTGCGTATATTTTATTTTTGCCGACGGCGCTTTCACTTTCGTATATTGACTTTTCTTTTTCAACCTGTCTTGTAACCGTAGCGAATGGCGTCAGTCTTCAAGAACTATATATGTTTTACATATACAATATATGTTTTACAACTAGACAAAGGAATAATAATAATTATATAAACTCTATTTGAATTTGTTAGCGGCTTGCAACCTTTTTGCCGCTGGTGCTGCAAGCGCCTGGGAATGTACGCTCAGTCGGTAAGGGAGTTGGACAACTTTGGGGTGACAGAGTCGCCACAGTGGTCGCCATACAGGTCTGAAATTGGGTGTCTTTATGGCTTGGACATCTGTAAAGAATACCCAGTCGTAATATAAACAATAATCACAACACAACGACCTTTTTTGTAACCTCGAAAATGTGAAAGTTTGTGCCAAATAAACAGCATTTGCGGGAAGCATTGCTTCTCTGCTTCAACCTAAGAAAACCAGCTGAAGCACGTGGATTACTTGAGGAAGCCTACGCCGAACATATACCATCAAAAACAACTTGTGATGATTGGTTCCAGCGTTGCAGAAGTGGCGATTTTGAGACTAAGGACAAGGAGCGCTCGGCAATACCGCAAACATTTGCGGACGCCGATCTGTAAGCGTTATTGGATGAAGATGACACTCAATCAGAATATCAACTTGCCGAGGCATTGAATGTGACTCGGCAATGTATTTCGAAACGTTTGCACGCCAGGGGAAAAATTCATAAGGACGAAAAGTGGGTGCTGCATGAGTTGACTGAGAGACAAATGAAAAATCGAAGAGTCACTTCCGAAAATTTGCCTTTGCGGCAGAACAGAAAGTTTCCTGCATCGAATTGTTACTGGCGATGAAAAATGGATATATTTCGAGAATCCCAAACGCAGAAAATCGTGGCTTTGACTTAGCGAATCGTCAACGTCGACGGCACGGCCAAATCGCTTCGGAAAAAGACAATGCTCTGCGTTTGGTGGGACCAGAAAGGAATTGTGTACTATAAGCTGCTGAAACCGGGCGAAACTGTCAATGGGCATCGCTACCGACAACAACTAATCAATTTGAACCACGCATTGCTCGAAAACGGCCAGAATGGGGCACGATACACGAACGTGTGATATTGCAGCACGACAACTCTCCGTGCCATTGCAGTTCCATCGTCCAGGACACCATAAAAATACTGAAATGGGATCTGCTACCGCATGCGCCGTATTCGTCAGACCTGGCCCCTTCAGACTATAACTTGTTCCAGTCGATGGCGCATGCCTTGGGTGGGCTGCACTTGGCCAATTACGATGCAGTACAAAATTGTCTGGACGAATGGTTTCAGTCCAAAGACGCGTCTCTGTGTCGTCGTGGGATGTGTAAATAGCGAGGGACAATACTTTGAATGAACCATATTTTGTATTTGTCTTGAAATTTCCGATTTTTCACTGGTAAAAAAAAACCGAAAACTAAGTTGCGCACCTAGTAATACTAACCATCAACCCAGTATAAGTTCAGGCAGGTGGGGCACGAACAATTTGGTGGGTCAGCCCGCCGCAGTTGGTGCAAAATATTCCCCGGATATTGATGAATCGTTCGCTGAAGTGACCACATCTTTGGATAAGTCTATCAACGGTGTCCCGAATATCGAAGTCGCACGACACAAACAATTTTTCCCGATCATTTTTAGTGAAATATTCATAGTTTATGAAACACATGACTTCCCGGTTCAACCGATTTATTTGGTGCTGGTCCACTATGACTTTACGCAAATAATGGAAGCCCTCATCTACGGCATTGCCAAATCCACTATCCACTGATTTGGTATAATTTTTCAGTTCGTTTATTTCTGCCAATTCCATGTCGTCATGTGCAAACACTTCAATTTCACCGTACTCAATATCGTCATCATCGGCGATATCAATAACTTCTTCTTCGTCTACATGCACTTCGTCGTCATCAGCGATATTCACCACCACCTCCACGTCATCATCACGAAAACATATAAATTTTATGACGTTTATGTATGAAGTCCAGACTGTCACAAATCATAGGGCCTTTCGCAGAGCAACATCGAACCTATTCAAGCGACACTTGAGGCTATATAGTTCTTACCACATCAGTCACAGTCTTAACCCCTGCTCGATGAATTTCAACAACGTGGAAATGGTTGAGCTATACGAAAAATACGTAATCTTACAATAAATGTAAATAAGTATCAATTAATATCCGTTGAATGTTATATCTCATTGCCACGGGAGATAATGATTATGAGGGTTGCGATTAATGTGCAATCAAGAGATAATACACGTTTCGCGAGGGTGACATTCACATCTGTATATCCAGCTGAACCAAACAGTGACCACGGATCTTCTTACATGCATTATTCAACGGTATTGAATCTGTCGAGTATTGGATTTCCAGTGGTAAAATTTTGAAAAAAAAATTGTGCTCCAGAACAATTTATCCATCAATGTGTAAACCACCAAAGAAGACACTGCTCCGATATGCGTGGCTCAACATAACAGGAAGAAATGCATAGCAATTTGCTATACATATAAAATACCAAGCATAAAAATGTATGTAATTTCACATAGATCAAGAACCGGTCAAGCCTCGTGAGCGCAGAATGAAACAGAGACAGACATTAAAAAATATCTATACGCCATTGGTATGTGAAGTTAACATAATGACTATATCGTAATATGTGCTAGACGAATTAAACAACAATCCATTATTTCGCATTGTTTGTATTACTTTAGATCAGAACCGTCTTCGACCCTCTCATGAATGTCTTTAAACGTCTTATAAACGTTTTCAAAAGTCTCTTGAACGTCTCACAAACATATTCAAACGTCTCATGAACGCCGTAGAAGGTCTATTGAAACTCCTTGAATCCCTCATGCATGTCTTCAATGTGTTATGAATGTTTTCCAACGTCTCTTGAACGTCTTATGAATATTTTCGGAAGATTTTGGAACGTCTCACAAACGACTGTCGAAAATCTTCGAATGCCTCGCAAACTTCCAACAAACGGCTCACGACCATCTATCGAACGTATACTGATGAATGTCTTCGATCTTCATTCCGCGATTATATTAATTTCTTTTCAATCAAATTCGATACAAAAAAAATTGACTTTCACATTCGAAAGTATTATTGCATTCAGTTGCACAATCCGATATCAGATGATGCTCACATAACTAAGTGCGGGGTGAGGATAATAAAAAGTACATAATGTTACATGTCTTTTATTTGCACGAATCTTTATGATTCAGCCTTCAATTAAAGATTTTGAATACATTTTGTAAGGCACAATTGTTTTTATGCTTTTCACAGCGTAGAGTCGAACTTCCTTCCAATTTACTTCAGATATCCATATCTTCAACGTCTATATTCAACGACTCAATAAATAGCTTATTTTTTATATTTAGTATATCAGCTGGCCATTCATGTTTTTCATGGCCCGTAACATAAACGATAGGACACATGTCGTCTTCCGTTGAACCTTCAAGTACAGCTATTATTAAACCTTCAGCCATGCTATATGGAACGTTTCCATATGCCCACTTTAGACCATGATGATTGCGATTCAACCATGATGCTCTATCTCTCATATTTTGCGGATCTGTCCGATTTTACGGATAATGTCGGACAATGGACAATATTCAACAACGCGATTATGTAATAATAAATCAATATGCAGTTGTATTTGGTGGTGACTCTCCTTTGCATTCGAACCCCATTCACCCTTTTCACAAACCCCATCTACGGTAGCATTTTTTACAGGCTCGTTCTGTTGCGATCAATCATTAATCGCGAGAGGGCCGGTACATTAAGACTTGGCGAGACAGAACGATCACTATTGCGGTCATAATGGTATTTACGAAATCGAGTGTAGATATTGAACAAAGTGCCGAAACTTATTTTACGTCCAAATTCGAGTCATCTTGAGAAGAGAATGCTGAATTGAAATAAAGTTTAACACTTGTGAGTTTGCATTCTGTGAATAATATAATGTCCTCTGCCATTGCTTATCTTTTTCGCCACTCTGCGCCGCACCAATTACATATTTTGGTTTCGCTAGTTGGGAGGCAGCTTTTACGGTCCAGGAATCTTTCGTTGTGCTTTGAAGCGGTGGACGGTCGTATAGATCCCAATAGCGAGAACTCATATCCAAGTATCGCCCACTTTCCAATGTTCGAAGTAATGATAATTTATTGATCTCATCTAATATTACGTGGGGCATACGCCATTTTATCTTGAGTAATTCAACTGCTACCTCGATTGGTTGATGAAGGCTGAATACACAATTATTTCCATAGCGTGAACGTATTGAAATTAACTCATGACACGCATTAATTTTCGTAGAACATGTATTTTATGCACAGCACTAGTTTTCCCAGTTCTGCCACAAACCATGATATTGAATCAGCGCTGTGATGTAATCGATACTATGATAGCGATTCGTCATATGAAAAACACATGTGGTAATCAATACTAAATACTTCATGATATTGACACATATCCTTTGCTACATTCTTCTGATCAGTCTTTGCACACTCTCATCTACTCTCTAACATTAGTAAAGAAAAAAACACTTCAAATAGGCATTTACAGTGAATGGATGTCGTGCTTTCCGACTGGAGTTGATGATTTGGAGCCACTTATTGGGATCATTTGATAGTCGGATGGTGCATTGCTTTATTGCTGCTCAATCTACCTCATGTGATTGCAGTTTATTCTCTGATCTAAAGTAATGTAAATATCTGCGAAATAATGGATTGGTGTTTAATTCGTCTAGCACATATTACGATATAGGAATGATGTTAACTTCACACGCCAATGGCGTATAGATATTTTTTATTGTCTGCCTCTATTTCGTTCTGCGCTCACGAGGCTTGACAGGTTCTTGATCTATGTGAAATTTCATACATTTTAATCCTCGGTATTTTGTATGTATAGCAAATTGATATGCTTTTCTTCCTGTTGTGTTGAGCCACGCATATCGGGGCAGTGTCTTCTTTGGTGGTTTACACATTGATGGATAAATTGTTCTGAAGCACAATTTTTTTTTCAAAATTTTACCACTGGGAATCCAATATTCGACAGATTCAATACCGTTGAATAATGCATGTAAGAAGATCCGTGGTCATTGGTCGTTCAGCTGGGTATAAAGCTATGACTGTGACCCATGCGAAACGTGTATTATCTCTTGATTGCACATTAATCGCAACCCTCGCAATCTTTATCTCCCATGGCAATGAGATATAACATTCAACGCGTATTGATTTATACTTATTTACTTTTATTGTAAGATTCCGTATTTTTTGTAAAGCTCAACCACTTCCACCGTGTTGAAATTCATCGAGCAATTTAAAGTATCGACCATCACGCGTTCAAGTCGATTTCTCGCCACATTAACCCATCACCGCTGTGTCATGCACCCATGCATTTACAGTACATGGAATACTTCAATCCTTCGGGATGCAATACTGGACTATCAACCACTATCGATGTTTAGTTGATAATCGTTGGCGCATAATTCGGCTCTGCGTTTTCATTATTTCGATGAAGTCGACGATCTGTTACTTCCATACAGCAAAGTCGTCGATCGAACTTAAGACGGTCCTCTAGTTTCTCGGCTGTTTTTTTACGGCTTTTTCAATAATTTTTTACGGGCAAAGCATCGACATAATCAATCTCATTATTTTTGCATAATCTTTATTAACATTTAAATAAGCTTTACACATTTTTTGAAGTCAAAATATATACCAGAATAAATTTATAGTGGAAGACAGGGAGACATCAAGTAAAAGAGGTGCTTGACGGTGACCAAGATTGCGGCTGTTCTGCTCATCTGAAATCAAAAAACCAAACGGCATTTTAATCTTCATATTGAAGACTAGCGATTGAACTAGAGTGAATTCTAAATTACAAAAATTGACTTTTTATACGCTTTTGAAAATTACGTTCTATTTTTTACTCATTTTTTCTTAATTTTTTAGCCCATACAAAAAAAAACTATCGAAGCAATCATGATAATCCTAGTTCAATCGCTGGCTTATAACATATTAAAGATGCTTTATAAATTTGAACAAGATCGGTGCAGTAGTTTCTGAAATATCGTGGTCACCGTTTCGAAAAATGGTGTTTCGAGAAAAACGCGTTTGAAAGTTCGCGCATGTGATTTATACTAAAAATTTCAACTCAACGTCAATCTGCTATGCCGGGACCATACAATAGGCCTTCCTCTTCTTCTTGGAAGTCATGCAGACCTGCTCCGTCTTCCTTTTTCGCGATTCGGGCCTGTTTTACAACATCACTCGTGCGCCTTTCTGAACGGTCAATCCGAGAGCTATCGCGCTGTTGAACATATCATTTAGCTTGTGGGCCGATTTTCACTCCCAAGGTTTCCAAGGTCTTCAGAATAGATTTGAATCCTTCGTCGAAGATTATGACAGCGAGAAACGTGGCGATTTTAACCACTTCTGGCCCAGAATGGAGGTGCTTCGGAGCAAAAGTCCAGATTAACGAATTGAGCGACTCGGTATTATTTTGAGTTTCCGCTCCCAGGCATCTGTTTAACAATTCTTCTTTGGATAAATCCTCATAAATTGGCTTTATAACTTTTTGAACTGCTTCAGAAAGAGGCGGTTTATTGTGTTTGAATTGCTCAGCCTCTCCGAGAAACTCAGCTCTGCGCCATTTGCACCAACTAGATTCGCCTGCAGGACAATTTTGATGCTGTGGATTGCTGTCTGCGGAAATCTTGTGAAAGAATGTTGCCCAAATTTCCTTTCTCATTTCCTCGATAGAATCTGGATGTCTGAAAATAGCTAATCCATGATACGTTGTCATCTCACCAATCAATTTATCAGTGAGTTTTCCTACATCTTTCCCACCAATGCCTTTATTAGATTTTTTTGCATTTCGGAGCCGAGTCCCCTTCCTCTTTTCAACGTGTTCAAGACACTCTTTTTCTACAACAACAACATCTTCTCCATATGGTTCTGCCTTCAAAATACGGTTGAATGTCTTGCTGTCACCATCTCCTATGTATATCGTATATCGAACTTGATGTTTATCTACTGAACGAGAAAACATTTTCACAACTGCATCTATTTCCATCTTCCCAGAAATTCCAGTATGATTTCGAGTACAATTTTCTTCATGATCAGCGAGCCATCCTGCATATCCAACTGGATCACTATTTTTTTTTCCACAAATTGCATCCAACACAAAAACTACTCATTACACACGCAACAACCACTTTACCGGTGTACTTGGTAATTAAAGTTGAAACTCCGAATAAAGATGAAAATCCTCTTTTTTTCCATGTGCCATCTCCAGATACGATGAATTCATTTTCTGCTTTTCCTTGTTCTTGAAGGACTTCCATTTCTTGATTAACCGCAATTGACAACAGTGTATCAAAAACGGCCGAAGAAGCTGAGTGAATATTTTCCAATATGGAATAGTACGTGTTCAAAGCAAAACCTTGTCCCATATCCATCAGTCCACAGAAAATTCTATAGCCTTCATAACCGACTCCCAACAAACGCATCACGAAAACTAAGCGACGATTTATTTCGTAGGCTTTACCGATTTTTGGGCATGAATCTATTTCTTTTTCTTTCTCACACTTGCACGCCATAGAAATTTTAAAGCTCAATCCTCGTATATCACGTTGATGGAAAGTCACCGTACTTTTGCGCTCTTTACAAATAAGAGCCGAAGAAATGGTTGAAAATACACTCACAAAATTCAAAATACAATACAAAACAGTCTGTTCAACGTTCACTTGAAAATGTTTATTTTGACGAAGTTTCTTCGCTGACGCCGATGTAAACGACTTGTCTTGTTCAAAAGTGTGTCGGTTTCCTGCGAATTTTCGCTTTTTAGGTCGACCCTAACGAGCTTCTACTTCCGTCTCTACGGCGTCTCTACTTCCTTTCTTTAACATTGTGAAAATTATTTTCAAAAAATCAGCTACGTGCGATTCGCAAGAGAAAATATAGTACTCTTCGCAACTGCCACAGCAAAACTGAACTAACCGACGTTTCACGGCGTCTTAGTCAATATTCGAAAGCGTCTGTCAACGGTCTCGGCTCCCCTTTACTCGGGCCTAATTCACAAAAGGTTCAGGTAGCAGTTAGATTTAGGGATATCAATACAATGGTCAGCGCCGCTCGGCTTTCGCAGCAGCCCGACGCGTGCTCCGTATACCTGCTCCGTTCCAGGGCCGTAACTTGTGAACCACTTCGAATATCGAAAAATCCTTTGGCACACATTTTCTACACATGTTGTAGATGTGATTTATGAAGAAAAAAAATCGATTTTTTCGACCCGAGAAACTAGAGGACCGCCTTAAGAGCGTAGCTTGGTTGCGCAAGATTTCTTCTGATCGATCATTGTTGCTCTCCATATTAACGAGCTAAAAAGTCTTCCCAGAGAGATTCTGTTAACTCACTGCTTCATTCAAAGTGTATTCACTTTTGAGCGCCGTCGATGATTGAAAATGGTCTCCCATCAGAAAATATTTTCGTCGTTCCCCTCTAGCTCGAAAAATGTAATAGAATCACCTCCATCAGAGTTTTTTAATATCACGTTGCTATCTATTACCGCGGAAAGCCTGAAAAATAACTAAATATACAGAACGAGCGCGTCGGGTTTCAACGGGAGCGAAACAAATATTTTGTGAGTATTCCAGACCGCGAGTGCATCTGTGCTTAAAGGGTGCATGCAGCGGGATCAGCGGTCGAAGCCTAACAAATGCTCCAGCTGTAGATCCCTAAAGTTGATCGTTTTTCTAATAAATACCTCTTACTTCTATATATGTGTTTGGATATCCAAGACATTACTTGAGCGGAATGTAATTTTAAAAAAGTTCCCCATGTTCGGAGGGTGGCTACGAACGTCAACGGAGGAAAAAATCCCTTAAAAGAATGTCGCCGATTTGGTAAGAACTGTATAGCCTCAAGTGTCACTTGAATAGGTTTGATGTTGCTCTGCGACGAGCCCTATGATTCGTGATAGGCTGTACTTTATACATACTGGATCACGTCGCAATATTCATATGTTTTCGTTCAGGGATGCAAGCCAGATGTCGGTAGTTTAGTCTTCATGACCTGGAAGCTGTTCTGTGGAGATCTTGAAAGTCAATGCCTGGCGAGTCTAGCCAGTTTTCACATCCACGAGTGCACACTTTTCTGGATAGCAGATGCCTACTCCACAGACATAGGTAAGAAAAAAAAACGTTTCGGTTATCCCGGGCCAGGACGCAACATCTTGGAAGGTTTTTTTTTCTACAAGTCCCGACTAATGTTGGAAAGGTAAACTATTTACACATCCTGCTGACTATCCCCCGCCCTACTATAACCCTATAAGGATCGACAAATCAAAATCTGAAGAAGGATCGGAACAGCAGTTTTTGTAATTCCAGTCTCCAACCTCCGAGGTGTCATTGTGAAAGAGTCGGAAAACGGAAAATAAGTGAACAAAAATGTCGAACCAAATTGAAGTGATTGATCTCGTCGATGAGGACATGGAGGTGGCGGTGAATATAGCTGATTATGACGAAGTGCATGTTTGGCTAGACGAAGAAGAAGTTACTGATATTGCCGATGATGACGATGATGAGTACGGTGAAATTGGAGTGCTTGCATATGACGACATGGAATTGGCGGAAATAAATTAACTGGAAAGTGATACCGAATCAGTGGAGTGGGCTGTTGCGTCCGGTCCCACGGAGGATTTTTCTTTTTTTTATATATATGTACTTTTTATACTTTTTGTAACGAGGCCTCTGCGCGGTGTCGGGTGCAGCCCGAGCGAGTGCGGCCGGATGTGCCCTATTGGATTTCGCTGATCAAGGATCGCCTGATCGCGAAATCCGCCGATCGGGCACTCGATGGCCTGGGAGTTCTTGCCGTCCGACTCCGGGAGCGGGCGAATATTTCCCGTGGAAATCGACAAAAACCCCCATCGAACCGATGTTGAGAAAGCCTACCTCGATTCGGTGGTGGTGAAGTCGTTTAGTTCCGATCGGTCCACAGTTCGCTCCTGGAGTCGGATAAAAACTAATAATAGCAGCACTCGCGGTGTTCTAATAAGTCCAGGTTCATCACCCGGCGAACCCACACAGAGGCGTCAGACTATATTAGCTCATTTATTAAAATTCAAACTTTTCATCATTTTAATTATTTTATTTACAGAGTGTTACGCGGTAACACTCTCCGTGAGCGTACGAGCGAAACATAGGGAGAGTGAGTGCAGGACGGGGAATTTGTCCCCGTGTTAGAGCGTAAGGGTCTGCGTGAGAGAGAGTGCAATGCAGGGAAATTGCCCCTATGCTAGAAAGCGGGAGTGTACATGTGACGAGAGTGCGGGGAAATTTGTCCCCGCGCAACGCGGCCTACTGTAATATCAATAAATCATAAGGTTATTTTGTTTCTTACCCCCAACCTCTTTCGTTCATTATTCATAACTTTATTTCCGATTGCGTCCGAAAAACTCCTTTCCCAAGTCCCACTAGCGAAGAGTGCCGGGCCCGTATGGGACGTGCGGCAAAATCCCAATATTGAACGGGAACCTTTAGAACCCGAATAAATAATAAACATAAAACAAAGTCGTCCCTTCTGGACGGAACAGGGCAATGCCGCAAATGAGGGCTTCCATTATTTGCGTGAAGTCATAGTGAACCAGCACCAAATAAATCGGCTGAATCAGGGAATCGTGTGTTGTATAAACTATGCATATTTCACTAAAAATGATCGCGCAAAATTTTGTGTGTCGTGCTACTTCGATATTCGGGACACGATTGATAGACTTATCCAAAGATGTGGCCACGATTCTCAGCGAACGATTCATCAATATCCGGGGAATATTTTGCACCAACTGCAGCGGGCCGACCCACCAAATTTCCATGTACGACACGTGCCCCACCTGTCTGAACTTATACTGGGTCGATGGTTAGTATTATCTTTGGTATGATTTACAATATGATTATGTTTGATGGATTAATAAGATGCATGATTTGTTATGTTCCAGAATAACTGTTCCGCTGCGAATATGGAAAATGAAATAATTTGAAAAAATGATAAAACAGGCAAACACACAGTCGCACACACATACGCACGCACGCACGCACACACACACGTAAACACGCATGCACGTACACACACACACACATACACACACACACACAAACACACACACGCACGCACGCACACACGCACGCACGCACGCACGCGCGCACACACACACACACACACACACACACGCACACACACACACCGCGCTGCATCAAATGCGGCGGCGAAGGTCACGAGGCCGAAATGTGCGCTACAGAGCCCCGCTGTGATCTGTGTAGCGGCAAAGACGACGATGATGCTTGCAAGCATTCAGCAGGAAGCTTCATATGCCCAGCGTATAAGAATGCTACCAGATGCTCATCCGAAAGCGAGAATGAGAGTACTGCAAGTGAATCTTATCCGGATCTGCTCATGCAGACTGTGCGAGAGCACAAGGCTGACGTGGCGATCTTGTCGGAGCCATACAGAAACCTCGACCACCATTCCTGGGTAGCGGATGAAGCGGGCAAAGCCGCTATTTGGGCCTGCGGCGAGTACCCATTCCAGGACATCTCAAAGAGACTGGAAGACCGCTTTGTTAGGGCAAAATTAAACGGCGCTCACATCTTCAGCTGCTACATGCCACCGAGCATGACACTGGAGAACTTTGAAGAAAATCTGGACCGGCTGGTAAAAGACGCCAAGGATCGGACTCAACATGCGATTGCGGGTGGCTTCAATGCCTGGGCACTGGACTGAGGCAGTAAAAATACGGACAAAAGAGGTCAGGCACTCTTGGAAGCATTGTCCGTACTGAACGTAGTTCTGCTCAACGATGGCGAGGTACCAACGTACTGCAAGGGAGATGCCTCCTCGGTGATAGACCTCGTGTTCGTGAGTGGCGGACTCGCTAACGGCGGTACACGCTGGCAGGTATCGGGAATCTATAAACATAGCGACCATCGCGCCATCACATGGGAAGCATTGAGGCAGCAGTGCAAGCGACGGACGTTAGGTGGTTCCAAGTTCCCCGGCTGGAAAACAAACATGTTCAACATAGACGTGTTTGGCGAGACTTTGGATGGCAGTGAAATGGAAACCGACAACCAAAACGCAGAGACTAAAACCCAAGAACTGATGAAGAGGGTAGGAAAGGCCTGTGATCCTACGATGCCGAGAAGACGAGAAGGAAATCATCACCCCCCCCCCCCACCCCTATGTATTAGGGAACGATACGATTGCCGGGCTACGGTGCGAATGAAACCGAACGAGGAGGCTAGCCCAATGAGTCAGGGGCAAGGTTTCGCACCAAGCACTGGAGGCGAAGCACAAGGCGACACGAATTGCGCTGGCTAAGGCAATCAAGCAGAGCAAAAAGCAAAGCTGGATCGAGCTACTCGGTGAAGTCAAAGGTGATCCCTGGGGCAGGCCTTACAAGGTAGTCATGACCTGCCTAAAAGGGCAGTCAAGTCATAACCTACCTGCCGAGATCAATTCAGGAGGATAGTGTCAACTCTCTTCCCTCAACAAGAGGGACTCAATTATCAAGTGGAAGTTGAGGATATTGAAGCTATCCCGCCTGTTACGCAGGAGGAGCTGCTCCGATCGTGCAGAAAGGTGGGCAATAAGAAGGCACAGGGAATGGATGGCATCCCGAACATCGCTCTTAAAGCAGCCGTCAAAGAAGCTCCCGCATTGTTCATAGAAATTTACAATGCATGCCTCAGGGAAGGAAAATTCCCTGATCCATGGAAATGACAGCAATATCCTTGCTTACTTGTTCTCTTGCCAAAGAGCAAAAAACCGCCGGACGATCCATCGTCATATCGTCCGTTGTGCATGTTGGACACCGCAGGAAAAATCCTGAAGAGAACTGTCCACAATCGGGTAGATGCCGCTATCGGGAACTCCCTCGCAGTCAATCAGTACGGCTTCCGTAAGTCCAGATGGACGCTAGACGCGATAAGTCACGTGGTCACCACAGCGAGACAAGCAATCTCTCGTACAAGATGGAAGGGGGGGGGGCAAAGCAGTATTGCCTAGAGGTCGCCCTCGATATAAAAAACGCTTTTGATTCAGCCAGGTGGAGTAGCTTCTGCTCTGCGCTGGATAAGCTGAACGTGCCATCCTACCTGAAAAGGATAATAGGAAGCTACCTTGACAACAGGTTCCTGAAGTATGACACAGAAGATGGATCACAAGAGTACAACATCACTGGGGGTGTACCTCAAGGCTCGGTGGTCGGTCCACTTCTGTGGAACATAATGGACGACGGCTTGTTGAAACTAACACCGCCACAAGGATTAGAGATAGTCGCCTTTGCTGATGATGCCGCCGCTTATCGTTGCGAAATACCTGGAAGAAGCTAATAGGATGTTCGAAGAGACATGCACCCAGATCCAGCACTGGATGGGTACAGCTCTGTTGAAACTAGCTGAGCACAAAACAGAGGCTGTGCTGATCACCAGCAGGAAGAAGACAGAGACAATAGAGCTGACTGTAGGACATAACACAATTACGTCACAACCCAGTATAAAATACCTGAGTCTGATGATCGACGCCCGACTCAGCTTCGAGGAGCACGTAGCGTACGTCGTTGGCAAGGCGGGAAAGGTTAGAGCGGTGTTAGCGTGATTGATGCCCAACATAGGCGGGCCGCGGCAGGCGAGGAGGAAGCTACTGGCATCAGTGGTCACTTTGGTTCTGACCTATGATATTGCCATTTGGGGCAATGCATTGACTACCGAGAAGTACCGACGAAAAACGACACCGGTCTACCGGCTCATCGCCTTAAGGGTTTCCTGTGCATTCCGCACAGTATCCGAAGATGCAGTGTGCGTACTCTCGGGAATGCCACTTATAGAGGTCCTGGCCGAAGAGAGAAGATCCCTATACCATCACAGGAGGTCACCGTCAGGACTCCAAGATGAGCACCTAGCTGAAATCGGGAAACGCAGCCTACAACGCTGGCAGCAGAAGTGGGATGCATCCGTGAAAGGGAGATAGACGTACCGCCTAATTCCCCAGATAGATGGTTGGCTGAACCGCAAACACGGGGAGGTTAACTACTACCTGACGCAGATGCTATCAGGCCACGGCTGCTTCAGAGCATACCTTCATAGGTTTGGTCACGATGAGTCTGCGGACTGTCCAAGTGGATGTGGAATACCAGAGGATGCTGAACACGCATTCTTCCAGTGCCCACGATACCAAGAAGAAAAAGAGGAACTGGAGGAGGTACTAGTGGAAGCACCAACTCCAGAAACCTTGGTGGGACTCATGGTGAAAACAGAAGAAAACTGGGCAGTGGTTAGAAGTTTCACTACGGCGGTGCTGAAGAAACTGCGCTAAGAAGAAAAGAAGAGAAGAAGCGAGATAGCGATGATAGCCGCTGATGCTTGAAAAAAGAGGAAGAAGGTCAGTCGGCACCATCGGAGGAAGAGCTACGGTTGTGATCACTCTCGCGAAGTAATGCTTGGCGGCGGTCCCGCGGGAGTAGAATAGATCAGTGAGAAAGAGGTTCAGGCTTTTAATTGGTATAGTAAGTGCGCGAGTCCAACACACGGGTTACATGCAACCTACGGTACATAAAGCATTTTCCCCCTCTTTAAAAAAAAACACACCGCGGGCAGCAGCCGATGTCCAGCGTATACGCGGGCTCTCCAGGCTTCAGCGCGAGCTGGAGCCTGACTTGGCGATACTCTCGGAACCATATAGACATCTAGACACGCAACCCCGGGAATCTGACGCAAGTGGGAAGGCCGCAATTTGCTCCTGCGGAAAGCTTCCATTTCGGGATCTTGCGAGTCGGATGGAAACTGGTTTTGTGAGAATAAAAGCCAAAGGAGTGTATTTCTACAGTTGTTACGCACCGCGTAGCCTGACGACTGATGAGTGAGAATTTTCTCGACAATTTAGTCGCAGACGCTAAACACTGCTTCCCGGTAGCCATAGCCGAAGATTCCAACGCGTGGGCTGTGGAATAGGGCAGTAAAGTGCCGAACAGAAAGAGCCAAGCCCTGCTTGAAGCTATGTCCTTATTGGATGTAGTACTACTTAATGTCGATACAAAGCCCACTTTTGTTAAAGGTGAAGCCTCCTCCATAGTGGCCCTCAC
>OZ023324.1:14520854-14539209 GCA_964007375.1 Ophion obscuratus
TTCGCTATAGGCATTGTTTTCCAATTGGTTCAATTCGAATATCTTAATTGGAACAATGCAAAACTGCAAAAGTTACCCGGAGGGTGTCCAACTTTGAGGATGAGGTTTACCCCCTTGAACTGTTTTTCCGCCGACAAAAAATACTTGCCTCTTAGATTTCGACGAAGAATAACATATTAAAAAATGAATGAAATTAAAGGGGACACCGAAAACGGTTTCCTTGCGAGTCTCATTCGATATAAGAGCACATTAAAGCATTTTATTACCAGGGTTCCCAGGAATAGTGAGAAAGCGACCACCACCAGGATTCGGTCGTACGACGCCAACGCCAGTAGCAGCTCCAACGATCAAGGATGGCGAATTCGATTCCTCCACTACAATTTTTTTTATAAAGCATAAAACAATAAATCGAGAAGTCGATAATGCATTTGCAGTATAAGGATTAAGGCGGAATTTGCATGTTGTACATCTTTTAAGAATTAAGCCGCGCTAAACCCACACACGACGACAACGACGAAACATCGTATGGTAACATTTTCTTGAAATAAAGAACCAACAGCACTTCAGTAAGTATCTAGAATCGTTTCATGATTCGACGCGCTAGTGGTAAAATGCTAGTAACAACTAGTAAGTTAACGAAAATGCTGTTGACTCTTGCTGTCCATGAAGAGTGAGCATGTGTCAATCGAATTACTCATTAGTTATATAAAATTGCATAGAATATATGTAACGGGTGAGATTAACAGGAAAATTGAATGTGTAGCAAGTATGCTCCAAATCGACGTTCGATTTACTTAACGAGCACAAATTGTTTTCTCTTTTTGTCTTGCCATTATTTAATATCAGTTTAAAAATAAATGTATAATTCATGTGTGTGCGGATGCTCGCGCGCGCCCGTCCGTGCGCATGTGGGTTTGTGCGATATCGTCAATACAAGTATATGCCTAGGTAGAAACTATATATCTAGGTATATGAAGAAACTGTATAAAGCAATGTGATGCTGAAGTTGACGACAGCTTCTATTGAGGTTAGTAGATGAGTCCTAAAACGTATGCAACAAGATTGAATGCGAAATGAATGGGATTAGGATCGGAATGAGGAAGAGAAAATATGTAAAGAAAAAATAGTATAATATTAGAATCTGTCGATAAGAGCAGCGTGAACTTTGTGACTTTTCACCTGAACCGTCGAAATATTGAATAAAATATTTTTCACGAGGTGTGCTGAATTAAGCGATAAATAATAAGCATATTGGGCCATGCAATCGTTCGGCATGGTTACGAAGGATAATAATAAGACGAATAACAGGTTTAAAAATATTGCCTGCCTACTTTATTTTTGAACTATTCAGGCAATGTTGATACTCGAGTAGGGAAGCACACTTGATTTCAAGGAAACGAGATGATCACTATCATCATATTACACTGTTTCTTTAATCTAATAGACATTATTCAACTCTGTCAAATTTATGTCGAATAATGGTATTCATGGTTTCAATTATTTGTGAGATATCTAATGATTATTCGTTTTTTACAAGCCTGGATTTTTTAACAATTGAAATGGCTTTAGTGGTAATCTACGAGCATCTCGTAAATAAGCGTCACATTATTTCTTATAGCTGCATGATACCACAATTTTTAAGGTTATAAAATCAATAATCAAAACGCCTTCCGTTGTGTGTGATCATTCACTTCGAAAAAGACATTGGATATAGATTTCCGTTCCGCACGTTAAACTTGAGATTGATGAACCGTGTGTTATAAATTTGAATATAGCGAGACTGGGGTAATTGCCTTGAGTACCTGGTACAAGTAGGTATGGACCTTTAAGATCTTTAGCTCCTTTGGAGATGAGAGCGGTCTTTTGATCAGGGCAGCTTGTGCTTCGAACTACCGACGTCGGTACGTAGGCATCGCCCATTTCGTCAGGGCGGCAGTCCTGCAAATCTGACGTCAACAAACGTTGCATACCACATGAACAGTCACAATCTGTAAAATGGTCGATGCGCAAGCGCTGTTTTTAATCATTCCATTAGGTCATGAAACTTAAGGAAAAAAATAACACATACAACTAAAAACATACGGACGGTACAGAAAACTATAACTTAAAAAAATTAAATAATATGGATGCAATACAATGTAAAAAACTGCGAAAATGGATATGGCTCGTATGCAGCAAACGTTTTTGTGAACTTTACATAATTAAATTTTTTTATCGTTTTGTAACTGCATTGAAAAATGTACATATCGTCTAATCTCCTGTATAGTCAGGTTGGATCGGCGAATTTTTACTTTAAACCATGCGTATAAGGTGATTTTTTGCGTAAATAACAATTTGAATTGTTTGGTTACGGGCTTGAAATATGATTTTCCTTTTTCACTCATAAAAATATTTAATATACATGTGGTCGCCCTTCATAAATATAGAAGAAAATCAACTGTAAAATGGAAAATAAAACCGAAAGATATAAAAACTTGGGATTCACCGTACCTCGGCGTTGATAAAGCAAAGATGTTCACCAGTCGACGAGTGTTATTAAAAAAATTAATGAATTTACATAAGATGTATACAATTTTATTTAGCAGTATAGTATACGCTCTATATTGAAATATCTTAGATCTTTTTCCGTATAACGGAATTGAAAGAATTTTGATTAATTGAGATCTTCCTCACGACAGCGGCGCAAACCCGATAGTTATACTATCAGGTACATACTTCATAGCTTATTCTGCACATTACGTACGTCGCATAACTAGATTCCTCTTAAATTCATAAAAATGTATCAGCCAAAGAAAAGTCGTTGATGCCTATTTGTCCTACTTGTCATTAATAATGCCATTACTAGTAATAAAATTGATCAGTGTAAAGTACAACTTATTGGGACGTACCGTATAGTAGGGAGTGGGAAATGGCTAGCTCGTGAACCCGACGCGCTAAGGAATACGTACGGACTGTTAACCCGAGGGCCCTACACATGGGTACCCCAAACCCCACGTAATTTTTGGGGGCCCTGGAGTTCCGGCAGTTTGGGTAGTCACGTGAAAATATCGATCGCATTAGGAGGGGGACTGTCTAGAGCAGGTTCGTGCAGGAATAACCGTCAGTTATATTTTTTAAGTGACGTAGGGAGCATTCTTCGAGAGCCTAGAGTTAGCGCAAATGGCATGATCGCACAAGACGCGCGGAGAATAAAAATACGTCGTACATCCTAATCTGCTCTCGGCGGTACGTGGCGTAAAATTCTTTACGAGAAAACCCGATACAAATGGTCACTCGACCCTTCTGCTCCTCGCTCTCGCATTACATCTGCTCATAAGATGAATAGGCCATACGGCGTCCGGGCCGTAGCCAGTGTAAGGAGCGAAGTTGTAGCGTGGTATCGTTTGTCACCTGACGAAATCTTGAATACCGATTCCCGCATTGCCAAGATCATCGCTCGATGCAGTGTTCTCAATGCGTACCGAATTGAATTTACAACAAACAAATCTACATTTCTGCATTTATTACTACAGTGTACGTTTCTTTTATTTTCATTTTTAATATAGCATGTCAAACTACTTGTAGCTATTGTTTCAGTGTTATTATGTAAACCCAGTTCTATCTATCTACCTTGAGCTGAAGGTATTATTTTTAAAATAATTTCATCTATAATCAGCTTAATATCCTTTAATATTTTTTTGTAACTAGAAAACACTATTTTTGACAAAAAATGATTTTTTCCAACCATTTATCGACACTTTTTCCCTCAAGAAACCACGCCGAAACACATTCAAATAAAAACGTGCCATCTTTCCCCCTTGTGATTTCTTCAAAAACTTCGCAGTTTTTGTTTATAATTTTTTTAAGCTTGGCCTATATGGTCTTTCCCAAGAATCAACGAAAAAATTATCCAACATACGCGTACAAAAAATGTGACGATTTTTAAAATTATTTTTAGTAAGATATGCTAAAATATTTTCTTGCTTTGTTCAATCCCATTTTTCATGCCGAAAAAATAATATTACGTTTTTCTCGCAAAGCCTATTCCATTAGTCAGGTTTCGAGCGTTCGTTTAAAAAAAATCTCCCTACAACAAACAGTGGGTTAGCAGGTTTTAAGTGCTGGGGTGTGCGTAACCCCAGTGTAAGTTTTTTGGTTCGTACAGATAGTGTAGGGTCCTAGGGTTAAGGGCACTAAGGACTGTCCGACAGTTGACCAATCACTAGTCTTCGGGTTACACTTGGCACGAGCGACCCAAAAGTGCGTTAATCATGAATAGATCTCAATCAAGAGTGACAAAGGAATGAGCCTTCTAAATCACTCTGGGCGTAGTATGATTCTCAAAATACTAAGAGCCTCTAATAATGAGTGATATGGTGGCGAAGTTTCGAAACCTAATCCACCAATCCGCTAATTGTCGGCGATATACTTTCGGATCAAAGTTAGAAGGTTGCGCAGATGCATCGTGATCGACCGTATCGGGGCTGCTGATTATATGAATAATAACTGCAGAAGCCCGGGGCGACCGCACTACACACGGACCTCAGTGGCCTTGACTTGACCACTTCTGTGTTTGGCACAAGTCTTGGAAGAAGACGCGAAAATCTGACTTTGACGTACAAAAAACCACTCGATTTGTACCCCCCTCCTCCTTTCATAAAACTTGCCATTTATTCCGGCCCTTCATAAAACTTCGCAAGTTTATAAACTGGATAAAAATATACGACACCCTTGAAAATTGTTGGTGTCGTTGATGTTGGCTACAACTTGCAAACGGTGCGAAGTAAAAATCAGTGCACACGACAAAAATATTTTATTCTTTAAATGGTTTACATTTACCGCGATAACGATTAATATAAAACCAAATTGCGCATTGCTTCTTAGAACAATGTATATTTCAGGTGCGTCTTCGAAGTTTTTCGTTATATTGGAATATCACTTTGTACATATGTCTAGGGTTGAAAAGTCACTGAATGTGTTTTTATTTCGTCGACATCTGGCAATGGAGTTGTGAAAATGGACGTTTCATTTTCTGCTCATATTGGCGCCTAAGTGCGTAGGACTTTCGCGATACTCAATTAATGTCGTGCTCCTGCAAAAAGCTTAGTCACAATTACATATTCACAAAATGAGAAGGGAAGCAAATGACGGCGAAACATTTTAAATTGTCATATTCTTTAGCTCTAGCCGGCATTTACTTATAAGAGATGAAATTGCGAAAAATATTGCGGGCATTTGCGTTACCCAAAGATGAGGATACGTGTTTCGCCTACTATATAATTTCCGTGCGTGATACACAAATTCCGACGTTCGTTTTCGAATTTCTATTTCTTTCATGTCAAGTCGGCATTCCATACGAAAAAGAAAACGATTCGGAAATTTTACGACCTAGGGACAATAGCAAAGAAGCCCGAGTAGAAATTTTGCTCGAGCTACAACTTCAGAATAAACTCCTGATCAGGCATCCCGATTTCTTTTTCCACCCTTGATCAGAATTTTTTAACAAGCCCTGATCATTTTTGAAATACAATCCCTGACTTCCATCTAATCAGGCTAAAAAATGAAGGCCTGATCTGTCTAAACTATCAACGCCTGATCAGGGTAAAAAATCAAGGCCTGATCAGCGTAAAAGATCAAGGCCTGATCAGCGTAAAAAATCGAGGCCTGATAAAGCTTAATTTTTCACGGCTTGATCAAAGTGAAAAATCATATGAGTTTTCACGGCTCAGGATGACCGATTTATTCCCGAAATAAAAAATACATCGCATACACAAAATAGAAAAAGGCACAGAATTATAAATAACGCTGATGGTTTATTTTTTAATCTTAATATAAAATTTATCACATACATTTTACACATATATCTATGTGGAAAACTTGAAATAAACTAAGATATATCACTGTACTATATCCCACTTGTCATCTCGAAATAAACTAATACATTTTTAAACAAAAACTTCAGAAACTTCGTGAATATAGTAAATAGAGCTCAACGCTTTTATGACCACACGTTTCTAGGGAACGTTACAATCGGCGTTCTGTTCATTTTTTTTCCGCGATGCATGAAGCATGTCCCAGTCTTTTGCTGAATTAATCAGGCCTTGATACCGCTCCAACGGCTTGGCCAATTTGCTTCGCAAAAACTTCTATTCCGTGTTCCCTGCATTTCGAAATGACAGCCACTGGAAAATACGGAAATGTATATCCCACAATGTGTACATATATATTTATATAAGATATACATTAGGGTGGCACAAATTTGAGCTCAATTTTTTTCTTTCCTCTCACCATCCAATTATCTACTTTAAAGAAGAAAAAAATTGTTGTGAGTCAATAAATATTTAGATGTCGCTTGAGCCTCTCAAAAATCCTAAGTATTATTACAAAATCGGTTTTCTTTCGTCCACTTTTTACCCATGAATTTGACGCTTTATAATTTTTTAATTGAGCTCGCGAAAGCTCTAACCAGCTAATGAATATTTAGTGGTCGTTCAAGAGCTTAACATTTTCCAATTGTCGCGATTTTTTTCTTCTCGCTCATAGATTTAACACTCTAAAAAAAATTCAGAATAATTAATCCTTTTTTCTTTAGAAACGATTTTTTTTAATTTGCCTTACACTTCTAATCCGATAAAACGGGCAACCTATAATTTTGTTTACGGACAAGAGCTTTAAAGAATGATTTTATGAGAACTGAAATTATAATTCTTAGGTTAGTAGTGTGAGGTAAATTTGAAAAATCTGTTTCTAAAGAAAAACGATTCATTGTTTTGAGCATTTTACAAAGCGTCAAATTTATGAGTGAGGAGAGTAAAAAAAATTGGCAAAGATTGAAAATTTTGAAGCTCTTGAGCGTCCGCTAAATATCCATTAACCGGATAAAGCTTTCGCGAGCTCAATGTAAAAATTACAATGCGTACAATTCATTGGTGTGACATGGCCGAAAGAAAATCGATTTTTTAATGAAAATTAGAATCGAAGGTCAGTCTGGTGAATGTGATACCATCGGTGCAGGAGAGTAGTAGCACCAACACATGCCAATCCTCAGGAACTTCGAGTCGTTCCTCGGTGAGAGGATCTGTTCCGGATCTGTCGAAGGTTTCATAATAAAGATTTTAACCAATGCATATCTAATTTGGCGTATAGTTAATTTACAGTTAGATTTAATGCAATTTATATTTATAGACTTAAGAATTGTAATTCTTTGAAAAAATTAATTATTATACTAACCTGCTGCTGTATTATTTCTTCGTTTTTTCCCTTATTTAGAGCCCGCTATTCATGCAGAAGCAGTCGTGGCGCAATTTTCTTCCGATTGTATTTGTCCATTTTTTCACAAGGTACACGTTACATGTAAAAATGTATAAAGTGATTAATTATATGTCTCGTGCTTCTCTCGTGTCTATGTATCATTTGACAAGATGAGGTGAGGCAGGTTTTTAGCGCCAAACTGTGTAAGTCCAGTTACGTGATGATTGCTTGAAGCTAGCTAGATCAGGCGAATTGAAGTAAGCCGTAAGTCCAGTTGCTTGACATCGCCTGAAGCTAGCTGGGTCAGGCGAATTGAAGTAAGCCGTAAATCCGGTTGCTCGACCACCGCCTGACCCAGCTAGATCAGGCAAATTAAGGCATACTTAAGTAAGGCCGTACTACAACGTGATCAGGTGCAGACCAAATATCAGGCCAGCCTGACAATATTTCTACTCGGAAGTCTGGTTTGCGCATACTATTTTAGCATACTTTCGACTAATAAAATCGGGAAGGTGGATTTAATTATTCTCATGGAGGAACGCTACGTTAAAAAAAAGTATACAATGCCGAATTCGACAGATTTTTTTGAGTCGTGTTATGAGATAAGAAAAATATCACCAAAGTTTTTTCCAGGCTTTTTGTGAAAAAATAACTCAGCTTTCCAACGTTCCCTTTATGAATTTAAGCGAACTTTTTTTTATAGGTGTCACATCCGGATGGGAAGCGAGTATAATATCCTTGTTACCCTCTTTGTTGCCTACGCCTAGCGCAATAGCCTAGGGTGAGGGAAAAAGGGGGAGTGCGTGGGAAGGAATAGAATGAAGGAATTGACGAGATATTTCGGTATTGACTAATAATTCGACAAGCCCATATAAATTTAACCGACGTTTATTACAAATGGATAGTCGGATTTGAATATGGGTCAATAATAATAGAAGAGTAATACAGAGAAATGACAGAATGATGCGGTTCGCTTACATTTGTTGGTGTGCGTCGCTGTTTATATGTTAGCTCGTACAGTCGTGTGCGCTCGCCCGTAAAAGTATAGGTTGACGCTCGTAAGACGGAGATCTGGTACCCTGATGCGCTCGCTGGTCAAATGGTTGGTAACACTTGCACAAGATTTTCGGTCGGCGCAGAGATATATGTGTCTATATGTGTACGGTGACAGGCACTTGATGCTCTATACGAATGCACGGATTTTTAACCGTTTATGCGAACTGAGGATCGAAGTTATATGTAATACTCGAAAGAAGGACTTGCAATAAGATTCTTCGTACGGAGATCGGAATTAAGACGTGATAAAAGAACTTCATTCAAAGTTGATTGACGGGAGATGGAGCTCTGAATTTGGTGAATGGTGTCGGAAGACTTCGATTTAAGACTCGATAGAAGAACTTGGTTCGATGGTAGTTGACGGGAGACTGGAATTAAGACTCGATAGAAGAACTTGGTTCGATGGAAGTTGACCGGAGACTGATTCCAGGAAGGAAGTATTTATTGATATGAAAATTAGGAGGGGTTCAATCGTGAGAGAAGGAACCTTAGGGAGAGTGTGGTCTTGGTCATCTAGTTCTTCAGGGATTGGACCATTGATCGTGAAGATATCGGTTGATTAGCCTGATTGGTCGCGGAACGGTGTGCGAATACTTTCGAGATTCGTTAGTCACGTGCGTGGCCTTATTCCAGGGCATCGGTTCTGACTAATATGCGTATGAAGAGAAGGAGCCCTTTGTTCCATGTTCGACTTCTCATATCGAAAAGTTTTTGTATCGGACTACGCTGCGGAACCGGATGTCTTATTTTTTAGTCAGAGTTATAAATTCGTCTGAGCCGTCTAGTGTATGCTATTTTTACATAATCTAAGGTCGACGCTTCTCTTGGTCCCCATGCGGATAGGCAGGCGTAGAGTTTTGAAGTCTGTTGATCGAGCTGATGGGTGGTTATTCGTTCGACAGCTCTTCTTGGAATATACACCTGAGATCGTGTTCTTGTTGACTGACAGTGCTACTATCGTGCATATATCGCTGTGGGTTGAATATGCGTGCGAAACGTACGCAAGTTCCTTTTTACGCTGTTACGCGTCTTATTCTTAGATTTATACATGTATAATAATAATCTTATTATGGGAAATGACGATATTGGGAATAACCGAGAGAAGGCCCATTCGCAAGGATGCAAGGACACAGGGGCTTTTTATGACCTTTTAAATTCAAAGTGTGCTATTTTTATCATCCTATCGTTACGCGATAAAAAAAATCGTACAGAGGTTGGTGTAAAACTGCTTTGAAGGAAAATGTATGATTCTTAAAACGACCGATGTGGTTTTTCCAAAAAAGTCTTCTGTTCGCATGTCTAAGTTGTGCAATTTGTTGAACTGTTTACGTTTGTTCGTTCAAGGAATAACTTATTTAAAAAAAATGTAATCATTGTTTTCAATTAGAATTTTCAAAGAAAATATTCATGCTTAAAAATTCTTTTTCAATTTTCTTCCGCGATCATTTTCCACGGAGATATATCTGTTTAAATAAAGTGGAGATTTTGGCGAAAAAAGTCATTCTTCAGTTATTTCACTTCGTGTGCAACTCGTGAAATATGGGGTGAGAAAAACATTTGTTTTCACGTATCTGATACAGTTGTGATAAAAACACTCGAAAAATAGATTTTTGCAGATTTCATTTTTTTCGTTATTATTTAAAAATCGCGGCTAGGACAAGATGAAAAACAATTCAAGCAATGTTTGTTTTCTACAGGTGAGGAAATTGGCCATAATGGTTAAAACAATAAAAACATGTTTTATTATATTATGGCGTGAGATACTTGTACTATATCCACCAGCATAAGTATAAAACAGATAAAGAAATATAAGCGATAATCACACAGGACAATTACGTTGGCGACGGTTATCCTACATTAATATTGATTGAGGGTAGATATATTGCTACCGTGTGCCTCGGTTTTTGCTGTCGGTATGCGAATTCAGGGGCGCTGATGAATTTCATAGTAGATTATACAAATTAGATTGCATTGGTTACTTCGGCAAATATCGACGAAGAAATCGCCCATCATTGTAAAATGTTGAGTAAAATCGGATTAAAATTTACATGAATCGCATGAATGTCATACCATTTATATTGATACAATAGAAATACATGCTATGAATTTACCTAAAAGTTCAAGGACCGAACGCAAAAAACTGTTCAGTGAGGATTTTTAAAACATGATTATGGAAAAGTGAATGGTTATCGAAAACTCCATCTAACGAAGATAGAATTCGAAACCGAAATAATTTGAAAAATCCATATATTTATAGACGCCAGGAACAGACGGAAATATAAAACTCATTCGTTAAAACAAAATTCGGAGAGCTTTCGGAAGTGGAGCATGCATGCCGCCGGGTTTATGCTATAAATCAGGAAACAATTCTCTATGCTTTAAACAACCTATTGTGCCCTGAAAAGAGGAATTTTCCTATTGCTAACGCACGTAGTTCAAAGACCCCATGCGACGATACCGAGCCCGATATTTCATAAGCCCGATATTTCGCTCGACTCAGCGAGAAAAACGCTGAATCGCAATCGAACGTTCTCGAACAGTTGGTTGCGAAAACCCGAGTTGACAATTAGCCGAAAGATTCAATCAAAAGGCAGTTTTCCGCCAGAAGCCCAGTAGGTCGGTCTTAAGGCATAAAAAATAATTGTAATATTGTTGCCTAATTTTAAATAAAATATAAGTTGTTCAAGTTACAATATCCCGAGTTGGAGATTTCCTCGGAACGGGAAAAGTCCCCACATACCCTCGCCCTCGAGCATCCGACAACCCACGGTGTCAATGTACTCGAAAGCGAAATTCCGTGCTCTCCACGGATCGTCAGAAGCCGGGGCACAACATTGATGGTAGCGGTGGGATTCCCGCAATTGGGGATACCGCAACACTGCATTCTAGAACTTGAAAAAAAAGAGAAGGAAACATCCTATGCAAAATAAACTGAACGCAGCAAGTGCTGAAAAGGAGGTCAACGAGTGATCCGATCGACGACCGTCGAACCGGAAAAATAAAAAGAAAAAGTGCGGCGTAAGCAAACGCCCGAGTCAACAGTACAGAGCTGTCCAAAAGCAATCAGATCCCGAGGATCATCGATACCAAACCGACCCAAGGACGAAGACTCACCAAATACCTTCTACAATGGAACAACGGAGCGCACGAGAACAGCAAACCAAAGCAACACGAAAACAGGGAACAACACTGGCAATTTCCTGCCAAACAGCTACGAGAACGAGGTCAACATTTTGTGAACAACAGACTACGAAGCATCGATCAACATGAGGCGCATCATCGTACTGTAAGTGACGGAATATTTATCAAAAAACACCATTCAATGCCAAATAATTGAACTTTAATATCAAAAGAAAACGAGCGTCGTAAAATACCGATTACCAGGTAAAAACAAACTATCGCGTTCATTAAATTCTATTTTCGATGAACTCATTGCGAGAGATCGTCCCGAAAAATCAAACAGTTGAACAAGAACTACAGGAACCTAGGAAAAAGCGATTTCGATCCGGAACAAGTTCAACCGAAAGTCCAAATTTACAAAATTCCTCAAGTAGGCCGACAGCTGCGAAACGTACCAAACTTCGATCCGCAGCAGATCGAACTGTTCATTTTTCTGATCAATCAACAGATTCTGATCAATCTCCTGAAAATATAGACACTGGGCGCGGTCGCGAAATAGAAATTCAAGAATTTTCTCTACTCCACTTTAATTCAGATAACATGGCGCAAGAAAATAATTTCATGACCCTAAAGGAGGCGCGAAGCCTCATTCCCCGATTTGATGGCGAAAAACCTGAAGAAGTCATCGATATAGTTGAAGCATTCGGCTATGTAAACGCGTGCGTTGCAGCAGCCGATAGACATTCCCTTTTACAATCCGTGTTAGCAACAAAAGTGATAGGAAAAGCGCGAAAAGATACCCGATATAAAGAAATTGAATCATACCAACAATTTAAAGAAAAAATGACAGCTTTATATGGAACGCGACGTACAGTAGCCGCGTTACGGTCGATTTTAATACGTGTAAGCAAAAATTCAACGTGGGCGTGTTAGCACACGGTCAACGACTCGAGGCCATAATGATGGTATTAATCGAAGCCAGCACACCCAGGCAAGATCGCCTGTGGAAAAAAAGAACAATTGAGACATATGTAAGGCAATTAGCCCTATACAACTTCGAAAGAGGACTTCGAAGGGAATACCACGTCATCGTAAAGGCTCGAGGATTCAAGGATTTCGGATCAGCCCTTAAAGGAGCAATTGAAGCGGAAAAATCGCTACAAGGAGGTGAATCCATAAACAAGCAGACTCATCTGGAAAAATGAACGCCGATGACGAGCAATAAATGTCACAAAATGGGGAACTTAGCAAAGGATTGCCGATCCAACACATCATCTTACGGAAGATACAGCCTACCAGCTCCATCGTAAAGCGTGCATCGATTCAACATCACTTGCAATTACTGCAAGAAACCGGGACATGCGTACAAGGATTGCCGAAAAAGGAATTGGCAACAAGGACAAGGAAACGGATATCGACGATCAAAATCATCAAACGAATTATCAGCAGGGCCAAGGAACTAGCTACTACAACAGGAGTGGGCCCCCAGGGCGCCCAGATCAGTATCATTGGAACGAAAATAAAAATAGCCCAAAAGAAGACAGACCGAAGGAAGAAATTCGCACGGACAGCGAAAAGAAAAAAAACAATTGGACCATTTTTGCTCGATATGGTAACGGCAACAAACGTAGACAGGCCAAGAGAAGAAAACTGCAATGCCAGCGGAAACAGGAAAATAATTAGGCCATTTTCGCTCGATATGGCAACGGCAACGAACGAAAACAAAGAACGCAACGCCAGAAAAATAATAGAAGTATCGAATACAGGTTCGTCCAAAAGGAAAAATACAAGGAAGAAATTAAAATTGTACTGGATAATGACTATCAATTCTGGAGGAGCCGCTACCGACTTCCACATCGCGTCTCCCCAGGCCAAAGATAAAAAACCTCACGTAAAAAGGAGACACCGGAGCCCAATGTAGTCTGATAAAATGAGTGTATTAAAAAACGACACAGAAATAATAGAAGAAACGATCGAACTCAAAGGAATCGGACGAAAAAACTCTACGCACTGTGTAAAATTCTCGTGCTCGAAACACCCGCAGTAAACGTAGAACACGGATTCTACGTATTAGATGACGTAGTACCACTGGAAGTAGACGGAATAATGGGTTTGGACCTCATGAGAGAGCACAACGTTCGACATCCTAAACGGAAGACATTAAAATATACGGACATCTGATCCCCATGCTGGAGGAACGAATAAAATTAAACTACCTCCCAGGGCAGAGTAAATGTTATACGCAAAAACATTAACGGCAAAAATAGGATGTGTCGTAGCAAAAGAAGTGCTACCAGGAGTAAAGATAGGCGGATGTTACGTGCACCCAGAAGGACATTCCTGCCTCACAGTATTGCGAAACACAAACAATGACGAAATCAAAATAGAAAGGCCAACGGTGCAAATTGAATAAATTAAAGAAGAACAGCCAACCGAAGAAAAAATAAGTGCTGTATCGATCGAAGAAAAATTAAAAAGTAAAGAAAAATATGGGAAGAAATCAAAGGAGATTCGAACTCAAACTCAGAAGAAGATCTACGCGACCTACCTAAACCTACGCAAATTCGCTGACGCATACGTCGACGGCTTCCATTTAGAGGAAGAGTCGCTTGGGTGCACCATTATAGTGGAGCACCGCATAAACGTACGACCAGGGACAACTCCAATAAAAATTCGTCCATACCGATTACCTGAAGTCCACAAGCAAGAAGTGATGGCGCAGACAAAAGAGATGCTAAAAATGAAATAATTCGACCGAGCAAGAGCTCATGGAATGCTCCTCTACTCGTCGTTCCAAAAAAGCCTGACGCCGACGGAAACATACGCAAAAGAGTGGCAGTAGACTTCAGAAAACTAAACGAAGCAACGGAAGGAGACTCCTATCCGTTGCCCAATATCACCGAAAAATTCGACCAATTGGGACGAGCAAAATACTTCCAACTCTCGATTTGGCATCCGGATTTCATCAAATCCCAATGGCCGAAAAAGACAAGGAGAAAACCGCTTTCTCCACTCCTCTTGGATATTATGAGTACAACCGAATGCCATTTGGATAAAAAAAAGCCCACCCACCTTTCAAAGGCTGATGGACGTTGTACTTGCTGGATTACAAGGACTAAAAGGCTACGTATATCTCGACGATATAGTAGTGTACGGATCATCGTTCGAAGAACATAACAAAAGGCTGACTGAAGTATTCGATTGACTGAGAGAAGCCCAATTAAGGGTTCAACCTAGGAAATGTCGATTTCTGCGAAAAGAAACCCAGTACGTGGGACGCATTATTACCAAAGCGGGAGTGAAACCCGATCCGGAAGAAATAGAGGCTGTAGAACGATTTCCAGCCCCAAAAACGTAGAATAGGTTCAATCATTTCTGGAACTGGCCGGAATTCATACAGGATTTTTCAAAACTCTCGAAGCCGTTAACAGAACTGATCAAGAAAGAAAACAAATTCATTTGGGGCGAAAACTGCGAACAAGCTTTCGAAAAATTGAAGGAAGCTTTCATCACCGCACCGATCCTGCAGTATCCGGATTTCGAATAACCCTTCGTGGTGACAACAGATGCCTCTGATAAGGCAATTGGTGTGATTTTATCGCAAGGGAAAATTGGAGAAGATCTACCCATCTGTTACGCGAGTCGTACTCTGAACAAGGCAGAAATGAACTACTCAACAACGGAGAAGGAAATGCTAGCAATAATTTGGGCAGTAGCGCAATTCCGACCATACATTTATGGAACAAAATTCACCATCGTGACGGATCATAAGCCCCTCACTTGGCTTTTCAACGTAAAAGATGGAGGATCATGACTGATGAGCTGGAAAATAAAGATAGAGGAGTTCAACTATACAATCGAGTATCAGGCTGTCAAGAAGAACACGAATGAGCATGCTTTAAGCCGTATGTATGTATTGATGCTGACGCGGCAAGAACCCGAGGCGGTAGTACGTCACAAGGACGCCGAGAAGAGTGGTAGAGGAAGGTCGCGGAAGGCCCCCAGCTCCGCGCCGCCGCTGCCAGCATCAACAGACCCGAGCTATCATGGCCGTGGTCAGCTGGTCCCGCGAGCACGTGGCCGGCTGAGAAAGACAATGCAGCCCGCTAGAGAGGAACGCCCGCGCAAGGCGACAGAGGCCCGCGCGAACGAGAGCGATCCGCCACTTCCACCAGTGGAGGCAGACCAGGCAGCAGGCCCGAGCGGAGAAGAGCGTAGCGGAGAAGAGAATCAAATAAAAAAACACTCGAGCACAAGCAAGACAACAAGCAACAGCGAGACGGAGACGGAAATAAGAAATCGAGAGTGCCCGAGTGAGGAGGAGCGAGGTATGATTCTGCAAGAATACCACGACGCCCCTCTTAGAGGTCACCCAGGCGAAAAAGGGTTGAAACAACGAATAAAGGTATAGTATAGCCGGGAACGAATAACGAAATAAAAAACTACGTAAAATCATGCAAAAATGCCAGAAAAATAAAATCACGCGACGCAACCATGCTCCTATGACTATTACCGACACACCCACGACACCATTTGTCAGATGTGCAGTCGATTCAGTAGGTCCTTTACCCGAGACCGACGCCGGCAACAGATACATCCTGACTTTTAAAGACGTATTGTCCAAGTATAGCGCAGCTATACCGCTAAAAACTCAAGAAGCTAAGGATGTAGCCAAAAGATTTGTAACGAAAATTGTTTGCAAGTACGACACTCCAAAAGAATTATTGTCAGACCAAGGAACGAATTTTCTGCGCGAATCTTTCAAGGAGATGTGCCAATGATTCCGAATAAAAAGGATTCAAACTACGGCATATCATCTCCAATCAAACGGAGCATTGGAGCGTTCTTACCGAACTCTTGCAGAATACCTGAAATGTGTCATTAAAGAGGATCAAACGGATTGCGATGAGTGGTTGCCATACGCGATGTTCACGTATCACTGCGCCCACAGCGACAGGTTTCATTCCGTACGAGTCGGTGTTTGGAAAGGTAGCCGACTTACCGACGGCGCTTAAAGAAGCATCACGAAAGACGTACTCATACGACGATTATGTCTCCGAGTTACGTAATCGTCTTCGAGCCACATGGCACGTGGCGAAAGAATGAATAGAAAAAGGAAACGAAAGGATAAAGTTTGGGCATGATATCACCGCTGGTACGGTGGAATACCGCCCGGCGACCGAGTCCTCCTCCACGACACTACCTTACGCCGAGGCCGATCAACGAAGCTTTCCCCTAAGTGGACAGGGCCTTACAAAGTACAGAGCAAAGATTCCGAAGTGAACTACACTGTCTGCCGTGGACGTAAGGCAGTCCGGGTACATGTAGACCGGATTAAACCCTACGTTACCCACTGACCGGTAGAGTAGGAGGGACTACTCGCCTGACCCGCGAGCGGCCCACGAGTCGTAGATCGACACCTTCCCGTCTCGTGCCGTTGCCAAGCAACGGCCGAGCGGCCAACGTCACGCGACGGATTCGCGTACAGGTGGCGAGCTGCAACCCGACAATTTTTTTTTTTTTTAAACGAAATCATAACATAAAGGAAAATGAAATACAGTGATAAAAATAAAAGAATAAATAAATAAACTAATAAGAAATGAAATGGGGAGATAAATTAAATAAAAGAAAATAAAATTACCCACAAATGAATGAAAGAATTTATAACAAAAATAAGCGAATAGAATAGTCGAAAAAAAAGAATAAACAAATTAAATAAAATTTACAAGAAGAAAGAAAGGAAGAGCTCTAGATTTCTAAAGAAATAAAACGGATAATAAATTAAAGAAAATAAAAAGGTAAATAAATTAAAGATAGCGAGTCTAAAATAAAAATGAATACTATGCATATAAATTTTTCGAGTAAATACAACAATAAAAATTATGAATAAAAAGAAGAATAATGATGAAATGAAGAATGTACAATCATAAGAAAAAGGGAAATTTATATATATGCATTTTTTCCGAAATTATAATTTCATAGCAATACGCATGATTATCAAATAAAGAGAGGAAAATGAAAGGAAAAACAAATATAAACCAAATTTTTCGTGCATGATTACATTCCAACTCAAAAAAAAGAAAGAAAGAGAATAGAGAGAGAAGAAATCGCAATGTAAGAAAAAATAACGAGTATTCGAACTAGCAAAAAAAAGGAAGAAAAATATAACTGGCACAAAGGGTAGAATAAATAAAAGAAGATTAATAGACGGAGTAGGATCCATTATAAAATCGATAACAGGTAACTTAGATGCGAACGACGCTGCGAACATCGAACGGCAAATCACAGCGATAATGAAAAAATAAGAAACAACACAAAATGCGATGAAAGAAAACTTGCAAATCCAGCAAATTAAACTATAAATGTTCAATCGCACAACGAATCGCTTCGCGGCAAACGAAGAAACACTAAGCCGCTTAATAAACAATATACACCATGGAATGAAACATCTCGTAATAGATATTTGAACACGTCAACAATTAGACGAGAAATTAACAACTATTAGCGTAATAATCGAACCCATATTAAACGAGATACGTCAATTATCTAACTTTTGAGTAGGTTTGCTAAAAGGAATCGTTAATCCTACAATATTGCCGCCTAGACAACTCTACACCTATCTAATAGAAGCATTACCAAACCTACCAGAAGAACTGCATTTTCCGACAAAAATACGCCCAGAAAAAATTAATGAATTACTGGAAATTTCCGCATTAGGCGCATGTTATTCAAAATACCCTCACCGTTGTGAGTAGTATAGCTAGGCCCGTTCTAACACAGGTCCTCTGAGGGGGGTGCGGGGAGGGGTACTCGGCAGAGAGGCTGACGTCACGCGGGGAGGGGGAAATCGTTGGAGCGGAGGAGGGGGGGTATATATCGATTATCGATTAATTGATCATCGGTTTTTTATCTTTATATATTTAAAATTTATTGTTGATTTATTTTCGTC
>OZ023324.1:14539409-14661909 GCA_964007375.1 Ophion obscuratus
AATCCGATCGCTTCTCTCAGCGACACGGGTCAACCAACTTGGCTCTCTGGCGAGAGTCGCTAAATAATAAAATCCATGAAGTAAACAATATAAGACAAAAATAAATCAACAACAAATTTTAAATATATAAAGATCAAAAACCGATGATCAATTTATACCCCCCAATCGATAATCGATATATACCCCCCTCCTCCGATCCAACGATTTTCCCCTCCCCGCGTGACGTCATACCCCTCCCCGCGTGAACCCTCCGCCCCGCACCCCCCTCAGAGGACCTGAGTTAGAACCGGCCTAGCTATACTACTGTTGTGATAAAAAATACATTAATCAACATCACAACGAGTTGAATGTGAATAAAGTCTATCCTCTACCCGTAAGAGTAGAAAAAGACAGGGTTGCCAGAAGCTTGGAGAGCACAGTCACCAGAATCTCCCCACCATGTAGCCCAAAATCGCCTGCCGGAAACTCCCCACCAATGAGCCCAAAATCGCCGTCAAATCATAGTCGTACATATATCAGATCCTGCTTCAAACTGTGACCAATCATTATTCATCCAACTATTTTGAATCGGTTACAAAGCATTATTTGATATTTATTAAACTGTTCATTTATTACTCGTTGAAATAAAAACAATAACACAAATTTCCTTTTTTGTTATATAAACTATTAAACATTTCTATTAAACTTTTCATAACATTATATTCTCATTATATTATTATAATTTGAGAAACGTTTAAAGCTTGTTTCATTTTCTACTTTAACTTTCAGTCGAAACTTGCAGTCGACATTTTTCGGTCAACAGTCCTCCTCCGCGAACAACGTTATCGTCTCGGTCAAAATATCAACCGAGTCTTGTCCAGAAGCCGTTTCGTGTCCATCGTCAGCGACGTTGCCTTCGTGTCATAAATTTTAGCATTTAACGTTTTGTACATCATCGGTGGTGGAATAAATTACATGCAGCGAATACGCGTTGCGTGGAAGTGTGTGCGGTTTCGGAAAGTCGCATCGAGCATCTCGAAGCCCATCTTATTTCGGGACTTAATCTTCGCGCTATTCATGATAGCGCATTTCCACTACCGCATTGCTGAGTGGTAACAAAAGAACCTTTAAGGCGAATCGCGCCACGGCTTTGAATGGCTGCAAGCCTTCCGCGGTTTTGTGCATGTATACATTTGACCAGAAAGCCGATGCGCGTTCAATGATTTCAGCCGTGAAAATTTCGGACCAATCTACGAATCGGATTTTTCGTAGTTTCCCCAATTGTTGATAAATCGTCGAGCAAAAGTACAGGTAAATCCGTGACGTGAAGTGTCTTCGCCGCTGACATCATGGTTTGTGGAGACAGCTTTGTTGACGACTTCAGAATCGACATATTGCTTGGAAGCCTCTTCAGCAATTCAGTCAGCAGTACAATCAAATATTGTCGATATCTGCCATCGACGTCTTCCAATGCCCCTGTTTTTAAGTCGTATGCAGCTTCCGTATTGGTGAATTCTATGCCGAAATTCACCGCGTTGACTGGTTGGAATGCTAACGTATTTTGTAAAGCTTCCTCGATGTCTTCGAACCGCTTATTCGCCTTTTCCATGAATATTGGCTTTATAATTCGACTGGCAACTGACAATATCAGCGATGAGACAGTTTCGTAAAGTTTAATGACTTCTTCGTTTGTACTTTGAAACAAGATGTTCGCCTCGTTGACATCGCGTACCACGGACTTTAGGAATACCAAGTATAGGTGATTCGCCGAATCCTTGTACATACTATTCAGAGTTCTCGGTGTGTAACATTCCTCTTTCCCGTTGGCGATCGCCTCGAAGTTAGCTTTTAGCTCTAACCATTGGTATAGGATGCGTGTCACTGGGCCTTCCCATGCGAGCCATAGAGTGACGGACCATTGAATGAGATTCAAGAATGCTTTGTTTTGATCGTTAATGAGGTTGCACAGCTCGGTCGTTAATGAGGTTGTACGGCTCTTCCTATACCGATCAAGTTTTTTATAGATAAATTGATCTCGCTAAAGTAATCCGTTAGGCGATCGTAAAGTGCGATAGCCGTGGTCTTGACAATTTTTATGATCTCCAAATAATTAGTCTCTATATCGATCTTGCTCAAACGAAAATATCGGATGCCGATTGCCATAAATTTTCGTGTCGATACGTTGGTAGATTCGTCGAGAATTAGGGAGTATGCCTGATTGCCGACGTCGGTCACGAGATTGAACTGCAAAGCTGGCGAGATAACGTTCGTAATAAATTTTGAACACTTGGTGCAATGCATACGCAACGAGCCGAGCATCGACTTCTTTCCGAGATAGACGAATAACGTGTTTAAGTGATCCATACTGGGTACTGCGCTATGAGTAGCAATATATACCGCCAGCTTCAAGTCGATCATCTTGCTTTTATCAGAAACAACGGCGATACCACAGGAGTCGAGCAGTTGTTGTTTGACGAATGTGGAGGCATTGTCCCGCTGTGATTTTTCCCTGCGATGGTTCTCCAGATCGTTTTTTTTTTTTGGCGCGAAAGGAGCTTTTGCAAAACGTACAATACGCCTCCTGATTACAATTTTTATTGTCAGAGTTATTCTGCAATCACCCTGCCAATAATGGAAGCATAATAAAATCAATATTGTGTCATTATAAGTATTATTCATTACCCAAGACAAAAATGGTCGTCCCTTTGAACTCTGGCAAACTTTCCTAGGCTATTCTATATTTTTTCCTTCATATTTTCCAAATTTTCCCATTTTGAACGTCGATTTGTTCCCTTTACTTCTCAATTACATACGAAATTTATAAAATGTTATTCAAAATAACATCTTACTCAAAGTTTAACGTAGTACAGTGCCGCTTATCATTTGTACGCCTCTTTCCCGGGTAACCTAAAATGTCGAAAATGGCGACTCTGAGTATACCAGGTGACAGCCAGTTTCAGGTACAGCCTATGAAAATGTACTTAGTAGATCCGATACTCTTCATCGAGACAACGAGAGTGAAGTCAGCCGCCGACCGTGGGTGGCACTATTGCAAGTTACGACTGCCAGTTATGACTTGCACAAGCGCCACTGACGGCCGACGGTAGAATTTACTCTCGCTGCCTCGATGGAGAGTGTCGACTCTACTGAATACATTTTCATAAGCTCTGTCTGAAACCAGGGATCAGCACCCTTATTGTCCTAACTTTTTTTGCGTCAATGCCACTGCACGTCATTGCTATCGATAGGTACGGGCAGCCATGCGCGTTAAAAATATCCTCGAAATAGTGTTGTCGATGCAGGTCTCAGAAAAATTAAACAAAATTCGGCGGAACTTTCAGTTAGCTTATTAAAAAATATATAAAGGGCGGTATTCATAGTCAGATCTCAAATGCACTCCAAGATCGTCTTCGCCAAGACGATCTCATTAGACCGCGGCGTTCTTAAGATGCCGTATATTTCATAGTTCCGAAATAAGATGATCTTCGTGAAGACGGCGCTGTTGAAGATGGTCTTATTTGAACGGAAGCCGTCTTGACAAAGCATTTGCTTGAGACCGTGCTTGTTCGGCGTTCGGGTAATATCGGAAATTTACCGTTGTATCGACCAATCATAGATGAGAACGCGGTTTTACGAGCCGCCATATGTGAAATTTGATAAATGTCAAAGTGAATAAGGTCTCAGCAATTGCTTTGTCTATTGTACTCGAATAATTATTTTTGAATAATAACAAAATCGAAATCCAAAATGACCTCGAAAAGCAAGCATTACACCCCGCTTGAACGAAAATTATTGCTGAATTTTATAAGTGAACAGAAAGACATCATAGAAGCCAAGAAAAGTGATGCATCAACGCTAAAAATGAAAAAAGTCGCGTGGGAGAAAATTACAGAAAAATACAACAATTCGAAAGAAGTTGTACACACGGTAAGTGAAATAATCTTTTACTTCATGAATGTTTTATTTTTAAGTCACGACGAACGCAACAAATTTCCTAATTATACTTGAGTTCGAATTTCCTCAGAGAACAATGGACCAATTGAAAAAATTGTGGATCAATCTCAAGCACATCCAACGAGATGCCTTGACTCAAGAGAAGCAGGCTTGTATGGCAACTGGAGGTGGTCCGCCATTGCCTCCTGCTGAACTCGACCCAGAAGTAGGCATGATCGTTCCTCATTTAATGGATGTGGCACCGACAAATTTTTCGTCAAATATAGTCGTTGAAGATGAAGAGGGTAATTAAGCTTTTTACTCATCCTACATTACTCGTACCTAGATATAATAGATGGTAACAAATGAATAGATCAACAATGTTTCACAATGTTTCCCTAATTAGTTATATAATTTAAATCCACTAATAAAGACGTACAATTTATAAATTATAAAGACATGATATCTGGCAAAGTAACCAAAATGCGATGTATAATATAGTATATATAAAAAGTGCATGGTGTTTTTTAGTTGCAGATTACTTGATCAAAGTTATGAAGCAGCGAAATGATGGAAGTGTAACCGATGAAGAGTATTTAGATGAAGCTTTATTGATGGAAACTCAAGACGAAGGCGAGGACGTGCACGCATCTGGATGTTCAAGTGAAATCAATCAAGGTAAAATAAATAAGTGAAATGATTCACTAGTTACGAATGTTAGTACAAAAGTGCAATCATTTTATAATTACATATAAATGGATAATTTGTATTATTCCAGTAATCCCTGCGCACCGTCGAGAGAAGTACGGAGCGGATACTAAACAACATCCAAGAAAGAAGTCTGTGTCTATCGCGTCATCTGCCAACAGAAAAATATCACGAGAGGCCGAAAAACTGCATAGGATTGCGGCGCTCTGTCAGCAAGACCAACTCTTGTTTCAGATAAAACGAAATCATGAAATGAAGGTTGCAAAAATGACAGAACGTCATTTAAGCAGGATACATGAATTACAAATCGAAAAATATGAATTCGAATTGAGAAAAGCCAAAGCTGAAGCCGAACTAGCAGAATTTTTACTTGCCAAAAAAAAAAACGATGTATAGGTTTTGTTTTATCGGGTTTAAGGACAATTCGATTAAGTGTTACTAATAAGTTATTTTATCAATTATAATTCAACTGTAGTAAAGATTTGTTTAGGTTCGTGACTAATATATAGATATTAATAATATAACCAAAGCATCTATGATATCCTTAATACTTTCGTTGATTTTATTGGGAACTTTATAAAAGTTTGTTACAATATTATAATTTGTTCTGATATACGGTTATAAAATATATATATATATATATATATATATATATATATATATATATATACATCAGAACAATATATGTTTTCACACATTATTGGATTGCGTCATAATACCGGATGCAATAACATAATTCATAGGCCAGACAAAATATATTTATTAATTTTGCAATCGTCTGCAAATTATACATTCTTGAAGTTAAAAAATCTATTATACTTGGCATCGCGTAACGCTCGCGAAGAGCGCGAGTGCGAGAAAGAGCGCTGAGAAGCAGAAACTGATTTTTCTTCCTGTCGCTTCGTATAACGAGAATAATACCATTTAAATCATGCTCTCTAATGGAAGAATTTAGCGATCGAAGACTGATCTACACGTTTAACTTCTTTCTTTTATTGAAAGAGCCGCTCGATTGAAGCTTATCGAATCAGGAAACCCTCTCTAGGCTGCCAATGTGGGGATTGACCCGGGATTACTTCTTCCTCGTCGATTGGATCTTCTTCCGGAAGAATGTTATCCAGAGTAAGGGATAAATTGTGCAAGACAGCACACGCTACGACTATTGTGGTACTGCATATTAATTTTGTGGCAAGGCCTTTCGATAGGCATGGAAATCTGCGTTTCCATATTCCAAATGTCGTTTCAACGACTTGTCTTGTCCTTTGTTGTACAATGTTGTAGCTATTTGGAATTAAAAAGTTGCAGAATCAATTTTTTTGCATCCATCTTTTAACGATTAAAGTAATCTTTCTCATGTATACCTTCGCTCTGCATCTGTCAGAGGATTTTCCAGGGGTGTAAGCAAAAACGGAAGGCAAGGATATCCAGCATCTCCAACAAGGGCTCCGGTTAGCTGCCCCTCATAATATTTCATATAAAACCTAGAATTTTGAAAAATTCGGCTGCCGTGCTGGCTTCCGGGCCATTCTGGGACGATATCCAAAAATTCCATGCGCGGACCTACTACAGCCTGTACGATTAGAATTTTAGATGGTTCTTATTCACAAACAGATGTAATCGCAATCCTGTAGACTCCATTAGCAATGTGTATAAAATATACCTGGACATTTAACGAAAAATATCCCTTGCGATTTCTGTAGACTTCGTGAATGTTTTCGAATTTTGTATGTGATAAGCGTATGTGAGTGCAGTCGATAGCGCCGTCAATTGCAGAAAGACCGATGCCGTCTCTGTTGGCTCCAAGTTGCCGAAAAAGTTGCCGATTTTCTAATCGAGTTTCTTCTGACATTGGCATTTTAATAACGGTGAACATTTCAGCCGCAAGTAACGTAGAAATCCTAAATATTATCCTTGACACTGTTGATTGTGACACAGGTATCAAATCTGCATTGACGAGCTGCACAGAATAATGTATAATTATAAATTACTTGTTATAACCGGCGAATATAATATTATGAATTATTTTTTGTTAGCCCCAAACTAGATGTACAGTTTGCGGAAACAAGACTTACCTGAAAACTTGCCGTAGCGTAGAATCGCAGACAAATTAACAATTGAAATTCTGGTGAAATTGGTAGTCCACGATTATTAACTTTAAGTAAATTATTTCGGATCCTGGGTAATATCCCATGTATGATGCTATGTTTAGAAAACCGAAAACGTCGTTTAAATTCAGTTTCGCCATAGAACTCGAATGGATTCTGGCCGTCTCGTATGTATCGTTTTGGAGTACGCGGGACTTGTTGAACATTTTCTTCTTCAGATGATTCGTCCGAATCCGTATAATCCATGTTATCCGTATTATACAGATTCAGCAAATCGTTGAAATGGGACATTGCAATAATTCGATTGATTGCGTAGTCCAAAATTCTCGATTTACTTATTCACTGCATTTCTAACCTCAATTACCACTTTCACATGTACCACATAACAACTTGTACTCGTTTATTTTATATAATGTCACCACAGTCCAACAATACGAAAACACCGGTTTCGTACATTCCGAATTTCGTTGATTAATTAAGGGCACTTTTTTTGAAAGTCAGTTTGTACATCTGCATACAGCTTTTGATATGCGAGAGATAAATGAGACGCTGCTTAAGACGACTCGAACCACGTCTTGGTCAAGACCATCTTATTTACGGTCTATTTCTCCAAATAAGCATGTCATAATTGACTATGAAACCTTGCACTATTGAGACATTGCTTATTTTGAACAAGACTGGACTATGAAACTTGGAATAAGCAAGAGTTTTATGAGATGATCTTCGTTAAGACTATCTTATTTGTCGCGTCTTATTTACCGACTATGGAACTACAGCGCTATCTTGAGACACGTTCTGAGACCATCTTAGTTGACGATTGTCTTAAGATCTGACTATGAATACCGCCCAAAGATCGATCATTCGATTGCCCTTTACTGAATTATTTATATATCGAGAGAACAAAAAAAATCGCGCACAACAGATTTTATGTTGGAGTGTATTTCTTACGTGAAAAATATATTTTCGTATACGATTTTTGGGATTGATTGGGTTTCTTTGCGTTTTTTTGTCGTTTTGGGGTTTCTTTGGGATTGGGTGGGATTATTTGGATTCGTTCGGGTATCGTTGGGTTTGTTTGGATTTAAATGCATATATGTATGCGTTTGAGTGAAATGCATAAAAACTTGAATAGCCTAAAATCGCCGACTTAAAATTTAGATAGCCCAATTGGCCGATAGGCGAATTGGCTTGCATTTTTTGTCGCCGTTTTCCGACCGAGATAGCTTAAATGGTGACAAATCGCCCAATCTGACAACCCTGGAAAAAGACACGATTCGATTCATAGAAACGACCGTAAACAATGTTATAATTGATCGAGAGCGTCGAGAATATCTGTCATCTGAAAAACGCGAGACAAATAATACGATCAGGAGCGCCATGCGAACTATCGACATTTTTAGGAAAAGACCTCGACAAAGCGAATTGTACACATCGTTTAGTTAAATTGGAAAATTCTTTGTCCATTTCTCTGGAACAAGAATGGCAATGGATATATGTAGCCCCGAGACAGTAGCTCTCACGATAAACTGTAAAAACTCTGCGAGAACTCATGCAGCAATTGCTGGAACAGGGTTATTGGCTTTGGATGGGAAATGTTCCGTCACCTCCATAGATTTTGAGGTTGAAAATTTGAAGGAAACTGTACACGAAAAAATCCTACAATTTCTACCGCCATTCAATGTATCCTTTCTGGCTATAAAAAACGAAATACCTCAACCTTTAATATTGGAAAATATTCCTCATACGATAGTTGATGATCTATACGAAGTTAACAAAATTGGCGAACGAATCGAAACATTGAAAACAAAATTAAACAAAAACTATGCCCTCAGCGGAATGATTCCCTTCGCAATAATTATATTATATCTCGAAATTAAAGGGCCGCAACGGCGATGTTTAAATGTCGCATCGCCGAACGACGACCTTGCTGACGTAGCTCCGGCCAGACCGCGAGCTGCTAAACGCTAGGCAACAGCTGACTCGCAATATACGCGAGTCATATTCACGCGAAATACATCTCGCACACGCACAACGTAAATGTGTATGAAAACAAAACAAAGGAAATTCGAAATATTCAAATTTCGAAGTATTATTGTAAGCCGAGAGACGACCGAGAGACAAAACTCGCCAAAGATATGAAAAAAATGTATTTTATCGCCGAAATTGGGAATTTCGTCTTCCCAAGGTGTAGGAATGCTGTGCCCTGGAAAGACAGGAATTTTCATATTGCTAACGCATGAAGTTCAAAGACCCCATGCGACGATATCGAGCCCGATATTTCACAAGCCCGATATTCCGTTCGACTCAGCCGGAAAAACGCTGAATCGCTATCGAACGATTCGAACGTTCTCGAACGATTGGTTGCGAAAACCTGAGTTAACAATTAGCCGAAAGATTCAATCAAAAGGCAGTCTTCGGCCAGAAGCCGAGGAGGTCGGTCTCAAGGCATAAAAAATAACTGTAATATTGTTGCCTAATTTTTAATAAAATATAAGTTCTTCAAGTTGCAATATCCCGAGTTGGAGATTTACTCGGAACGGGAAAAGTCCCCACATACCCTTGCCCTCGATCATCCGGCAACCCACGGTGTCAATTTACTCGAGAGCGAAATTCCGTAGTCTCTGCGCATCGTCAGAAGCCGGGGCACAACAAACCTTTTGAATGCCTCGGAGATTCGAAGACAGGCCTTAAGTACACGAGGAATTGTTAAAATACCAACCTACGAATCCAAAACATCTGGCACTTGGGATTGAATGTTTAAGGATCATTATCGAATCGTACTAAGAACAATTCATAACAAGACGATAATTGTCTTGTGCACAACTTTACAACAAAGCTGTAAAATGTATATCTATAAAATAGCTATAAAAATATAGAGTATTGAATTTAGATATATCCATAGGTCGGACAATAGCAATAGAGGGATAAAAATGAGGAGAGACGATAGTGCAATAAAACAAGTCATTAACACTCAGTTATTCTTTACGATCTTTGATTTCTGTAAGTAGCAATCTTTCAAATTTCAACCTCGCGTAGAACAAACAATGTTGAGACTAGAAAATATTTATGTTTTCGCTTCGAAGTCGGAAAATTCAACAACTAATCATTGTTAAAGTTGGTCTTAAGCCGTATTGATTTCGCATACAGGTCCTAAATCAACAACAATGCTGGGTTCTTTAACCGATTAATATCCTATTGCATTTGGAGGAATTGCATATGAAAGATTTTACCTGTACAAGTTAAAGTAATCTCTTCTTTTTGTTTTAATTGAATTTATATACAAGCAAACAAATGCCCTGCCAATATTCAAAATGTTCTCCATTATTTCTTATGGCTTTACCCCACCTTTAGGGAAACTGACAAATTCCTTCACCAAAGAGACTTAGCGGTATTAACAAAAAATTTTAATCGCTTTTTCAGTCCTTGCCGACTACTTGGAAGTGCTCGTTAACTAGTATATATATATATATATATATATATATATATATATATATATATATATATATATATATATATATATATATATATATATATATATATATATATATATATATATACATATATATATATATATAGCTTGTTAACTAGTACTTGTATATATGGTAGTCGGACGGGGGATAATTTACTGAGTAAGCTGGGAGGGGGAGAACTTCATATCCCAAATCACAGAAAAAATACTTCGTCCCTTTTATGACATACGGTCGAGAATTTTTGTTACAGAATCACTCGCCCGCATTAACTGCTAGTTTAAGGCCTCTACTGTTGCCTCCGGCGCTAGTATAAGACCTGTACTGCTGCCTTCGCTCCCCTGCTCCAATACATGGCTTGAATGGATAAGTTATTGTTAGTATAAGTCCGCATTAATAGTCTAGTAAGCGCTTCTCTCTGGTTCCTGCTGTCCACGGTCGTCTTGTTTCACATTAAAAGCATGCACTCTTATGCTTTTCACCTGTGAACCCCTATCTATCTCAATTGGGGCTTCATCTTAGAACTAACAGGTGAAAAGTTTCCATCGTCGGCATAACCACACTTCTCGAACCGAACTCTTTTGGCATATGTGTGTATCTCACTCTGGATCAGTAGCGATATTGCGCCTCAACTCGTCGATCAGATAAATTCATCGAGCCATCAACGATCGTGATCAAAACTGATATCGTCGCCCATCACAGCAGCTGCCGCTCAGTCGATCAAGTCAATCGCCGATTTACCACCTGCCGCTAAACAGGCTGCTCTCAACAACTGCTCTCTCAACAGAGCTGTGACCTGCCTGCCGGTATTAGCGGGCAGTGGCGCACCTTGCCGGTAAGCAGAGAGAGACGGATATTTCGATTAATCAAGCAGCGTAGCGATCCGTGCTTTGGATCTCTGCCTCGCTGCTGTGCGCATCGGCGCCCAGCGACGGGCGTCCATATAGCGTTAACATGTCGAGCTTTTCGCCAATTAACACCAGACGGCTTACTGTTTCGCCTCACACTAGTTGACGAGCCTTGGACCTCAGTGACGATGAATCACTGTACGAGGAGCCATCTGCCTTCTCTCTGCCCAACACGGAAAAATACGTCGAAGGGTTAAAATCGAACGTAAAAAAAAGGCATGCCGTCACTTACAAGTAAGCTATTTGGCAATAAGAGTAGTATAGAACGTAGGTGGCTAACTATGCGCTCGCTTCAGCCTATCTTCAGACAGTTGCGGTGCTCGAGTCTACAGATTCCATGAACAATTTGGTCGAGTTGGGCTCGGCTTTAAAAACGGGGTAGCAGATAAGTGTGCTGAGAGGTGCAAGGCCAGTTAGGCTAATCGTGTGACCTATGCCAATGTCATGACAAATTCTGTCAAAGACCACACAAAAAGAACAAACGGCCCAGTTTCAACGACCAAAAACGTGTATATCGGACCACAATCAAGCAAGGTCGGGAATTTCGCCGTTTCTGATGCTACTAAGGCAGCCGTCTTCTGGGTCGTCAACGCGACTGAAGCCGGAATGAAGGTGGCAGGTTAAAAGAGCAAGAGATAAGGAGATCAGGCTTGAGGTACATTTGGTTGATCTCAATAGATTAAAATTGCTCACAATGCTAAAAAATGCTGGGCTGGAGGCCAGGGAAGACAGGGGCTTGCGACCGAGGATGCGCGTTCGGTGCATCCCGCTCGATTTGGAACCTACGGAGTTCGTGGTATACATTTTGAAGATAAATGCACCAGAGGAACTATAAAATGCAGTCAAGGTTATTTGCGCATTTCAACCACGCGCATCAGGCGAGAAACAATGTTATTGAGGGAACTGCTAAGATCCGCAACACCTTTCTCGGCCGAGAACGAGTATTTGTTGGTTGGAATTTTTTCCCTATCGAGAATTATGTCAAAGTACTACAATATTACAAATGTCTTGGTTTCGGGCAAATGGCAGGCAACCGGATGGGCAGTGCCCGGCGCGGACAGTGTAGCGGTGGTCATGAGATGCAGGAATGCAACAACAAAAAGAGTGAGCCTGGTTATGCCAACTACAAGGCGGCAAAAATAGACGACAAGCGCTCCGCCATGGATGGCGAAAAATGCCCAATTCTTAAGCGGCGCATTGAGGAAAAGGTCGGCCTTATAAACTAATCGTAATGGCCTCCCCATCGATTGAACTCAGCGGTAATCTTCAGATAGCTAATGTCGCTTCCCAGTCGTTACTGGCCAAGGATCACTTAGATACTTTCAGGATCCTCTTCTCCCGGGATCAGTGATACATTGTGTGCATCTCGAAGACCTGGCTTAAACCTGACATACCTTATAGATTGGTATTCTCCTCACGTCTCCGACCACCCAACTGGATGGTATTCAGCACTAAATGGAAGTCTCTAAACGGTAGCAACATCAGTCGAAGTCATTCCCGTAACTCTTATGGCGTCTGGCCACCTTGGCCGATCGAAAATTGGGTATATTTAAAAAAAATTAACTCGAAAGTATGGGCCGGAATATTTTCATTTTCTTACACAACGTCAGAAAGGGCTTTAAGAATAACGTTAATAAATTTCCGTTCAAAATAGTAAAAAAAATGGCGCCGTTATGCACATCACCGCGGAGTCCTTCCGCACGATACGCGCGGTCGTTGTCCCAGCTGTTACCTGGTCATGTTAAATCTGAAAAAAATCAGCTTATTCGTGAGTACTGTCGCCACAATGGAGCGTAGTGGTTTTTTTTCGACCATTAAAAAAATTAGGCTGAGCCGAAGAAAAAAATTCACATTTTTACCGAAATTTTTCGAGAAAAAACAATAGTAAAACAAAAACTCATCAAGTTATCGCAAAAATCCTAGGTGACATTTTAGATAATGTATCTAAACGTATTATGTAGACATTTTAAAGCAATCGGACGGATAGTTTACGATATTTCGATCGTTCCAGTTCAAAAAATGTAGTTTCGAGATAATCGCAAAAGAAAATAAATGTGCGGTTATTCGGCTGACGGTGCGGTTTTTGCGAGTCTTACCTTCAATCAGCGATTCCTGGGCCATAGACGTCTCCTTCGGCAGCTGATTGAGAGTCTTGGGCCGTTTTTTTTTTGGGCCGACGAACAGCACGAAAGCTCTTCGTGCTGTTCGCGCATCTTTTATATTATTTTGGGCTCGAACGTTTGCTGTAGTGCAGGACTCCTCGTCGACTGCAGTGCAGAAACTGTAGCAGCGATCTCCAATGGTTAGGTTCAACACATTCATCATCAGCCGAATACTCTTATACCCATCGTTGAAAGTGCTGGTAGCAATGTAAGTGGCAATTTCGATGATATTCGCACCGCTAGAATTCGTTTATGGGGCCATCGATCAGATGACGGCGTTGACGCTTTCATTACTGTTTTGCGTGAAGCCTCCTTCACACCCTTCTAACAAATCATCTGAAGTGAGGTCCTCATAAATAGGTCGAATGGCATCTTGAACATTTTAAGGTAGTGTATTCTTATGCGTATATTCATCTAAAGTGCCCATCGCTTTTGATATTTGCCAAGAGCACCACGAATCATTTTCCGGAGGACAATTGTCATGCTGCGGATTTTCGTCGGTCGAGATCTTGTGCATGAATTTTGCCCAAATCACTTTCTTCATTTCGTCTTTTGAATGGGAGAATCTTCGAATAGCGAGACCGTAATATACCGGTAACTCGTTGATAAGCTTGTCGGTTAGCTTTCCTTTGCCACCAAGACTGCTTTTTTATTTATTTTTTAACTTTACGAAGTCGTGCGCCCATTCCTTTCTGCACATGACCTATGCATTCTTTTTTCATCACTTTTTCTTCGTACGGATTGGCGTCAACAATTCCTTTATACGTTTTTGAATCTCCATCCCCAACGTTATTTACGTAATGGACATTATATTTCTCTATCGACCTCGAAAATATTTCCACTTTGCAGTAAAAATATTTATTTATTACATCTATCACTTTTGTTGAGTAATATTCAATAATCGGCGATACGCCATAATGCGAAGAGTAACCTCGTTTGCGCCAAGTTCCATCGCTAGAAACAGTCAACCCTATGCCTTTTCCCATTTTTGTTCTTATTTCACAGCATTTTCCATTGATATGTTCCATACACATTCTGCAGCAGTATATATCGCTTTCAGTAAATCCATGATGCCACAAAATTTATTAATTCCTTTGTGACCAATTCCCAACAATCGAAATGCGAATACGATTCGTCGATTTATGTCATACGCCTTGTGGTTAATAAACCCAGTCCACGGATACTCGATTCCGAAAACTTAATGTCACCGTTGCACTTTTTGCACTTCACGACGTTACTAATCGCAGAGAAAAAACGGTCACAAAGTTGATAATTCGATATCCGAAATTTCCACAAATCGGTACGTCGATTTCTTCACTGGCCTTCAATTTTTTGCCGATCGACTCGTACTCGCCTCTTCCTGCTCCATTCCGTATCGATTGAGCGGGTGATATTTATTTTTTATACTACTCGATCGACGTCTTTGACTCCTCGAACCCTTTTCGTCCACATAATGTCGAGATGTTGGTTTTTCTTCCATTTTTTTGTGACATTATCATTAGAATATTTTCACGTGCTTCTGTGTTGCTTGTCGAATATTGAATGACGCCCGTGAAATTAGGAATAACGGGTCTGGCTTCAGGGAAGCGTTCTCACACTATACTAGGTAACACAAAGTAAACGACTAATCTATACAAAAGAACACAATAGGACAGCTGTGTGAGCTACACTGTGCCCGTTATAAACACGGATCGAACCGCACGGTCGACCACCCGCAGCGGCTCAACCTTCCTGCCGAAAAGTAACTGTAGATTGGTCAATTTTGCGTTTTTCAATACGTACTATGGCTTAAATTGTTCTTAACAGTTAAGAGTTTATTAAAGAAAAATGAAAGAAAAAAAAATTACATGGTGGCCAGATGTCTTAACCGCGGAGGCACTCGAAGCCTAATGAAATCTCCCTTTCACACATCTCTCTTTTTCCGCTGATCCCGGCTATTGCGCTAGGCATTGGCAACAAAGAGGGAAATGAAATTGTATGCTCTCAGCCCTTCCAAATGTGACACTCGCCTTAGCATACTGCACAGACCCACTATAGCCTGCTTAAGAATATGCGTGCAACCCTTGCGGGCAATTAGCTGTAATATCGAAAATGTGAGGCTCGGTTCTCCATGTAACTTAACTTAAGCCCGGCCATCGCCCAGCCATCGCGGAAACCGTACCCCAGCCAGCTACGGAGCCCGTTCTGCGACCCCCCCCCCCCCCCCAAGCCCACGGCTGTACATCTATTTCGTTTTACCTCCCTTCCCCGTCATCATAGATATCCGTCGTGGACCCGGATACAGCAGTCTTGGAGTCTCGCCACTGTTACGCAATGGATACTCGCAAATCGGGTTTGACACCGTGACTCTCCGGCCTCCTTCTTCCCCCGGGCACCGCCTCGCCGTCAAGACGATTTTTGCGAGTGAGCCACGACCTCGAGTTTTGCGCTTTTCTTTTCTTTTGTTCCGTAATTTCCATTCGAGTCTCTGAAATTGTCAAGATCTTCCGCCTTAGTTTCTTTCTTTTTTTTTGCGTTTGAGTTCTTTTTTCCTTTGTGTATGTGTAAGCGGGTGTGCGGGAGAGCCGAACACCTATTCGGATTAGGCGTACAAGGAGGCTGTTTCTCGCGCGTTTCACCTTGCCGCTCTCTGCGTTACAATAACGCGCTTGCATTTTGCCGATTCTCTTTCGCGTTCCTATCGTTGCCGCTGCTGGTTCGGGATCACATTCCGTAACCCCCCCACTTTCCCCTCTCCCACTCGTTCACAAAACTCGTCGTTCTCTGTGCAGTGCGTGTTACCCATGCATTTCCCTCCGCGTCGTCCCGTGCTTTCCAGCACACTTTCCCGTGCAAGACCCCCCTCCCCCCCCCCCGTTCGCACAGCCCTTTGCACAGCATTTTCGCAGTCCCGCTCGAGCTAATTCCTCGCCAACCCGCTGGCTCTCTCGCGCCTGTAGTGACCTGTTGTAGTTAAGCCGGTGGCCGGCTTCACCGTCTTCGACCGGGGTAAACATAACCCTTATTACCGATGATATTAAAAATTAGCACTAGTCCTGAAATATCATTTCATCTGGTTCGGCGATAATTTGAATCACTCACTCTCCGACGCCCTCCCTTGCGCTGTCACTCGTATACCCTCGTAAACTTCCGCGCCATGAGATACCACTCGCTCGCGACTTGTTAACTCGCTCATACGAGGTGGCACTCAACACTTTCAAAATTATATTGAGCCCCCCCCCCCTGTCGACTAGTATTGTACAAGTTAAAGGCGCAAGTCGTGTCCCTAGTACGGACGCCCCCGTTTCTGTGCCACCTTCGCACAAACCGGAATTATTGAGAAGTAAACATTAAAATATTTGTATTACTTTAATTTGGATATATGTATACATGTACAATTTTACATGTATACACAGGCGCACGTGATCCATGGAATGGGCTACAGAGAATAACAAATATTCATGTCAGTACATTTTGTTGTACTGAAAAAATAAAATAATGTTTTTCTCTGAAATTTTTGTGATTTTTTTAAAGCCTTATTCCTTCCGTTCCGAAATTCTTCAAAATTAAGCTATTTTAAAGACAACAAGATAGAAAGCTCCCTAAAGTAATTTCTTATAGGAGTATTTCTCATTAGGAGGGACGGGCGTCGTTTTTCTTCTGTAAATGCACAACAGTAATTCAGCTATTTATAGGAGCAGACGTTTCGTCAAAGTCTTACTCATTCAAGCCTTTGCTTGAATGATACTTTGTATCCATACCGTCCGTGACATATTCGTAACCGCAGCCGTAAGGTTTTCGCGGATAATGTTGCTGGATGATTGGAATTCGGATACAATGATTAGTCAACACTTTTTGTCTGCGGTTACGGATAATTACGGAACGTGAGTATGGCTTTATGCGCGAATATTAGCGAAAAACTGGAAGGGTGATTTTCGCACCTGTATTGCAAGATATCGATTACACAAAAACGTAAAGTGGCTATTGTTCGATCCTTTACGTATGTACAAAGTTATATTTCTATGTAACGAAGACCGTTGTTGGATTGGTAGGATAAGCAGAAAAAGTGAAGAGCACAGCATTATTATTGAATAAAGGGCGCTTCACTAAGAAATAAAAATCGCGTATCGCGGAAGAGCACTGCTCCCTAAGTATTGAATCTAATAGATGATGATAGCATAAAACTCAGTGCAGATGCCTCTACGACGCTATTTCTTATGTAAACACATTCGGAGACACACGATTTTGTAAGTTGAAGGAGTTAGTCTGGGGAGTTTAGCGACTCTATAACCAACATGACTAGTTGTTTTTTACCCAGTGTATTGCGTCCATAAAGAATCAAGAGTAAGTTCAGTCCCACATAGTGAATAAATTTAGATTCTGAATTATTGCCTCATTGCTGTTCGATATTTAATTGACTGATGGAGACTCTAAAAGTTGAGCATTTGGCTAATAATGTACATTATACATGTTTTGAACATTGTGTATTTCCGTGTTTTGGGGGCGCAAATATTTTATCCGGCTTCCTGCGGCTTACTTATCAATTTGAAAGAAATCGAATACGACGAAGCCGAACCCATCGTGATCGTCTTGCACCGACCAAGTCAAAAATACCTGATGATTCAAAAAAAGGTGGTGAATACATCAATCAATTTTCGATAATAATGAAAACACCCCACGATTTATGTTTTTAAACGAAGTGTACCTGAATTTCAATGATTATTAAACCCGGGATTTTTTCGAGGAGTTAAACCCCGCCCGGTTATTGTTTTCTCTTTCATGTCTGTTGAGCTTGAAATAAGTGTAGATAAAGACATCATTGCTAAAAGACAAAGGAAAATAATGCCAAATCATTTACGTTTGTGTATTAAATATTAGTGAATTAGGAGGACATCTACGTATTGTACGTACGTAATACGAGCTGTTTGAATAATTGTAATAGAACCTCATATGCGGGTACTTTCGTACGATTAGGAACTAAAGGGTGCCTCTAATTGACCTGACATTTTAATTTGTTAATAAAACGTATTATTTTTTTGAAAAGTACGACGGCTTTTATTTCAATATATGGTACAAACATAGAGGTTATGTGTGGAACACATTATCCGAAAAATGGCCGCCTCGTCCCTGTTTGCAAACGTTTACTCTTTTGACGTGTCACGTACGACGTTATTCTCTGATTTCTTTGGACCAACACACACGTAATTGTACACGTACGAGAAGTAATAGAGTCAGCTACTTTTATTTTTCACGGCAACCAAAAATATAAGCGTTCAAGATACCTATCATAATTGTATTGCTTCTCACACACCATAGACGCGTGCCTCACAGACCATAGCGAAGATATACGCTTTCCTTGTTTATCAACTGGACACAATACCTAATGCATGTATTTTCGTGTAGCGAGTCGCTCCGCTATTTTTTCCCGCTCTGCATGAGAGCAGTAATAAAAGTTTTCCGGCCGGAGCCTCAAGCCCTATGATAGGGATCGGCAAGGCGACATGGTAGAGATCCAAAATATCCAACCTTTATTGCTTTTCAGAAGAGGTCGAACTCTCGGATAATAGACGAAAAATAGTTCTTCTCTGTGCCCAAATTAAGAGAGTAGCCCTTCTCGCAAAGTCATCTCGCCCTTATAAAACCTCCTTATCTCGACGACAAGCGCGCAGTATAGCCGAAGTTTTTTACGCCGATACACCGTTCGTAATCCAGGTCTTCCGTAGAAGAGAGTGATCGGACAGTAGTATCGGACGTATATTATAATGTATCAGTTTTCAACCAAAATTTTCACGCGTCGTTACGCTGTCCGAAATCCGGGTCTTCGGTAGAAGAGTGTGATTCGGCGTAATTATTGGAGTCAATTTATATTGTTTTGTAATCAAAGGGGTCAAATGACCAAATATTTCAAGTACAAATTATTGTTATTCCGCGACCAGATCTCTAGAAGATTGTGAGAGTACGCGTGTGTGTTTAAAGAAATATTCAACGAAAGCAAGAATACGTTATTGTAAAGTGACGACACCGCTCCTGATTGTCAAAGGTATTTTTCACATTATAAATTTACTTGGAATATACCAAATTAATATTTCATCGAGTGTTTATTAATCTATTGTGTGACTCAAGACATTGAAGTCCCTTTATTACCAATTTCATAAATCCATAAAAGAAACAAGATCTCTCGAGGTCTCACAGCAAACGTTCCCACATAATTATTATCCCGAAGAGCACTTGTGACTCATTAGGGTAGTAATCGGAGTAAAGCGTTTACCGCTCAATGCTTATAACTCTAAAAACATATATCTTTTCTAAACGGCTTCGGACGTAACAGACGAAATTTTCATTAACATTTTGGCATAAATGCTGACTTATTTTATATGATGGACCAATTGCTTCCTTAAGCTCCGGAATGGTCTATGGATCATTGACATACATTTTTCCTTTCAGAAAACCCCAAAGAAAAAAGTCAAATGGCATCAAATCGCACTATTGTGGTGGCAAATTCACATCGCCGCGGTGCGAGATAAGAGGGACAAGAAACTTCGTCTGCAATAACTGCATTGTTTCGCCCGCAGTGTGGGAGGTGATGCCATCTCGTTGAAAAAATATGTCTTCGAAGTCGATGCCGTCTATGCCATTTATCGGATATTGTATTCCACACATATTTCCCATGTTTGCACCATCTTATATACAAACAAAAATATTCGTATTTTTTAAATAAATAATACGTTTCATTAATAAATTAACATCTCAGGTCATTTTGAGACACCCTTTAGTATAAGACTGTACTAAAGTTTCAGGACCCTCTTTACATGTACCTCCAGGCGCATCGATCATTCACAGAGCCAAACTTTTGAACCTAATGACCTCGGCGCTCTAAACAGTTAATGGCCCCAAATATGAAGATGTTCCTTTTTTTAAATAAGTGTATTTATTTTTTTCGACAATTACGGCCTGAAGTTATATCTACGCACCAATAGCGTGTTTACGTATGTACTTTAATGTTCCAAATAACAAAAACGTGTAGTTTGGAATTAAAGCGCATTTTATTTCTTAGTAATAGAAATAGATATTGCTTTATTTTTGAGAAGTATATAACTTACTCTTGGATGATGAATGGTTTTTTCCAATGTCCGCCAGCGACCTGATAATCGGCAATCTCGAAATATTGTTGTCCTTGCGTCTCTCGTGCTGATGTCGATGTTTTACCAGTAAAGCTTCCCGTACCTATTATCGAGTATAATAAGAAATTACATGTTAAACCAGCAACGAAAATTCAACGGCATCGACAACATGCAAAAGAAGTCTGTTCCTCGCGTTGTCGACGAACTATAAATATAGTCATGACCTACAAAGACGCAATCGGAATATACATATTTTTGGATCGTGTGATATGAATTAGAAATGAAAAATTGATAAATTCAGCATTTTTAGGGTTGCTATGAAATGACAAAAAAATTATATACTCCAGTAAATCATAAGCTCCAGTTCACACGAGTGTCACGCACATGAACCGATATGTGTGTGTATGACTGTAGCCCGTGATTTATTTATCGACGAAACGCGACTAGCCCCGAGACTGGGAAGCGAAACTGGGAACGGCTGCATGGGTGTAGGTTTTTGGCAGTTTTCCAATACCTATGGCAGAAATGCCATGGTGAATGCGATATAGGCGGGGAAGTCGGCTACGGCCGCAAGGTGGGGATGACGAGTGGAATAGGCGGGGAATGTATTAAAGGGGAAGACCCCGTACAATGGAATCGAAGAGTAAAAAAAAACAATAGAAAGATTTTTGTTATTTAAGAACAAAATCTAGAATACAAAAAAAATTGGCGTGATTTTATGTTTGGTTTATTATACAAGCTCCGCTCCTTTAAATTCTAAAACCAAATCTTGAATGTAAACCTTTGCAATAAGGACCACTCCGAATTCACATTTCAATGTTGTCTCGTTCTTTCGCTACGATTAGTCCCAATTTCAAGTTGTCGACCTGTTTATCGCATATCCGTATTCATAGAGCCAAACATTTTTTAGTACCGCTTTCTAGAATAACGTGATATATTTTGGTATACTTCGTGTATGGTGGCCTCAAAAGCATATTCAGCGATAGAAGTATCTCGTTCACAGAAAAATTGAGCTGTATAACTGCATTTTGATAGCTGCATTGTTTTGGTCATCTTGAACTAGCAAAATTGAATTTCAAATTTATATGGAAAGATGCAAAAAAAAGTTTTGAACACCGGTGTTTATAATATTTTGGATATTGAATGAAAAAAACATTCATATGCTATTTATTTCTACCGACAGATAAATATGTTTACGTTATGCTGAAGTAATGCGATGTTTTAGCACTGTTTGTATTTTGTAGAACATGCTGTTGTGCCTTCGGAAATCGTTGGGTAGGAATCGGACATTCGAGGACGGGTTGCGGGATCTTTCCGATGACGAGTAAATCTCTAACTGGGGAGTTATGAACTTACATAATTTTCGATTGATTATAATTAAGCAGAAATTCAATTTACTAAATTCAAGTTGTTCGTTCGATGATGCCTTGAGACAGACCTCTTCGGTTGCCAACCGAAGATTGACTTTTGTCGTTGAGCTTCGCTTGATGTCAGCTTAGTTTTCGATGGAATGTTTCAGAACGTTCGAACCGTACGATACTGGTTCAGCAATACGAGTCGCCAAAGTCACCTCTGGAAGTGCTACGCTTTGCAGAAGTGCTGTGGTTTGCGCAGGAGCGTCTCGTCTTACATTTTCGTGCATTGATATTACCGTTGCAATGCGCATCAAGATATGTTATATGTTCAGGATACAACAATGCAAAAAATATATAAATGTTTCAACGTGGTCTCCAGGGACGTAAGGCACTAACATCTTCCATAACGAGAAAAAGTGTTTTTTTTTGTATAGCTTATGTAATTTTGGGAATGCCTCATAATTACGGAAATGTGTGTCTTAGAATAATTGGAGCAGGGTCCGGGGAAAACACTGGGTAAAGTAGGACCTGCCATTCCAGTTTTACCAGTACTTTTTTCACAGCCAGGGCATTGTTGGACCGGGCATTGTCATGCAGCGGAATAACCTTTGTGCGATTTGACAGTGCTGGCAGCCTTTTTTCCATTAGATTATCGTTTAAACATGGCAGTCGCTATTGATAACGTTCGACGCTGACCATTTCCTTGCCCCGTATTGGCATGGATGTTGATGGTTAGTCAGGATCAATCTATGATTTTCTGTGTTTAGAGTTGTTGAGACAAATCCATTTTTCATTCCCAGTTACAATCGACCAGTAATAGTCGATACACTATGGCGTTCGCACTTAATTCGGCAGGGAGTCAATTTTCTCCTTTCTGTATTTTCTCTGTGGCATGCAAACATCGGCATACTGTTGACTTCTCAACAGTGAGCTGTTCAGCCAATTCTGGAATTGTTTGAGAAAAGTTTTCTTCGAGCAAACTTTGCAATTCAGCATTCCCAAATTTTTCTGTTTGACATAGTCGTTGCTTGTCATGAGGGTCACAATCGCCACTTTTATATCGTTGAAACAAATATCTGCACACAGTCTCCGAAACGGAAATTCATGTAGTGTAGAACTAAACAACGGTCAAAAAACTTGACATCGTCGATTTTTTACTTGCTCGTTCGAGGCACGAGTCTCAACAGAATATGGTCCCTGCTGACCAGAAGTTAGTGGCATACAACTTCAAGATGACTTAAGTGGCATCTATCGATATGAAAACATAAAACGATATGAAAAAAAACGCCATCACGGGACTCGAATCCTGGACCTCGAGCGTCAGTGCCCACTGGGCCACGCCCGCTGGTCCGACAAAGGTGCAAATGTACCGGCATAGTAGCTACTAGTAGCTACGTGCTAAACTTTCAAATGTTTTTTCTCGAAAACTAAAGAGCGTTGTATAAAATCCCTTTACTCAGGTACTCAGGGTACCCTCTACAACATATCTGAGACTTATCAAAATCCGTGAGTGACAGTCTGTAAGATCCCCTTGTTAGTTGCGCACCTAGTATTCTGGACAACCTCACGATATTGTAGGTGCATCGATTGAGTGCTTCCAGATATATCGTGGGTACAAGTTTGGAAAGTGGTATCGAGGAAAGCGCGTTTAAAGTTTCGGTGTGAATCGGTTCCGGCGCCATATTGAGGTCCTTCTTCCTTCAAGTAATAATTGTGCTGACAAGGGACGTCACTCAAGTGTCTGCCTTTGATTTTGTTGAAATTCATATATGTGATAAAGCATTGAAATCTATAATACACGTATTTTTTGATCCGCGGAAAAACGATTTTAAGGGAGAAAACTACCCCTCGAAGAAAGGCGTGTCGAGAGGTGATTTTGTAGTTTCACAAGGAGTCCACCCATCCGAAAAAAACAGAAACCAATATTCTTCAATGAAAAGAGATGAAAAATCCTCTATAGAAGTATAGTAGAACCTCGATTATCCGAACCTCGATCATCCGAACCCTCAATTATCCGAACGATGACTTAGTTTATCCGAACGCTCAATTATCCGAACATTGGCGCGAAAGATACATTGTTGCTCTCTGCCACCGCAGTGAGAAACAATGAGAAGCCCAACGCAACTTCTCCTTCTCAAACGGCTGCGAGACTTAGCCGTTTAAAAACGCGATACAGCCGTTCGTCAATTAAAAATGGTAGATTTTATTTTTTTTTCTATCTAAAAAAGGCATTCGACTTTTTTCAGGTATTTAAAATACACACACACGCACACACATATATGTTTGTGTATATACATGTGTGTGTGTGTGCGTGTGTCTGTGTGTGTGTGTGCGTGTGCGTGTGTGCGTGCGTGCGTGCGTGCGTGCGTGCGTGCGTGTGTGTGTGTGTATGTGTGTGTATATATCAACGTTAATATGTATGTCAAATTTTAATATATATGGTGTGATGGGGATATTTTCTCTAACCGAGGAAACGGAAACGAGAACTCAGACCGGGATCTGGTGCGAGAAATCATCACCTTCGGCCATTCCTCCCGTGCGCGTGCATTCGCAGTACCCGGGGCGCCAGAGACTTTTTGTCACCGGACGTCTCAACCGGACTAAACTGGGGACGGGGGGATCCAACCCGACCCACCAAGCGGAGACGGGAGCTCTCTTTAATTTTTGGTTTCCCTAAATTCTAACCGGGTTCGGATTCTGGAGGTCTCCTCGATTTTTAATCGCCCGAATCGTTTAACCGGACTAATCTGGATGCACTTGTACGGGGGAGAACGGTTGTGGTAAAGCACGGCCGCTCGGCTGTGGGATATGGTAAAGGGGTCGGGATTCACCGGGGAGTAGTGTGAGCGATCACGGGATCTGTCACTTTCGCGACACCGGACACGTCACGATAAAATAAAACAGAGGTTTTATTTTATAGTGCGGGAGCCAGTGGATTATCCACCCGAGAACCTTACACGTAGACGAAAATTAATCGCGAACACGAAATGGGGAAACGTCACACGACCGAGAACGAGAGAGCACGACGACGTGCCTCTAACGCGAGAACGAGAGCGCGACGTTACGGGCGCGAGAGAGAAACGACACGTCTCTCCATCGCGACGTCTGATCGACAACTCTCTCACGATATCTCAAAAACCGGGAGCGATCGCGATTTTGGGAGATAACCGTCTCACGCGAAGATTCGTTAGCAACTCTGTACCTCACGCGACCAAGGCCGGCGTGCGAGGTATTATGCGAGAGCGAAACAGAGCGCGTTGACAGAAAAAATGTCAACACGCTCGCGGCATCGGACCATGCGAAATCGCCGGTTTAAGCGAGAACTTTATCTTATAATATCGAGAGCTGAAATATTATTTCGAGAACTGGAATATTCTGATAAAATATTCCCTTTGGAATCTATATTTTCTGCCCGAGTTACCCCGAAAACGGAACGGTAATGAGTCGGGACCTTTTCTCATCGGTAGCATTTCTGTGACGTGGCTCAAAAAAATCACGTCACAATAGATGTACTGTTTTTATGTAAAAAGGTGCTGTTTACTATCTCGTCCCAAAAAACCCACGTTTCGATTATCCGACCTTTTGATTATCTGAACTAGTCTCAGTCCCAATTGGTTCAGATAATCGAGGTTCTACTATGTTGGAAAAAAATTGAAGGGTGACACGCCTTTATTTGAGGGGTTCTTTCCCCCCTTGAAGTCGTTTTTCTGCCGATAACAAAAGACGTGTTTAATAGTTTTCAATACTTTATCACATACGTGAATTTCTACAAAATCGGAGGACGACCCTTAAGTGATGTTCCTTGTGAGCCCTACTAGCCTTTCTCTCAGCATTCGGTGCTCCTTGTACCTCGAACCATAATCTTCTTTCAGTAAACTTGACGCGCTAGTTGTCGAGTGCAGCTGCAAGTTCTGGACATTTTGTAATTCTTTTGCTGAAATCGACGTGAAAATCGAATCAGCTTCGGCTGATGTCTGATTCTCTCAGAACTTCCTTTTCTTCTGAAGGTCTGGTTAAATCTCTATAGCTCCGTCAATTTTGGGAATTTCTTAATGATATTTGGAGGGAATATTTTCAAGACTATAAGCTACATGAAAATGCCAAAAACCAAACATCGATACGTTGATCAAAAAAAGCACCTTAAGTTATAGTCAAAATATGGCTGTCAAGTATCGTACTAATGGACGATACTCTTGCAATAAATCATAAGTGAACAACAACGACCAGTGATTGAGCTGGATGTTGTTGACTCGTAACTCATAATCTGTAACATTTTCATGTGCACTGTATCATCAGTTGAATTTATTTTTCTCGAATGAGATGTTAGATTTAAAATCATACGTCAATTTTTTTATATTGGAGCGAAGCATTTAGTGATTAAGGGGAGGGTAGTGGTTTGTTTGGGTTTTTTTGGGTTACAAAAGCGTAGCCAATCTTATTTCATTCTCGTGACGGCCTGTTTGACATTACAAAACAGGATTCATAACCATCGTCCATTTTTGAAGTTTTAAAACCTCGGTTCGAATGAATATCGAATTTGAAGTATTAAAATACTATCCTATCCCAATATCATAAACAACCCCCAACTTATTAATTCTACACACACAAAAATTAGTCATGATACTGTTATATTCGCATCTCATCTTCTATTTTTTTCCCTCTTTCATATATGTGAATACCAATAAATTTTCTTTACTTCGCAGTAAACTCGTACGAACCTCAAAGTTCGAAAACTTTGAAATTGAAAACCAAAATCCACTCTGGCAGTTTCAACTTCGATTTCTGCACAATGCTGAGCCCTATAAATTGCTATACGAATGACTGTCGAGGACACGGAAGTAGATGTACTAGAGCGGTTCTAACCTTGGCATCTCAGGGGGAGCGTAGCGGCGGGGTCCAGCGCGGGGGAGCCAAGTGCCTGGTGGAGGGGTCAGTCGTCCGCGGGTGTGCGGCGGTATGGAGCCGGAGACCTCTGCTGTGGGGGAAGAGTCTGACAAGGGAGAGTGGGTATGGGGTGTAACATGGTGGGGGGTAAAAAAGAATTCTATGAATTAAAAATATAGAATAATCGTTTATTAATAATAACATTTAACAATAATGGTGTTTGTGTGTGTGCGTGCGTGTGTGCGTGTGTGTGTGTGTGTGTGTGTGTGTGTGTGTGTGTGTGTGTGCGTGCGTGTATGTGTGTGTGTTTCCGTGTGCATGCGCGTGGGTAGGTTTGCTGAGTTTTGCCAGCGACGTCATTATTCTGAAACAAAACATAAACAATTTTTTTTTAATTTTTAAATTTATTTAATTTTTTATCTAAAAAAAATCAAATGAATGATGCTAAAATTAAAAAACGATTCATACATCAGCTGGAGATCCGGCAGGTCAAACATATGCCGCGTTCGACTATTTGGTAGAGCGGATACCGACAGTGACTGCAGAACATTCCTCTCATCGCGGCGTAGCGTTCTCGCTAATGGCCGACAATTGCTGTTGCTTCCACAAACATGTGCCTATCCTCGAGGAAACATGTTGTGCAAAATTTTTCTCGGTCGTTTTCCGTCATATAAAAATAATTGACGCAGTACACGTTCTGCGCATGAAGGGCATCATGACGCTGTCGCACACTTAACGCGTTGTCTGCAAACTCACGACTTTCGCCAGTGTTGTCACTATCATAACCGGAATCCACGAGCTGGAGATCATCGTCCACATCATCCATGTCCAATTCTCCGTCGTGGTCGTCGTTGCCGTCGTCGTCGTTGTCATCGTCGTCGTCGTTGATAATGTTATTTTGCAATTGTATATTATACAATTACCGTCAGCAATTTGGTTTTGTTGCCCGTTACGGGCATCATTAGCCGTAGCCGGAAACAAATTCAGACAGGCTGAACACGCACTACCTGATGTGATGTGCTGTAGCGAATATTGGCAGTTCCTGCACCACAGTCCCCTTGTGACACCATAACGGTCTCGATAGTGGCCATAAACGCGGGTCACTGTTCCAAACACACCATCCATGTCAAGCATGCATGAAAGGCAGTACATGACCCCAGCACATGGGCTATAATATGACACCGTGATGCACAACACCGTTTCCCAGTTCAAGTTGAACATGGTTTGCACGTTCAAACCAATTCTTCGTTGATCACAGGATTCATCATCTGGGTGACTCTGATACCCAGCTTCATCGCTATCACGATCCATTTCCTCCTCGTTGTCGAAATCCATCTCCTTCTCGTTGTCGTCGTCGCTATCACGATTCATTACAGCAAAATCCATCTCCTCCTCGTTGACAATTCCAAAATCTCCACCCACTTGATCGTTGATGATCATATCACCGTCGATGATTTCATTCACTTCATCGTCAGATATTTCAATAACTTCGTACACTCGGTCAGCCATTATTGTACAGTTTTCTTAGAGTAATTTTAAATTTTATCCTTCGAAAATTTCACACCGGAGGATGAAAACTGGAATGACGGAAACTGTCGTCCGAAGCCCTTTTCAATGTCTGCACTCCATTGAATTGTAGTATGGTGGGGATGGTCTGTAGGATGTGTAAATGGGTTTTTTTTCCTTTCAACATAAGTCGGAGCATGTAGAAAAAATTGACCTTCCAAGATGTTGCAACCTGGCCAGGGATTAACGAAAAGTTTTTTTTTCTTAACTATCCCTCTAGGGGCAGGCATGTACTATCCAGTAAAGGGACACTTCATTGTGGCGGTGGAAGATGGTCAAACTCATTACGCTTCGACTTTTACGATCTCCACACGAGTCTAGGTCATGGAGACTTAACCGGCTTATTATAACGAACATCCTAGTGTCTTCACTATGGAAGCAAACAGTGCTCAAAAAAAAAAAATTAGCTCGTCGAGGTCTTCGTTCCCATTCCGAAAGATCATGTTAAGGTGTCGCATGTAAGTCCAGCGAATTTCGCCGACTCTTGACACAGGTTTTAACAAGTCAGGGTTGAAGCTTTTTTTCATTCACGGCCACTCACGATGGGAATTTTTTTTATAGCTGGAATATTCAAAACAAAGATGAAAACAACGTATTTCTTGGACAAACTATCAACTTTAGGGATCTATCGTCCTTAGCCTCGATGGACCACTTGAGCAGAGCTACAGGGCCTTGAAAATTAAATCTTTTCACTCGATGCATCTCGACTCGTTATTTTTGACTCGTTTCCCTCGGTCAATATATACCAGCGCGTTATCGGAAAATCTGTAGGGGTCTGCTATCCAGAAAAGGGGTACTCCATGGTCGAGGTGAAATCTAGTCAGACTCATCAAGCATTGATTTTTATGATCTTCACACATTTTTGGATTACCATGTATGCGCAACTAACCTCCAAAACATAGATGAATACGGCGTATTTTCGTGGAAAAAAAAACGATTAACTCTAGGGGTCTATCGTCGAAAGCCTTTGATGCCAATGGACCACTTGATCACAGCTGCCGGATCCATAAAATACATCTTCTAACCCGATGTATCCTGACTTGTTTTCTATATCGTTTCTTCCTCGGGCAATCTATACCAACACAATATCGGAAAAAAGTCCGGGTTTTCCCCGAGATGTAGGGGAAAGCTGAAATTTTTCATTATTCCGAACGGGGAGCCATTTTTTATTATCTGCTGCGCTCCAAACTGGCCACACTTTGAACGAAGCAGTCAGTCAGCTAACATCGCGGAAGTCGTCTCCAACTTATTACTATGGATAACAACATTGAACAAAGCTTGCATGATCAAGCCGCGCTTTTAAGTTCGTTCGAGGATTTTACTGCGCGGGAGCAACGGTGCGTCGAGTTCATCGAAGTGCTAGAAACGCAAAGCCGAACTAAGCGCCAGCGCTTGGTAATTGGACATCAACAGTCACTGATAGCCCAAATAGCGCGTCTGGAAGGATTGAAGAATTCTGTATGCAGCCGTTTTATACACACGGGTGCAGGGCATGGTGATCATGGATTAATCTGGCGTGAGATTGACACATTATTCAAGAGTCGAATATCGACTGGTTCTGTAATCAATCGCAGGCACATCGAGCCGAAACAAGTTCTTAATGATACTCGGGACCTAGTGCTTCAACATGTACAAACGATTATCTGCAAGCACAACAGTATCAAAGTTAATACGGTGTTCAATTGTGAATTCGCGAGTGGAGATAAACATGCTAATAAAAGTGTCAACACGCAAAACTGTGAACTCTTTAACACGAGCGATTTGAATGAGGGGTATGAACAGCGTATTATTGAGCCCATTTTAACCTCACTCGACGAATTTCAAGAACGAGACAGTGGCTGGGCTCTACGGAAAATACTTAACCTCACGATAAATGTGAATAAGTATAATCCGATGCGTGCTGGGTGCTCCATATCATTGCCGAGGGAAATAATGTTGAAGAGGGCTGTGGTTAACATCAAATCCAACGATAACGCATGTTTCACGTGGGCAGTTGTCGCTGCTCTATACCCAGCTGAACGACACAGTGACCGTCCATCTTCTTACCCTCATTATTCGACAGTGCTGAATCTGAAGGATATTGAATTCCCGGTGACGATACATCAGATTAAAAAATTTGAATTTAATAATAATGTATCGATCAACGTATATACCACCACCACCAAAAAGGACATTATTCCAATACGAGTCACTCAACTGAGGACAGCAATGTGGGGCACTTCGTATGGATTAAGAATCTGTCGAGACTCGTGAGGGCACAACTAATCAAAATGGAGCATAAAAATATATCTGTGATCGGTATGTAGTTACCATTATATATATATATATATTTGTAATTATATATGCTTGACGAATTAAACAAAACAATATTTTTTTTGCACGTGTTTACACTATTTCGGTTCCGAGGAAAAATTGCAATCGCACGAGGTCGATTGTGAAACGATAAACGACTGTGCAATTCGACTACCAAACGACACCAATAAGTGGCTCTAGTTCAGCAACTTTAGCCGGAAAGAGCGACATCCTTTCATCGTGTATGCTGATTTGGAGTGTGTGCTGGCAAAAACCGATGGGGAGAACCTGGCGAAAGATATGTATCAACATCATGAAGTATTTAGCATCGGATACTATGTGCGTTGTGCGTATGACGATTCATTATCTTCATATCACTCGCGTCGCAGTGCTGATTGTGTATCGTGGTTTGTCGAAGAACTAAAAAATCTAGCACTGCGGATAATAGAAATTTTCTGCGACAACGTGCCAATGGTATATTTAACACCGAGTGAGTGGGCTAGTTTTCGAGCAGCGACTCAATGTCACATTTGTAAGAAACCATTTGCGCAAGAAGATGTACGCGTTCGAGATCATTGCCATCTGACTGGACGCCATAGAGGCCCTGCCCATTCCAACTGTATCTTGAATCACAAACAGTAATTTTTCATTCCCGTAGTTTTCCACAATTTATCCGGCTATGATGCGCATTTTATAATCAAGGAAGTAGCCACAGCGATCGAAGGAAGAACCAATGTGCTTCCAATTACAAAGGAGAAATACATCTCCTTCACGAAACATGTTGAAATTAAAGACGATTCAAAACATAGGATCCAATTGCGCTTCATCGATTCATACAAATTCCACAACACCAGTCTCGACAAATTAGCCTCATTTTTGACTGAGGATAAACTCAAAATTTTACGCATGCAATTCCCTACTCTCTCGACAGACGATTTCAATTTGTTGACGCGAAAAGGGGTCTTCCCTTATGAATATATCGATGACGTGACCAAGCTAGACGACACTTGCCTACCACCACGTGACGCATTTTATAGTTTCCTGACAGATGCTATAGTATGCGAGAGTGAGTATGCACATGCTAAGAAAGTTTGGGAGCGGTTCTCCATTCGAACGCTGGGTGACTATAGCGATTTGTACTTGAAAACAGATGTCTTGTTATTAGCCGATATTTTCGAAAACTTTCGAAATACGTGCATTGAGAGCTACGGCCTAGATCCCGCGTATTACTACACATTGCCGGGGTATACCTGGGATGCAATGTTAAAACACTCGAATGTCAAGTTTGAATTACTAACTGACATCGACATGGTTTTGTTCGTTGAGCGGGGTATACACGGTGGTCTCAGTCAATGCTCAAACCGATATGCACATGCTAATAACAAGTACATGGAGTCGTTTGATCCATCAAAAGCATCATCATACTTGATGTATTTTGACGTCAACAATTTGTATGGATGGGCAATGTGTCAACCCTTGCCATATGCAGATTTTCGATGGGTCAACGATGTGTCCAATTTTAATCCATCTTCCATCGCGCTAGATTCATCGACAGGCTACATCCTTGAAGTCGACTTGGAATATCCCCAATCTCTACATGATGCGCACAAAGACCTGCCGTTTTGTCCAATACACGAAAAACCGCCGGGTAAGCAGCAGGAAAAGCTACTAGCAACCGTCTGCGATAAAAAACGCTACATCATACACTACAGAAATTTACAACAATGTTTACGTCATGGACTTTGCCTCACGAAAATCCATAGGGTATTACAATTCACACAATCCGCATGGCTACGTTCATATATCGAGTTGAATACTCAGTTTCGAACGCTGGCCAAAAACGATTTTGAAAAGAATTTATTCAAATTGATGAATAATGCGGTGTTTGGCAAAACGATGGAGAATGTGCGCAATCATGTAGATGTAAAGCTTTTGACAAAATAGGGGGGCAGGTATGGCGCGGAGGCAATGATTGCGAAGCCAAACTTCCACAGCCGAAGCGTTTTTTCCGAAAATCTCGTTGCCATAGAATTACGCAATCTCCAGGTGAAGTTCAACAAGCCGATATAGGTGGGTATGTGCATACTCGACATATCTAAAACGTGCTTGTATGGATTTCATCACGAGTATATGGTACCATTGTATCGGAATAAATGTAAAGTGATGTATACCGATACAGATAGCCTCATATATGCCATTGAAAGCGAAGATGTATATGCAGACATGAAGTGTGACATTGAAAAATTTGATACGAGCGACTATTCAGCGGACAATAGGTATGATATGCCGCTTGTCAATAAGGAGGTACCCGGTCTCATGAAAGACGAATGCAATGGTGCAATTATGACCGAGTTCATTGGACTTCGATCGAAAATGTATGCGACACGTGTCGAGGGTAAGGAGGATACTAAAAAAGTTAAAGGTGTCAAGTGCAGTGTTGTGGCTAGGACAATAACGTTTGATGATTATGCCCGATGCTTGAAGGAAGACATTGAAATGATGCGTAGTCAAACGTGTATTCGATCGAAGTTGCACAAGGTCTACACCATTCGTGAGACGAAAATCGCTCTAAGTCCTCATGATGATAAGCGGTATATCATACCTGGGACCTCTGATACCCTACCATGGGGGCATTACAGAATACCGTCGTGAAAAGTTTTGTAATTTTTTGTTTTCCACAACATTGATGTAAAATTGTGTATTCTTTGTGAATATTGATGTATAACACTCGTGAAAATTATGTATATATTTTGTTCACTCGATGTTAAAATTATGTTTGTTGTATACAAGGGTGGGGTGAAAAGTTTCCGGCCTGACCAAGAAATGGTGCCACTAGGTCTAGTTTTGGAGCGGCGTCCTACAGTACCATTCCTACCGAGCTTGTATGTACAGTTTCAGCCCAATCGCTACGTTAGTTTGCGTTTGAGAGAACATTGCGCGAGACGCTTCCGTTGTTTCCGTAAAAATGGAAAAATTGGAAAAACGTGCTGTCATCAAATACTTCCATTTGAAAGGTTTTACACCAAAACAAATAAAAGAAGATATGGATTCAACACTAGGAGATTCCTCCCCATCATATTCAACTATTAAGCAGTGGGTTTCTGAATTTAAAATGGGTCGTGTGAGCACCTCTGACGAGCCTCGCTCAGGACGGCCCGTTGAAGTCACAACTTCAGAGATGATTGAAAAAATCCATAAAATAATGTTGGAAGACCGCAGGGTGAAAGTGCATGAGATAGCTGAGACCTGTAGGATGTCAGCTGAACGTGTGCGAAATATTTTGCACAACCATTTGAACATGGAAAAGCCGTGTGCAAGGTGGGTGCCGCGTTTGCTAACGCTCGACCAAAAACTGCTTCGAAAAACCATTTCTACCGACAATTGGGCGCTGTATAGGCGTAATCCAAACGAATTTTTGCGTCGATTAATAACTGTTGATGAGACATGGGTCCACCACTACACTCCTGAAAAAGATTTAAGAGCAACGAAGAAGTTATCGAAGTTGTAAATCAGTATTTTGAGGAGCTTGATGAATCTACGTTTAAAACTAGTATAACTAAATTAGAACACCGTTATGAGAAATGTATCAGTGTTGATGGAGATTATGTTGAAAAATAAAGCGAAAAAAATGTTTAAACATCGTTTTTCTTGGTCAGGCCGGAAACTTTTCACCCCACTCTCGTATATTTAATTCTGCAAGAATGGATTTATGATTTTCCGTAAATAAAGAAGCGGACGTTTTATAATCACAGGTGTTTATTCATTCTATCCATCTCCTCACGTTCCACGAAATAGGGCGACGGCGAGAAGGGGAGAAGCAAGCCTGCTGTGGAGTCGGTCGGACGCCTTGGAGGGATGCGGGGACGACCAGTAGGTCAAGAGTCATAAAACATGCATATTTTTCCATTTTCTTTATTATCTACTACAAATCGGATTTACTTATCCAACTATTGTGGTGGTTGTCGAAACCTAACCACTTTACAAACATCCGATTACCACGCTTCGTCAACACTGCTTTAATGAGATAGATGTCGGGGTGCTTGACCCTGAGAAGCTCTTGTTCGTAGAAACCACCGGCGATCGGTTCATCTTTATGGTCCTTCAAGTGGTACGTCACGGGATGAGTTTTTTTCAGACGATAGATTGTAAATATTTCCGTTATCCAGTTTGGGGTGTAACCCTTTCCGAAAATAGTCTTAAATTTGCTGATTCTCACTTCATCACCAACGGCGAATTTCGGTTGTCTTTTTATTGGAGGCTTATTAAAAATCTGCTGCAATTGCTTCTCATTTTCCGCGTTGACATTTATCGGCTTCATCTTAATGGTGCGATGTACCGAAACTTTGTACTCGGCTACTAGATTATCAAGAATATCGATCCACTTATAATTACCGCGAAGACTAAATTGCATCCACATCTTATTTTTCAATGTACGATTGAAACGCTCGCAAATGGATGCCTTCAAGTTGCTATATGTTGAATACATGTGAATATTATACTTTTTCATGAGGGCCTTAAAGTCACAATTGTTGAATTCTTTTCCCCGATCGGCGTGTAAGTTCTGCGGTATGCGTCCCTTAAAGTAGTACAAGCGCGAAATCTTGTCTTCTATAGATTTTGGTCAAATTTTAACCAGACATTGTTCATATCATTATGCATATTTCAGTGAAATTTCAGAACAGTCGACTATTTAGATTGGGAGATAATGCGTTTTAAAATTGCAACTTTTAACACTGCAGGGTCTGCATTGAAATTTAGACAGAATAATTTTCCGTAAAACATATTTGTCCCCTATAATAAGAAGACATACCAACACCGCATCGTTCCACGTATTCAATGACGTGAGTTTGCGCGGCATATTTAAAATAATACTGCAACACAAATTTTTATTTGGAAGTAATTTTTAATCGAACAACGTTTTTTATTAGTTATAAATGAACCAAGGATTTTATTTGTAAATGAAGATAACCTAAACAATATATAATATTAACATTTATAATGCAAATGTTTTTTTATGACAACATTTTTAACTTTAGCAACACGATAATTGTTTTTTTCTCGAAATATTGAACAATACTGTTCTGTGATGTTGGCATATGTCTTCTTATTATAGGGGACAAACATTTTTTTACGGAAAATTATTCTGTCTAAATTTCAATGCAGACCCTGCAATGTTAAATTTGCAATTTTAAAACCCATTATCTCCCAATCTAAATAGTAGACTGTTCTGAAATTTCACTCAAACATGCATAATGACATGAACAATGTCTGGTTAAAATTTGAACAAAATCTATAGAAAACAAGATTGCGCGCTCGTACTACCTTAACGAGTATCGACTTCATTGCGGCTGCTACATCTTTGCCATTCTTACTCAGCATTGGCATGGCCCAGGCGAATTGTGAGAATGTATCGATGACGGTGAGAAGAAATTTATGTTTAGAGTTTTGACGCGCGTATGATGACATATCGACGAGATCGGCTTGCCAGGTATCGTCCAAGCCACGGATGTCCACATACCGACGCGGATAGTTTCGTCGAGCAGGCTTATTTAGCTCCAGCACGAGAGCGCTCCTTTTCTCGTTCATTTTCCAGTCCACGCAGTCGCGCATCCAATTCAGCAATGACGTGTGAATTACGTATCACCAAATCTTGTAGAGTTTTGACATTGGCCTCGAGTGTCTTTGCAATGTCTCTTATCGTAGCTTCAGACCCCTTAACCAACAACTGACTACTCTCATTCATTTCTTTGCGTATGTTCTTAATGATAATTCGGGATCGCTTTTGTAACGCACTTGGAGTGATAGCATCATCTTCTCCTTCCGGATATGCAATGTTACACAATCGTTTCAGCCCCAAGTCATATTGACCGTCTGCGGTAATTCTGAAGCCAATCCCAGGTCGACCTGGAGGACCTTGCTTACCGTGGACTACACTCCTACTTGAATGGCGTCCAAACACATCGACACTCATGATGAGAATGCGTAAATTCTCCGATGTTGAGTTAATAAATGATTTCAGCTTCACGCAATTCCTCGATAATCGATATAATTTCATTCGCATGGACCGAATTTCCGGCTGCTTGTGATGCCAGAAGTAAGCGAAGACGATCTACTAGCTCGTTCGGATGGTCCCAATAAATATAGTCCGATTGCGTGGTTTTTCTAGCTAGCTTATACTTTTGTATACCCTGTCCCACATGATGATCAACTATATTTGCAATATATGTGTTAAATTTGTGGCTGGTGTTACGTCGTATAGCCTCACTAGGCTTATAAAAATTTTCGTGCGCTTTCGTTGAGATTACAATCTTTTCATAGTTTTTCAAATCGTCCGGTGTGAGAGTTTCGACATTGGGCACTTTTTTAAACATCAGCTCTGTTAATCCAACAGTTTTCGCATAACTCGCATCTCCCACGCGAATATGTTGAGAGTCAAAAATTATCGGAGAATTACCAAGCAATAATTTGTTGCTTGCGAGATTCCGTACACCATATAGTACATCCAAGCTTGCCTTTCTATTTGTTTGTAATAGCAGGATATATTCACGGATCAATTCATCGACATTTTGCGAGTCATCATCATCATCCTCATATATTAATTTAAAGGAATCTTGGGTTTCACTCTTGAAGGAATCTTGTGCCTCGTTCTTCAATTGATGTTTCACACTATTTAACGCATTTCCTTCTTCAACATCATCACTCACTTTTTCATCCTTAATTTCCTCCTTCACCACCTCACCGTTTTTATATGACACCAATTTCTCCAATGGTCTCACGATAGGCTTAAAGACATCTTGCATTCTCTGCTCATCGCTATCTTTTCCAATTTTCATCATCCGATGCTTTCGTCTGATCGCATCGCTCGCCTTGGCAATTTCATGCAATACGTCGTTTTCTCGCAACAGTTGTTCGCTCTTCATGTTGTCACTGCCACGGCATGCACAATACTGTCTCTTCAACTACCAGCGATGAGTCATTTATCAATGGTTAGAAAATAATCAAAACCCTGTCTATATCGACCTTTAATTTAATATCGCTTCCTTATCAATCGTAACAAATGCATACTTGTCGGAATTCCAGCATTTCACGCACATGTTTTTAAAGCACGTATAAGTCATATCCGTATTAACATGATCGTTGTAGACGTGTTTGAGATTCATATCATCCTGCTTGAAAAGCACCACGAAATTTGCATTATCTCTCACGAGATGTTTGGAGATACGAGTGTACGTCTGACAAAGATAAAAACTGTCAACAATCTCGTGTCTTCCCATGGAAAAGCAGGCCCGAACATTATCCTGCTTTTCGCATGCTATATCATCAAAGATGAATATAGAGTTGGATCGTGCATCACTTGGTGCTATCACTTGTTCATGCGCCTCGAATGGATGATATTCAACTCCACTCACAGGTTCGAGTAATTGTTCGAGCAACTTATACTTTGGCTGCTTCAACGATTTGGAATACAAGTAAATGTTCTCAAATCTGAAACCATTCGGATGGATGATGAGAGTGAGCAAAGCGTTGGTTTTCCCACAATTCGATGGACCGCAAAACAGTGCACGTATGCTATCCGGCAATAAATTCCCATGACGTTTTTGTTTCTTCTTCCTCCCTCCGTCTTCGACAAACTCATCGAAATTTATCACGGGGAGTCCACCTCCGATAGTTTGCTTCTTGGACATCATCTCTCACACGACTAACGATGAAATCATATAAATAGGATTCTTAGAGGGATCATTAATCAGTCGCATATTGTCTTTAGACATGATCGTGCATGGCAAGAGCGGTAAAGGTTTAGTCAACCGCCTAATCAACAAACTCTGCCTGGGTATCAGTATTATGGACCAGGCACAAAGTTGGTCAAGCGCCTTGCTCATGGTGATCGGGGCATTAACCCATTGGATACGGCTTGCAAACAACACGATATTGCGTATTCGAAAAATCCGAATAATCTTGAGGCGAGACATTTGGCGGATAAAGTGTTGGCTGAACAAGCTGGGCAACGTGTTACCGCGAGAGACGCTAATATCGGTGAAAAAGCCAGTGCTTGGGGTGTGGAAAATACTATAAAGACAAAGAGAAAATTTGATATGCGAATGAAGGCCCGTAAGGGTGGCGTTTGTTTGAAAAAGATAATTGGTGCTGCAAAGAAGACAATGATTCAAAGTAAAGATCCGCATAAGATTATTAAATCAGCTTTAAAGGGTGCTCGTGCAGCTGTAAAGATGCAAGGTGGTAAAGTACGCACACCTCGGGTTCTACCTGTACCCCATAAAAATGGTGGTTTATTACCGTTTCTCGTGCCCATTTTTGCTGGTCTTAGCGCTGCGGGTGCTTTGTCGGGTGGTGCGGTTAGTATAGCTAAAGCCGTAAATACTACTCAAGCAGCTAAACGTGAATTGGATGAAAGTAAGCGTCATAATCGGACAATTGAAGCAATTGAATTAGGTCGGGGTCTACATCTGAAACCATATAAGCAGGGATTGGGCCTTCATATCAAGCCAAAAAACTAGAAGTTACGTTACCTCACCGACCCCTCACCGACCGCGACTTCCTTAAATATTCAAGAATCCTAAAGATTCCACATTTTCGCGGACTTTACTTGCGCGACACATTGCCAGCGAGCGGACCTCTCAAATGTGAAGCAGCAATTGTAAATTTGGATGAAAATGCCGGTCCTGGAACGCTCTGGGTCGCTTACATAAAGACTGGATGGAAAGTCATGTACTTTGCTAGTTTCGGCAATCTTCCACCACCATCCGAACTCATGAGATATTTTCGTGTTGGTAGCGTAAATTATAATTATAAGGGATATCAGGAATATGATACGATTGAATGTGGGCATTTATGTCTCAAATTTCTTTGTCGACAATTGCAGCACAAAGACAAGTGTACACTATACATAGGGGGGAAATAATGTGGGGAATTCAGTTGTTAATTTACCAGCATCATGGACGAAAGTTTAACATTGACCATATCTGGCCCATCGTCCATACTCGAGGCGCAATACTTTCTCCCCATCGAACTCTCGCCACACAAAAATTATACTCTCGGTCTCGTGGAATTGTTAACCTTCAACTCTATTCCCAATATCGACGTTCACCACGATAAACTTTACGTGGGAGATGAGGTGTTGACGATACCTACGGGCCGTTATGAAATAGAGGATATTGAGACGTTCGTACAAGCAGAGCTCTCACGTAAAAACATCAAAATCAGCATTAAACCCAATAATAATACGCTACGCAGTGAGATCGAGTGTGATCGTGATGTAAATTTTGAGCCGAAAGATTCTATTGGACATCTACTAGGTTTCACCGCACGCAAATTGGAAGCCAATAAAAGGCACGAATCGGACCTTCCTGTAGCCATTCTCAAAGTGAACGCCTTACGCGTTGAGTGCAACATTACCGCCGGCGCCTATATTAATGGACAAAAAGTACACACAATTCACGAATTTTTTCCATCTGTGCCAACGGGCTATAAGATCATTGAAGTTCCCTCCCACGTAATTTATCTGCCAATCACGAGCCGAACGATTGACGCGATACAGCTTCGCATAGTGGATCAGGACGGTGATTTGGTAAATTTCCGCGGTGAAGTGATCACCATACGCCTGCATATAAAGTCGTGATGGGTATAGTTTTCAATAGATCTTTCAATAACAATAAACGGCCATGGATAAAAATAATCAGTCGTCGGCCAGCGCCCAGAGTTCTAATTCCTCAAAACGTGCTACTCTTGAAGAGTTTGGGTCTCAAAGTGCGTGGCGAAAGCGCGTAAAAAATTATTTAGTCTGTGCTGTGTGCATCTGTTGCATGAAATGGAGGAAGAAATTGTAAACGTTCAGGCGCCCGTAGTCTTTGATGAATCCATCATCCATTGTGAGATTCACGCTCATCAGCTACATGCATCTTCAACCTTCAATAACAGCGATGAAATCCGTATTGCCATCCAACATCAAGACCTCTCCATCCTGCCAAGCAAGAGTTCTCTACACATATGTGGAAAATTATCCAAGCGCGATGGGACGCCGACCGCTGCTACAAGTCTCGTCAACAATGCCATTTGTCATTTGTTTGAGGAAGTGCGATATGAATTGAATGCCATAGAAATTGATCGTAATAAAAATGTTGGCATTACGAGTGTAATTAAGGGATATTCATCTCTTTAACCGGCCAAAAGTTCTATGCTCGAGAACACTGGATGGCTCGATGTCGAAGAGACGAAGAGGATTGTAGATGTATAGGGAAACCTTGGTGTGTGCATTCCGCTCAGCATGCTCCTCGGGTTTGCCGAAGATTATCGTAAAATTGTCGTAAATGCCAAGCACGAGTTGATCCTCACGAGATGAAAGACCGACGACAGTGCCATAGTACAAACAGATGACTACAAACTCGTACAAACCCGAAGACTACAAACTCGTATTGCATAAAATGGAATGGCTCGTGCCGTATGTAACGGTCTCCGATCAGCGAAAAATTCAACTATTAAAGTTTCTCGCCAAAGACGCACCAATCTCCATGAGTTTCCGAACATGGGAACTGTATGAATATCCATTGCTGCCTGCGACCTCTAAGCACGTGTGGTCTGTGAAAACCTCGAATCAGCTGGAGAAGCCACGTTATGTCATACTCGCGCTGCAGACGAGACGGAAAAATAAGAAGCAACAAAATGCGAGCCACTTTGACCATTGTAACCTGACCGATATTAAACTTTACCTCAACTCTCAATGGTCCATTTTTATTTAATTTTTCTTAATTTATATTTAATTTTTCTTAATTTTTATTTAATTTTTATTTAATTATCCATATGGAAATTTGAATTTGAACATTGATCAAAATCAATATGCTCTACTCTACGTGATGTACGAAAACTTTCAACCGACCTATTACAACAAAGAGGCCGAACCATGGCTGAGCAGGATTGAATTTTTAGAAAAAGCGCCCCTCGTTGTCATTGACTGCTCAAAGCAAAACGATTCTCTCAAGTCCGGCCCTGTTGACGTGCGCCTTGAGTTCGAATTGAAAAATAATATTCCGCCACAAACTTCAGCATACTGCATGATCCTCCATGATCGTATTGTCGAGTACAATCCAATCAGCGGTGGGGTTAAGAAATTGGTATAAAATCATGCCGATAATTCGCGTCCACGTCAGTCAACATGGAGCTTATCGTCGATGTACAGGGCTTCAAGAGCCCCATCAACAAATTTGTCCTAAAGGAGATATCCATCATCAAACTCCACGACAAGGTTGCTGAACCGCTGACGCTCGCCTTCGACGCACCATTTGCATGGGACACTTTACCGGCCAAGTACAAAATGACAAACAAGTGGTTGGAACGAAATTTGTATTGAATACGATGGGATCACAGCGGCATACCATACGAGGCAGCTAGAAAAACAATTCGAGAAATCTTGCAAGGAGCCCCCACCATCTATGCGAAGGGATTCGAGAAATGCGCATGGCTATCAAGATTCACGGATCCCACAACAAACGTCATCGACTTGGAGACTCTGGACTCTCCATCACTGCAGAAGTTGCCGAAAATCACAAACTCGAAATGCCCCCATCATTCCTTCAACACGAAATACAACTGCGCCCATGATAATGTAAAATCGCTGAAAAGCTGGTTGAGTGTATACGAAGCGTTGTGTGAGCGAGGGATTTTTTTAAAATGAATAAAAAACATATCGATGAAAATATATACCATTTATATTCTTCATTTATTCTACGACGACAATTGTTTTGCATTTCTCCTTCTCATACATTTCGATAAAACAGTTTTTTTCTTAAATATATTTTTACATAGTTAAACACTTAAAACGTCGAAACAATGGTGAGACGACTGTGATCTGGACGACTGTTCCACTCAACGATACTGCCCCAACGAATTTGCTCTTTTCCACCATACTCCAAGACGATGGAACTTGACGCTGATGTATTTTCCACAACTGCATGTAGAATTGACTATTACGCGCCAGTTGCAGCATACTCTCGATGATGCAGACAGCCGTTCGACGATGGTGTTCCAACGAATTTCGTATTTTTCCACCATGTGTGCTCAGACTTGGAAAAAGTCAATGCTGTTGTATTTTCCACCTTTGTATGTCATCCAGAGATGATGATCACGTGCCGCTTGCCGCATTCACTCGAACGTTTCCAAATCTTCATCGAAGGCCTTCACAAGTCGCGCTGGTAAGAAGACAGTGAACTCATCCGCGATATCCGCGAGGTAGTGTTTCCCAAACTTGGTTTGTACGGCCCTCATGTCGAAGATTCGATGATCCGAGTGAACGCGGAGTTCTGACAGCTTCTTCGTTGGAAGGAATTCCGCCATCACGCTGACTTTGTTGATACTCGAGAGATCCATTTTCCCCGCACTTTCATAGTTCTTTTTGGAGAGATGTTGATGTCGCGGTAGAATACTGCAGTCTGAGCTTGGACTACGAAATTATAAGCTCCCTCATAACCCTCCCACTTAAATTTTCAAACTTCTCCCCACTTTTCCAATCATGAAAAACAGGTTCAAACACTTTCGAAGAACCTCGTGTGTGGAGAATTTCCCCCGACATTCTTTCACACTCCCAAAAGACGGGTTCAAACACGTTTGAAGAACCCCGTACGTGGAGAATTTCCACAGCATTTTTCACATTCCCTGCGTTGAGGTGGGGGGCCATCGATGTGATCTTTCATCTGTGGTGTATTATAATGCTCCATGCATGGAAGATATGATAGCACTTCACTATCGTTCCGATGATGTTCTGGCAAACGATCCCTGAATAAGCCAACATATTCACCCCAATATTTTAGGAGCAAGACCTTTGGAACCTGTTCGAGCTCGTTTTTCTCGTACTCGCACATCTGAACATCTCGACGTTATATTTCGTAATGAATACGAGTCTTCGATACATTGAAACATTTTCTTCCCGAGTGCAGCTGTGCTCCGGTGGTCCATCTGGGGTCAAAAACCCTTTGACGATAGATCTCTAAAGTTTGTAGTTTTTCCGAGAAATCCCGACTTATCAGGACCTGTCTCGGGTGTCCTCGGGAGTCGTGACAGGAGTGGACACGCATACAAACATTTTAAAGATTTCAGAAACGAAACCAAGGGCATCACACCTGCATCACATAAATAAACAGCTTTGAAAAGCCGTCCCCTTCATGTATCGCTTCAAATTAACGAAATTTTCCTACCCATATATGGCCATTACATGCACACATCGTGTGTGTGTGTATTTTATTTTCACACGGACTAATTAGTATAGAATGAAAAACACTGCATCGATGCTAATCTTTTTTATGTCTATAATAAATTAGGAGATTTATGGGTTTTCAACGTTCACTCACCACTACCTGACCCCCGCCCTCACAAAACACTCGTCGACAGCGGCTTCCCCGTCCCGACAGTCGCTCTTCGGACCACATGGCTACCCCCTCTACAGAGACCCACGGCATGACGTCACGTCCCCGCGCTGGACGCCCCCCCCCGTCACCAGGCACTTGGATTCCCCGCGCTGGACCCCGCTCCCCCCTGAGATGCCTAGGTTAGAACCGCTCTAGTACATCTACTCACGGAATAGGCCTCGGCAGCTCAGTCCTATGCGCATTTCGAAAATTGTTGCTCAGCGACAATTAAAACTGCTGATTTGTACAAAAATAAGAAAGCAACCCATCATCGATTCGCAACCGAATTAGACAGTCTTCTGCGAATCCTAGGACTGAGCGGAGCTCTGGAGAGGCCTTGGCACTCTGTACTCGGAGATGTTTTCCATGCCATTGCAAGTTAGTTCTGAATACGCATCTTCGGTTCATCGCAGCACTGGCCGAGGATTAACCCCTTGACTGTGAGTGACACACATAGGGGCACAAAAAAGTCGTGCCATTTTTGTGTCATGGCACGTATAGGGACATTTGAAAAACAACCTATTTGTACTGCATCGATTCGATGCACTAGAATCATGCCCCTATACGTGTCATGACACGATATCATGCCCCTATACGTGTCATGACACAAAAATGGCACGACTTTTTTTGCCCCTATGCGTGTCACTCACAGTCAAGGGGTTAAGTAAAGCACCGGGTAAAACGTCTCATTATGCTTCGCAAATCGATAAGAACTCATGAGTAGTTTGTAAAAATAATGATTCATCCAATCAAACTTTCAACCAATCAGATCCAACGCGCAACTTGTATACGAGAGTGCCATATTATTTCACTACTTTCGGGGAAATCCGAATGTCTAGCGTCAGCACGATGTCAAATTATAAGTTCATCAAACCGTAAGTACAATTTGCCCGTATTTCATGTAATCGCTTTCAACTTTGTCAGAATGTGTATCAAATTCATTTACGAAAGGAAACTGCGACAATATTCGATGGCAAAAAAATAGTAACCGTAATTATCAATTTCTCAAATTTGGTATAAAAAAATATATATGTTTTTTAATATTCAAATTTTACGCTCTTTGCGTTTATTCAATTCCCCGAACTAATTTATTTTAACGCAATGGATATGTGCCTAGCACTTCAGTAGCTAATCCGAATGATACATTCTGATAAGGAAAGGTCGCAACGTGTCCTCCTCCGATTTTTGTGAAACTTGGCATGTTTGTAGAATGGGTCAAAATAGGCGATACGCATTTTTTGAAAATATCTGCGGAACCCGATTTATAAGAGGTAAAACGCACCCTCGAAAATGGGGGTGTTTTTCGATTGTCAGCGATAACTTTTTAAAGGCGCGAGATACGAAAAAAACAATGAACAAAGGAAATAAATCATCTGCCGGTGCAGAGAGTGGCTACGTTGTCATGACCTTGGAAGATAATTTTGCTTTCGCCTTTTGATCGATTGAACAAGAAGACCAAAGCGTCAAGTGTGGCAGGCCGCGTGGGCGTTAACAGAGCGCCAGACAGCCCGCCGCGCTGCGGGAGCGCGTAATTAGTTTTTTTGCAAACGGAGCGACCGCGAGGGCTCAATATACGGGCGCGACGAAACAACACCTTCAGCTCACAGTTCAAGCAATTGGATCGGTCAACATGACCACTGCTTAACGATAGCAAGACCAATGTGCAAAAAGCCTTGCTCGCCTTTTAACAAAGAGCTTAAAGGCTCACAATCCAGTCTCGTTTCACGACGTCCTGATACGACGTCCTTCGATTGGAAGCTGCTGCCACTCAAGCCCGAAGGTTAACACGATCTCCGGTATACCATCTCACGTTGTCGGATCCTCGCCATCGCTGCTGGACATGACCTCGCTGGACAAGCAACCCTCCATCTTTGCTTTCACAATTTCTGGCATCGCCTCCTCCTCAGCGCTGCACTTCCAGCACAGAGACCAGCACTCCAGCTAGCACGGAGCAAGACACGCAGACGTCTCCAGCGGCGACTACAGGCCGCGGCACCCTCTGCCACTTCGAGTCGCAGTCGATAGCGACTGGGAGCCTGCCGGTAGACCCGGCTCCGAGCGGGGCGAGGGCTTCGCGGGGAAACGACCTTACTGCTGCTACACGCCGCCACTACCAAAACCGTGGCGACGTACCAATACCCTCCCGAGCATCCCTCGGAGAGAAGCTCCAAAATATACTGTTGAGGAATCAAGAAAAGCCAGAAAACTAAAAAATTTCTATTGCGTACTCAATCGCCTGCTCCGCTCCTGCTTCGTCGCCACTGCAACAATTCTGATCGCCACGCTCTTCAACTGAGCACTTCGAACATGGATCGATGGTAGGTTTAACAATAGCGTGTGTCGTCGTTATATTTTTCGCTATGCGAATTTAAGTGTGCCGATAAATACGTATCAGGTCATATAAATTCAGTAACGATAATTATTGCAGCAGGGTTCGGACAGAGAAGCCACCCATACGTGTTGTATTAAAAATAGGGGAGGTCGGCGTTCAAACAGCCGGGGGCAAATTGTTCCTCCAAGCGACAACAGCTCTTACTCGCCGTCCCGGCATCACTGAAATCTCTGCCGAAACAGTGCGATGGTATGACGTTCTGCAACGCACTTGGCAATTATTACTATCTCTATTTATCGCTAAGCTATGCCTATCGGAACAACGTACCCCCGGCACTTTGAGCCTCCTCTACAGGTAAAAATGTACGTTAATCCCGTGAACATTGTTGACCTCCTGCCTACAGCGATAAGTCTAATGAATTCGCCTCGAACTCGGTTCGACAAGAATCCAGAATAAATTATCATAGAAGAAATGGATCGACCTATGGAAACGGAATTCGAAACTGTTTTAGATTTTCGTTCAACACGTCAAATTCATAAAGCAGCCATAGTAGAAGATAACAGTGGGCCCATTGTATTAATGAGTTGTCATACGACTCATTGTATTAATGATTTGTCATACGACAATGACGTATGACAAATAGTTAATTTTTTAATAGGACTCACGAGAGGAATGGTGAGCCCAAGCATACTACCTCCAAGACAATTGACAAACTATTTGACTGACGCCTTACCCAATTTTCCAACAGGGCATTATCCCTACCACGATAAACTACGCGCAAATGCCAAAAGTATTGGAGTTGTCAGAATTAGGCGCGTATAGTACGAAAACGTACATTGTATTTGTAATAAAAATACCGTTAATTGGCACTGAGGCATATAAAATCAGCAAAGCCTATCCTCTGCCTGCCAAAATAAAAAATCATAGTTATTAATTTGTAGAAATAAAAAATGACCTTCTCGCGGTCGAAGACACAAGAGAATCGTGTTTACACATAACAAAAAATGATTTAGAAAATTGTAAAGCCATAGCGTCACATTATTATTGCCGGCCAAGGCAAACAGCGCGTCCCGCTCATACTTGCGCATCGTGCGAGGTGGCATTGTACATTGCACCTAAAGATAAATACGCCAATTGCGACCAAAGAGTCGCTCAGATAAATAGCACTCTAATCATTGCGTTAGAACGCCATGGTAGGTAGCTATACGTTGCACCTGAGCCCGAAACGCTCCTCGTCCATTGCGGAAAACAACTAACCGCATACGCGACCCTTACGGGTGCAGGGACTCTGGCTTTGGACGGAAATTTTTCCGCCACCGTCCCTAGTTTTAGACTAAAAACCGTCGGCAAAATAAGACAAAACGTATACGCCGATTTCCTACCGCAATATAATTTATCATTCTCGTCTACAGATATGAACATACTCGATCACACATCGACAAAAATTGTATTATCGCACGAAATCATAAACGATCCGAAAGAATTAAACAAAATCAGCGAAAGTTAAAAAAAACATAAAAATTAAGTTAAACAAAGAGTCAAGCGATTCAAATACATGTAGACATATAGTAGGTAACTATTCACTAAGCACAATCGCGCCGATAATACTCGGAATAGCCTGTATATGTTATTACCGCATAAAGCATGCAAGGAAACCTGTCCACGGAAAGGACCACAACAGCGCCGAGCCGGCGCAACCAAGCGACGCACAGTCAGCAAAAAGGAAGCTGCCCGTCCCCAAATTGACACTAAAAATCAAGCGAAACATGTCAACGACGAGTTCCGTGTAAAATGATCATACGAAAAATGTATTGGAAAAAAATGTATTATAATTACGCGAGAATTATTTTAAGGAAAAATATACACACACACACACACACATACACGCACGGACGCACGCACGCACGCACGCATGCACACACACACACACACTCACACACATACACACTCACACACACACACTCTCACTCACACTCACACACACACGCGCGCGCGCGCGCACACACACACACACACATATATATTGTTACACCGTTGGGTGAACATATATGTTTTTAAAAAAAGACGTCGTTGTCGCCTATCGAAGAGTTCTTCTTTATTTTATTGATTAAAATGGTATGACGTACCGCTGGCCTTGTTTGCTTCTTCTGTATGTCCATCGATTGTAATATGATGCGCCGCCTCGAGACTTTTCTTCGACGATAACGGCTGGATTGTAGACGTCGATCAAAGTGCGTAATCAGAGTTTGTAGAATGTTCTTTATGATGACCGATGAGCAGGATTTTCTGGAGCAGGATTACGCTGGGCAAATCGCACTTAGCTCGGCTACTCAGCTCGTGTAACAAAGATAGTGTATGACTCTCTGGTATTGATCTGAATGAACGCGCTTCTCGATCTGTAGGATGCTCTCATATACTTATTAGGGATACCCGTTATACATTGGTAGTCTGGTGGGGAAAAAATATATCGCATCACAAGGTGACTTATTCTGGAAGGTGTCAAATTTCATCGTTACATTCCTCCCTCCTTAAAGAATTTTGGTCCCCATAAATTCATTGTAATTGACTGGTTTGCTGTTTTGGTTTAAATCGTTTTTGAGTTAATTTTGGTAATTCCTTTGTTTCCTCTATTTCTGTTATTCTTGCTTGTTCATCATATTTTCTCTTTGGAGATTCTTTAAGATGGATATGTTCTGGTCTATCTATAGTTTGCGCATTATTTCCAAAGTTACAGTGATCGAAAATGACGCATGGTCTTATACAACAAGAAATTGTTTTCCTTGGGCACCTTCAGAGACCTATTTTATACATAATATAACTGATTATTATTGTTATTGCTGTGTATCCTAAATACTGAAGTCCATCTTGAATATGTTCCTTTATCGTTTTTTATCTTTTTCGTAATGCTAAGTTGTTTACTTGTTGATTTATTTCTTCAATATTTGTTCCTAGTTTTTGTACATTTTTTGAATTAATATAGTTTCCAGAAATGACACTAATATTCAATTCTTTATTATTCTATTAAAGTGTAGGCAATCCTTTATTTCTGATTCATTGAAGCTTCCTTCTAACATTGTATCGAACTCAATTGTTTTAATAACATTAGAAGCTTTCACTGCGTGTGTCGCCATTGCTAAGCATCCTTGTTCAAGATTTACTTTTACATTTAATATAATTTTAATCATTCTTGGAGCATTGTCTGGACATAATATATGTAATGATTCTTCTTTTACTGGTATTACTAACCAATCTTGACCTATTTTTAATTGGATAAATAGGAAACTTTCTAATTCCACATATTTAGGTGCACAACTATTTTCTCTTTTGGCGAGAATCATCGTTATTAAACACGATGTTGAGGATTCCGTTGAATAATCTGGATGTTTTCTTTGAATTAGATACATATTTTCCACTTTTCTTAGATTCTCAAATTCTACTACTTGTAACGGGAAAAATCGAGTTTTCTTTTCATTAATTACAATATAATCTGTATCGATATGATATAATATGTATCCTTTTATCATCGAATAAGTTGGAATCGCGATCGGATATATTATTTCTTACATTTCTTCTTCTAGTATTGGTACTTCCAGAACGTATATCAATTTTTCTTTTATTACCGCGATTGTCAAATGACTTATATCGATTAATGTTGAGAAATGTTTCTCACTCAATGGAACTGGGAAAAATGGGGATAATTCGTATGGTTCCTCAAGTTTTCGAATATAAATTGTGGAGGAAGAGTTTGAGGATGTGCTATTCCGTGTTTGCCATCAATTATCGCATTTAGCAAATCCGTTACGCTTGTTTTCAAATCTTGATATAAAGTGGTATATCCAGACAAAACTTCATCAATTTGTATATTGATTGTATTTCTTTTTGTTTCCTCATGCAAATTTTTTATATTATTATTCAACAACCTGAGTTGCGTAATCATGTCCTTGAACATTGTGTCATTATTCTTTAACTGATTCATCATCAATGTTGTTTGATTTTTAACTAAATGTGCTATTAATAAATTGTCTTCTCGCAGTTTAACGATTTCGTTATTGAAATATGTCGCCTCGGAGGCTGATAACGTTCCAAACAGTAATTTTATTCCTTCTCCGACAATGTTGAAGAGTCCTCTTTTGTTTCTTCGACCAATTAAATGATATAATGTTTTTAATTGATTTTCCAGTATTTCATTTCGTTTGATTTGCACTTCGATTTGTTTCATACGTTGACAAATGAATCCCGGTTTGTATCGTAAGCATGTATCATATAACTCCTTAGTTTCATTTTTCAATAATGATATTTCTTTTGATAAATGACTAAATTCTATTCCAACAATTATTTTCCATGTTTCATGAAAAACGTGTTTTTCCCATACTTTCTAATTAAACGCGTTTATTGTTCCTAATCTCGGTGACTTGGACCTGGCTGCGGATCATCGAGATCAATATCGTCATTATCGGTGTCGTCACTATTCTCGACGGATTCATTTTCATCTGTAAAATACGGTTTTACATCTATCTTATTATATGTTACTAGATCTTTACCTCTTCTTATAGACACGTTTTGGTCGTTTAAAATCTTTTCAACTATATATGGTCCTTCCCACGGACTACATAATTTTGATAATCCTGGTTGCTTTTTCTTAACTAAAACTTCTTGACCTATGTGTATGGTTATAGGAATTTTCTGGAAACTCAGTCTCTCACAAGTTTTACCTTGGGATTTTTGGATCTTTTCTCTTGCCTTTTCACGGATTCTTTCTCGATATCTTCGTAGTGAATCATACTTTTCTTTTATTGTCATTTCGATATCTTCGGTATCTAGAGGGATATTCGGGGCATATCGAAATAAAAATTCGAAAAGTGACACTCCGGTCTTTTCATTCCTTGTCGAATTATATGATATCATAGCCCTTGATAATTGATTTACCCAATCGGTACTTTCCACCATGTAACTCCGTACGTAATTTAGGATTTCCCGATGTGCACGTTCATTTTTACCATTCGATTGCGGGTGATATACCGAAGTTGTAGTCCATTTGACCTTTAGTTTTTCGCACATTATTTCGTGAAATTTTCCCTTAAATTCAACACTGTTGTCAGTTAACAATTCCTTTGGAATTCCGTATATCTTGCAATAATTTTCCCAGAATTTTTCAAGTATTTCTTGAGAATTTTTCGTTTTGAGCGGAATTAATACCATATATCGAGTTAGGTAGTCTTGTATAACCAGTATATACTTATGACCTTGACTTGGCGGAAGTGGTCATATTACATCTAGTGATACCTTGTCATTTGGATTTATCGGAATGTCTGGGTTTCCTGGATTGGGTCTTGTTGCCTGAGAAGTTAGTTTTTCTTTCTGACATGCTTGACATGGTTGAATTATTCTCTCTACGTCTTTCGTCATTACAGTCCAATTATACTTTTGTCTCAATTTTTCTATAGTTTTTTTTGTGGTCCATTATGTCCTCCTATGGTCGATTCATGAAATTCTTTTATTATTCTTTCTCTTTCTTCTTGCGTGGTAGGGTCTTTTACTTGATTCACGAAAATCATTAAATCTTTTTCTGGATTTACTTTTGTGTAAATATATTCGATCATTTCAAGTGTCAGTGCTCGAAGTCTTGGATCCTTGAATCTAATTTCAATAGATTCGCGATTAGGGATTCATGCTCTTAGTTCCGCCCACCAAACGATTTCATCGTCTGTTGGATCGATTATGATTCCTTTTACATTTTGATCGTCTGTTATGATAAGACCTTTTTTATTAACTCGACCTTCTTTGATAAAAATATTTTCAGATTTTTTATATGAATCTTTATCTTCTTGATAATCGTCATAACTCGGAAAGGTTTCGTTCAAAAATTCATCTAGACTATCAGGGATTTCATTTTCAAAAATATTTATTCGGGATAAGGCATCTGCGTTTGCGTAAGATTTTCCTTTTCTATGAATGATTTCGAAATTATATTCCTCCAATTTCCATTTCCATCTCATTAGCCGTGAAGAGGGGTCTTTTAAATTCATTAACCAAATTAATGGTTTATGATCCGTGATGATCTTGAATTTTCTTTCCTACAGAAAGTGTCGATAGTGCTTTACCGCCCAAACAATTGCAAGTAATTCTTTTTCTGTTGTTGAATAATTTTGTTCAGCAGGATTTAACGTTCTTGAAGCATACGAAATAGGCTTGTCTTTTCCTAATTCTCCTTGGGATAATATTGCACCGATTGCTTTTCCACTAGCGTCTGTCGATAGTACGAATGGTTTGCTCCAGCCTGGATACGTGAGAATAGGTTCTGTGCATAATGTATTTCTTAATGTTGTAACGGCACTTTCTTCTTCGGTTGTCCATTGCCGCGTAGTCTTTTCTTTTAACAGATTCGTCAAAGGTAATGCTTTCTTTGAAAAGTCTTTAATAAATTTTCGATAATAGCCCACAAGTCCCAGGAATTGTTTGATTTCTTTCTGACTTTTGGGTTTTGGATAATTTACGATTTTTTCTATTCGTTCTGGATTTGGTTTAATTCCTTCTTTCGAGATGACATGACCCAAATATGCCAATTCTGGTTTTAAATACTCACATTTATCGGGTTGTAATTTCAGTTCAGCGTCTCTGAATCGTTGGAAAAGTGTTTCTAAGTTTTTGTTATGTTCTTTCAGAGTCTTTCCAAATACAATGACATCATCCATGTACACAAAGCAGTTATTGCGAATTAGTCCTTGTAATCCTCTATTCATCATTCTTTGAAATGTCGGGGGTGCGTTCTTTAATCCAAAAGGCATTCTATTGTATTCATAATGACCATCTTTTGTTGAAAATGCTGTCTTTATTTTATCCTTCTCTTTTAATCCAATTTGATGAAAACCGGATGCAAGATCGAAAGCAGAAAAGTATTTAGCATTTCCCAAAGTATCTAAAATTTCGTCAATATTTGGCAAGGGATAAGCGTCTTGTTTATTTTTGTCATTGATTTTCCGATAGTCAATTACTATACGCCATTTCTTTTTACCGGATGCATCAGACTTTTTTGGTACAATCCATAACGGTGAATTAAACGGTAAATCACTTTCTCGAATTATTCCTTTCTCAAGCATTTCTTTGATTTGTCTTTTAATTTCTTCTTGGTGGATGGGTGGATATCTGTATTGCTTCGTGTGAATTGGTTTTTCGTCCGTTAGGTCTATTGAATGTTCTATATTAATCGAGTCATTAGAAGTGGATCTCCTGGTAGAACAAAGATGTCATCATATTTTTTAATGATTTTCCAAATTTCATCTTTTCCTTCTTTAATGTGATTTAATCGGGTGTTTTCAACAAGTAACTTTTCTCCTTTATCTGTTATTTCAGGGATCTCATAATTTTTAATATCCAGATGGTTAATTGGTTCGGCTTTTAATTTTCTCAATTAGAAACAGGAAATGTGGCCTGTCCGTTTTGAACTTTTACCAATACATCATAATCTTTCAATTCTATTTTAGCACGTCCATTAAAAATTCCTTCTATGTCGAAAGTACGTAGACAATCAGTTCGTGCGGGCATATTCGTTTCTCTTTTTGGTGGATCTTTCGTATATGTTCTTGGTCCAAATTGAAGTATGTGCTTACCCATATCCCATTTTGCTTCAAATTGTTCAAGTAAATTTAATCCAATTAATCCGTCTTCTTTCATTGGTAGATTTGAAGAGATTACGTGAAATTCGACTGGTTGGGAAAATAATCTTGTTTCAATCATTCCTTCTGTTTTCAAGGTTTCGTTCGCAATTGTCGTAATTTTTTTTCCATCCTTGATTATTTTTGTCGGATCATTCAATAATTTCTTTTTTATTAATGATATTGTGGAACCTGGATCAATCAAAAATATTCCCTCTTTGGTGTCATCTAATTTTTAAAGAACGTGAGCAAGTTTACATTCTTTGTTTCGGATGCTGCAAATTCTTGTGATATTTGTTCGTTCTCTTGGACATGGTTGGTTTGGGAAGGATCTTTGGAATTGTGAAGAGCATTTTGAAAATCCCGTTTGTTAAATTGCTTTTTCCTACATTCTGAAAGTACGTGTCCTGTTTTCTTACAATAATAACAAACCTTTTGAAAACCTTTCGTGAATATTTTGTCGCATTTATTTTTATTTTTGTGAGTTTGATCCTGATAATTAGAACCCTGATAAGGTTTTCCTGTCAAATTATTCATTCATCGAGTTTTCAAAGTAATTTCGGCCTTGATCGCGGAAGTAATTGCTTCTTTTATGTTATTCGGGTGTTCGCTTTTTACATCCAGACGAATTTCTTTTTCTAATCCTTCTAGGGAATCAGTGAGACCCTTTTTCTTTTCTTCATCTACAAGAATTGTTTTGTGAGTTTGCGGAATTGTCGTCTTATTTAAAATTGACTTTATCGCAAGATCATGAATTTTAATAAATCTTTGAGAATATTCATTTATCGATTCTTTTGGTTTTTGTTTACAATTCATTCTTTGGAGCTGATATATCATTAAGTTGTCATGACTACCATAGTTTATTCGTAGAATATTTTTTAATTCAGTAAAACTGTCAATGTTATCCGCTCTAACTTCTACCTTTGCTCTTCCTTTTAATTTTGATCCCAAAATCGTTGCAAGTAAAAGGCTTTGTTTGTTTCGATCTGTGTTCTTTTTAGCGCTTTCAACTTGATAAATAAATGTTTCGACCGGCATGTTTTCTCCGTCAAATTCAAATATTGTTATTAATAATTCTTTTAGCGGTGTTGTTTGGCTATTCTCAGTCTCATCTTCAGTTATTTCAGATCCATAATCGTTTGTTTTCACTTCTGTTTGTTTTTAATGATGCCTTCGAGATGGTCCCTCAGGATGATGCTCACGGATCCTCGTCGGTTTTACACGTGACCTTCGATTCGATGAGTCGTCGTTGGATGTCCCTCAGGTGTTCCGATGACAATCACAGGTTAAATCGGATGTGGTGTAAAGATGTCTTGAAGCCAACTTTTAGTGATGATGAATTGGATATCCCGTTGAGACTTCACAGCACGTGCTTTCTTCTTTGGGATCCTTGACTTTCACCAATTTACGTCGAACTTCTTTGTTGACATCCACCGTCGAGTTCGAAGTGCTCTTTATATTTTAAGCACATGTCTCTTCGGATGCCCTTCTTATTAAGGCATCCCGTCGCTGCCACTAATTAATATGTTACACCGTTGGGTGAACATATATGTTTTTAAAAAAAGACGTCGTTGTCGCCTATCGAAGAGTTCTTCTTTATTTTATTGATTACAATGGTATGACGAACCGCTGGCCTTGTTTGCTTCTTCTGGATGTCCGTCGATTGTAATATGATACGCCGCCGCGAGACTCTTCTTCGACGATAACGGCTGGATTGTAGACGTCAATCAAAGTGCGTAATCAGAGTTTGTAGAATGTCCTATATGATGACCGATGAATATTTTCTGGAGCAGGATTACGCTCGGTAAATCGCACTTAGCTCGGCTACTAAGCTCGTGTAACAATGATAGTGTATGACTCTCTGGTATTGATCTGAATGAACGCGCTTCTCGATCTGTAGGATGCTCTTATATACTTATTAGGGAAACGCGTTATACATTGGTAGTCTGGTGGGGAAAAAATGTATCGCGTCACAAGGTGACTTATTCTGGAAGGTGTCAAATTTCATCGTTACAATATATATATATATATATATATATATACATATAAATATATTGTGACGGGGATTATTTCTCTAACCGGAAACGAGAACTGAACGAGAACTGAAATCGGGACAAAAACTTTATGGCTTTCCAACGGTTACCTGCCACTATTTGTTCTCCCCCTTCCCTTTGCTGCAGACACCGTCTCGTTCCCCCGCTACCTGGCCTTACCCTTCCCGCCGTGACGTCACACCCCGGGTATCCCGCGCGGGACCCCCACCCCGCTCCCCCCTGAGATCCCGGAGTTAGAACTGGCGTTGCTACTCTACTGAGGAAAGTTCCTCACTCGCCTCCTTGCCCGTTTCCCCGATTACAAAGGGGTAACGGGTCGTGGACACGCCTGACGGTCTTATCGGTAACATAAGAGACGCCGGTAGTCCGGACATTCTCTATGCCGGTGACCCGTTTTGCTGTAATTGCAGCAGCTAGGTTCACTCGGCTTTTCGGTAGCCTCCGTGGCCTTCAGGGGACCACTCGGTAGCGGGGGCGCGGCTTTGCCCGCTGTGTCCCTCCCGAACTGGCCCATAAAGGGGCTTCGTAAATCACTGACGTGGCGGCGCACACCGCGAGAGGCTGCGCTTACGTATCGCAATTTCGGGAGCTGACGTCCGTTTGTTGCGTTGTAGCAACGAGGCGTCTAATGTCTCGAGAGATTCGTGGCTGCTCTTAGGCGTCACGCGTCGGCCGCCTGGGCGCGACCCGGTCGGGTCGGCTGTCCCATGGTCGAGCTCCGCGGGCCCAGTGCCAGGTCCGCGATCGGTAAAACCTCGTCCGCTTTTTCCGACGAGCGTTCCAAGAGCCGTGACGGGAGCTCAGGTACCCTGTCTCCGGTCGCCATGGGGTATTCCCCCCGGGACACACGGAGCACGAGGTGTGACTGGCTGAATCGAGAGCTGAGGGATTGTATCCCTTTTCGTCGAATTTGATTCGACGATATCGAGAACGGCAGACAGAACGGAAAAAAAATTATTAAAAAAACAAATCCTGTCTGTTTGAAAAAATAAAATTTTCCAAAAGGCGAGATCGGGGGGAACTTTCCTTCCTCCGTCCGAGAACCCTAAAACAGGATCACATGCGAGAGCGAGAGAGAGAGAGAAAAAAAATTAAAACAAACAATTCCTCTCCATCCGAAATACATTTCCGGATTTCGTGAGCTGGGGGAATTTGAATTCCCTTCCGTCGAAAGAATCCGACGGAACGAGAATGCGAGAGGAAACAAAAAAAGAAAAAAGAAATTACCTCTCGATCCGAAATAAATTTTCGGATTTCCGGGAATTGGGGGAATTTGAATTCCCTTTCGTCGAAAGAACATGACGAAATCGAGAACGCGAGAGACATGAAAAAAAAAAATTGATCTCTCGATCCGAAATAAATTTTCAGATTTCCGGGAACTGGGGAAATTTGAATTCCCTTTCGTCGAAAGAACACGACGAAATCGAGAACGCGAGAGGCATGAAAACAAAAAAATTTAAATTTATCTCCCGATCCGAAATAAATTTTGTTAAATTTGACCATCAGCTTCGACCTACACCCCTATACAATATATATATAGCCCTACCCCAAGCTTTATACAGCTAATTGTCTGTTGGAACACAACACAACCCCTTTTTTATTTGAAACAATACCTATATTATTTGTTTGTTTATTTCAGGTGATTTGATTGTTTTCAAAGAATGTTTTCAAAGAAAAAAGAATGTGGGGCTGCTGGACGGAAAAGACGAAAGTTGCAGGAGGAAGCAGCCCAAAAATCCAGTAAGTATTTCAAGAAGTATCTTGAAAAGTCCTCTACAGGAAGTCCGACGTGTTCTGAGGAATTGCCTACATCGACATGCATAATAAAACCGAAAGTATCCAACACTAATTCAGCACAAGACAAGGAGGATATCAATTCAAATAATTCTGAGTGTGACGAGATCAAGAGCAGTGAGGCTACGAGTTCTAAGGCTACTGAAGAATTTGAAGAAAATATTAGTATTTCAGAAGGAGGAAAAGTTTGTGGGGGTGATATGGTGGATGACGTCGAAAACTCAACTACTGTCATACCAGAAGTAATTAAACAACATGATATTGGACTTCTACCCTTCGATAAGAAAACTGGAAAACCAATTCTGTCAGATGGTTTGAAAACAGAAATAATCAAAATGGGATCAAAAGATTTTCAAAACACTGAGGTTCCTTTCCTACCAACAAATAACCGCTGTATGAACAAAAGTTGGTTTAAGAAGAAACTGGGAAATCGCGGTGAAGAAGTGACTCGCTCATGGCTAGTCTATTCGCCGTCTAAAAAATCTGCTTTTTGCATCTGTTGTCTTATTTTTTCACAATTAGATAATCAATCTTCATTAGAGCACGAAGATGGATTCACCCATTGGAAAGCACCTGAAAGGCTCACTGCACATGAAAATGCGAAGAACCATCGTGAGTGCTTCGCAAAGTGGAAAGAAATGGAAAGAAATTTTACAGCGAATAAAGGGATTATTGACGCTGAACTTCAAACCCAGATCGAAACAGAAAAACAAAAGTGGCGTAATGTATTAAAGAGAATCCTTCACTGCATCAAATTTCTTGCCACTCAAAATCTTGCATTACGAGGTCACAGGGAGTCACTTACTACATGCGATAGATTCGAATCCAATAATGTTGGTAATTTCCTTGGATTAATAAAGCTCCTGGCTGTATTTGACCCCATCATGAATGACCATCTCACTCAAGTTAAAAATCATCCTGGAACCACCTCTTACTTTTCACCTGGGGTGCAAAATGAGTTCATTCATCTGATGGCGATCACTGTTCGCCAAAGTTTATTACGCAGCATTCGCAAATCAAAATACTATGGTCTCATGTTTGACTCGACTCCTGATCAGGCACATCGCGAGCAGATGTCAGAAGTAGTGAGATACGTAGAAGTTGATTTTGAGAGGAAATCAGTTCGCGTTAGAAAGTCTTTCCTTGGTTTCATCCAGATAAGTCAAAAGGACGCTGGCAGCTTAGTTGATGAAATCCTCAAACAGCTAGAAAAAGACGATATGGATCTACAGGATTGTCGTTCACAATGTTATGATAACGCAGCTGTGATGGCTGGGCACCGGACTGGTGTTCACAAAAGAATAAGCGAAAAGAATAATCTGGCGATATTTGTGAATTGCGATAATCATTCACTCAATTTAGTTGGTGTACATGCAGCCAAGCAGGATACTACAATGGTCACGTTTTTCGGAACTATTCAAGCTCTCTACGTATTTTTTTCTCATTCCACTCAGCGCTGGCAAAAACTCAAGAACTCCGTGCCTGTGGTTGTAAAATCAGAGTCTGAAACAAGATGGAGTGCAAGGGTTGAAGCTGTTAAGCCAGTTAACAAATATCTTGAAGATATCCTGAAACTTCTCCAAGACATGACAGACGATGGCAATCAAACTAGTGAAACAAGAAGTGAGGCAGGGCTTCTATATAATCGCATGTTGTCCTACGATTTTCTGACATTATTAGGATTTTGGAACAATGTACTCGCTTCTATTGACCGTGTTCAAAAGCGGCTCCAGGATCCTAGTATGAATTTTCATAATGCTGCCTTAGATATAAAAGCTCTCCGAGACTATTTTTCGAATGAAAGAGAGAAGTTGGTTCATGATGCAATCGAGAAAGGTTCCAATCTTTGTCAGGAATGGGATGTAGTGACTGAAAGGCGTCAAAGGCGAAAAAAGCGGATGGCTGGAGAGAATGCGATGGACACTGGGTTGACTGCTAAGGAAGAAATAGAACGAGTGATGAAGGGATCGCTGGATCGTATTGTATGTGAAATGAGCGTAAGGTTCACTCGTCTGCAGGAAACCGACGACAAATTTGGATTTCTCCTAGATATTAAAAAACTGTGTTACGGCACCGACGACGGCGACGAATTAAGAAAAAAATCTGAACAATTTGGAGATTTCTATGGTTGTGATGTCAACGGAGAACAGTTATACGAAGAAATATTGGATGTTCGAATGCTAATATGCACAAGAAAAGACGTAAACATAACGAGACCTGAAGAACTTCTTGAATTCATTGTTCAGTACGGAGATGAGAGCGTCTTTCCGAATCTGCGCATTTCAATTCAGATTATGCTTACGATTGCAATATCCATCGCAAGTTGCGAGCGATCTTTCAGTAAGCTAAAACTAATACTTTCGTACTTAAGGGCTACGATGGGTCAAAAAAGGTTATGCGACCTAGCTTTGCTCAGTGTAGAGCGAGAAGAAACCGAAGAAACAGATTTCGAAAATATTATAAATTTATTTGCGTCGCTGAAGGCAAGAAAGGTGCAATTTTAAGTTTAAGACTATTCTAAGTGCAATTTGACGGACTTATTCTCGTTCTAAAACAGGAAATAAAAATGATTTGTAAGACTTATGACTGTGTCATTTAGTGTATCTATTTATTTTATATTTAAATAATTTATGAAGGGGCGCAACTTCGATGCTTGCCCTAGGCGCCATTTCCGATTGGTACGCCCCTGAACGACAGCCCTCTTCAACATTACTTCCAGCGGCAATGATATGGAGCACCCAGCACGCATCGGATTACACTTATTCACATTTATCGTGAGGTTAAGTATTTTCTGCAGAGCCCAGCCACTATCACATTCTTGGAATTCATCGAGTAAGGTTGAAGTGGGCTCAATATCACGCCGTTCATACCACTCGTTCAAATCGCTTATGATAAATAGTTCGCAGTTTCGCGTGTTGACGCTTTTATTCGCATGTTTGTCACCACTTGCGAACTCACCATTAAACACTGTATTAATTTTAATGCTGTTGTGCTTGCCGATAATATTTTGCACGTGATGAAGCACTAGGACGAGAGCATCATTTAGAAAGTGTTTAGATCTATGTGATTGCGATTGATGATGGAACTGGTCAATATTGGACTCTCGAAGGATGTTTCAATCTCCCGCCAGATTAACTCACGATCACCAAGTCCTGCGCCCGTGTGTATGAAACGACTCCGCACACAATTCCTTAATCCTTCCAGACGCGCTATTTGGGCTATTAGTGACTGTTACCGCGGGCGCTTAATCCGACTTTGCGTTTCCAGCCCTTCGATGAACTCGACGCACCGTTGCTCCCAAGCAAACTCTTCGAACGAACTTAAAAGCGCGGCTTGATCATACAAGCTTTGTTCAATGTTGTTATCCATAGTAATAAGCTGGAGATGACTTTCACGATGTTAACTGACTGACTGTTTCGTTCAAAGTGCAGCCTGTTTGGAGCGCAGCAGATTAGAACAGACTTCGAACCACACGGCTACCCCCTCTATAGAGACCGCTGGCATGATGTCACTTCCCCGCGCTGGACCCCCCCTCCACCAGGCACTCGGCTTCCCCGCGCTGGACGCCGCCGCCTCGCTCTCCCTTGAGATGCCGCCCCATGGCTTAGAATCGGCCACATTCATCACACCTACTCACATTCATGTGCCGGAAGAGGGATGCACAGCGCGTGACGATATCCGACGGAAGAGCGCATGAGAGCACGCGAGAGAGAAGAATGGTCCGCAGACAACAGCAACTCGAGTTATTAGAAGCTGCCGAAGGCGCGGAGGGTTTATTATATGGCCCTGGAATAGACGACTCCATATGAGGTAATTTTTTTTTACTATTTGTAATATGCTTTTGAAACTTTAAACGCGTTTTTCTGAAAACTTAGTTTCTAAACGGCTGAACTGAACAGTTTCAAATTTTAACACAATCTTTTCAAATATATTTTTTAGTAATTAATCGAAGTTTTTTCTCACCGTTAAATATTTTCCATTGATAAACAATTTAAGGCCTACATTTTTGTCAAAAATCAATTTTTTTGGAAGCCGCCATTTTGTCAAAAATTATTATTTTGCTTATTCCTTCGATCTACTACAAGATAATCCATTATATTAATCAAATATTTTTGGTTTTTTCATTCTAGATGATCCAGTCCAGAGATATCGTGCTCACCACAAGACGCCTGTTTTAGAGGTGTTCCCGAAGGTCAGCTATATCAGCTTTCAAAATAATTATTTTTGCAAATAAAAAAGGTTAAAATACAGTTTAAAGTTACCATAATATGTGTACTAATCTTTACGTTAATAGATTTAAAGGTCTTCTCAAGCAAAATTCTTGAAAAATCGATCTTGTTGGGCCTCATGACTGTGTATAACCCCTTAATACTTTTTCAATTAGTTGAATATCAGGATGTTAAACTTTGAGGTAGGAGTCTCGCTACAGTCGTTATTAGATGAATTCTTGATTAAAAAATATGTGAGTTTATGTGATAAACTTATGTAGTGAAAATATTTGAGACCTCACCGAAGATTCCAACAAGTAATGTTAGGTTGAAAATGGAAAAATTAACCCGTCATTTCATGGGAAACCCGTCCCGTCAAAATTGTAATAACCGAATTCATCCCCCTCGATTTGATAGCATTCGTATTAAAGTTGGCACGTGTAAATTAGAATCCGGTAATTTCAACGTGATTCTTAGAATATAGGTTCACCGAATTATTCAAAGGGAACTGTTAAGTTAATCTCTATAAAAACTTTATTAAATAGCAGAAGACCAACCGCCGCGAAGTAGTTGGATGCATTTAGCAACATCACATGTAAGCTTTTCCCCGTATATTTTTCGGGAGCTCTCGGCAATATATATTGTGACGTTACGTCGCGAGAAAATAGAGAAAAAGCCCGCGTTATCACGCTCGGGTTTGATCTCCACCACGCACCTTCATTAATCTTTATTTGTTAATTTCAAGTTTAGCATTGAGTTTCTTATTATATCGACTCAGCGACATATCCTCCATGTTCGTTCCCCGTAACCCCTCTACGACGACCCGCGAAAGGACCACGCGGACTGTTGGCTGGGGCCACGTAGGCCCAGCGGTCGACACGAGTTCCACCGTCCACGCCATCTCTCAGCATCAAGGAGCATCTGGCTCGCCTTCCGAAGGCCTACTGCTGCCATCTCTCGAGTCTCTGACCAACCGCGCGTCACCTGAGAGTTCGCGGCTCCCGCGCGGCACGGCCAGCGGGGGCGCTCAACGACTCGGGGGAATCAATCAGCAGAGACGGCCGGAAGAGTAACCCCGGCGATCACGGTCTTACATAGAGGTCTGGAAACTCCGTTAGTTCACATGGTTCCTTCGCTGAAGTTCGCCGCGAGAGGCGCTGCAATCGAGGAGTCAGTGTGCGAGAGAGACAACAATACTCACTCTCACTCATCAATGTTTGCAAGCAGTACTTATTGGAGTTACTACTTGAAAATATTTCTATGTATACGTGTTCATCATCTGTTGTTTTTCCTAGCACTATATATGGAGATAGGATTTTATATTACAGAGCAAATATAATTTCGCTTTTATCAATTATTTATCCCTCAGAATTCAAGTAATGGCGTGTTAAAATGGCAATAAGGAAGATTTTTAGTCATTATCGTTCTGCTGGGAGGGGGGGGGGGGGTGGAATGTATAAAATAACGAGAAAACCAAACCAATCTTTTTTTACGACAATTTTTTTTATTTCATATTTTCTTGAAAGGCGTTTTAAGATAAGATATCCGAATCATGTTTTTCACATGGAAAGGAAAACTTCATCCCGTTAATACATCTTCGAGTATTAAATCAAACACGTTAACCTTTGAGGAACGCTTCGCAAAACACGTTTCAACGTAGTGTATTAGATTAAAGAATTTTGAATTGGCATGGATTAACCCGCCACGAAATTTGATATCCACCAATTTAGAAAGAGCAGGTGAGCTATTAGAACTCAAGCAGACCCCTTCGCGACAGATGACATACGCATCATATTGTTGTGCCCTGAAAAGTCAGGAATTTTCATATTGCTAACGCATGAGGTTCGAAGAGCCCATGCGACGATATCGAGCCCGATATTTCACAAGCCCGATATTCCGCTCGACTCAGCCGGAAAAACGCTGAATCGCAATCGAACAAATCGAACGTTCTCGAACGATTGGTTGCAAAAACCCGAGTTAACAATTAGCCGAAAGAATCAATCGAAAGGCAGTCTTCGGCCAGAAGCCGAGGAGGTCGGTCTCAAGGCATAAAAAAGAATTGTAATATTGTTGCCTAATTTAAAATAAAATTTAAGTTGTCCAAGTTGCAATATCCCGAGTTGGAGATTTACTCGGAATGGGAAAAGTCCCCACATATCCTCGCCCTCGAGCATCCGACAACCCACGGTATCAACACACGAGAGCGAAATTCCATGCTCTCCACGCATCGTCAAAAGCCGGGGCACAACATTGGTGGCAGCGGTGGGATTCCCGCAATTGGGGATATCGCAACTTTGCATTACACAAATTAAAAAAAAAGAAGAAAACATCCTATCCAACGTACAAAATAAACTGAACGCAGCAAGTACTGAAAAGGAGGTCAACGAGTGATCCGATCGTCGACCGTCGAACCGGACAAATAAAAAGGAAAACGTGCGGCGTAAGCAAACGCCCGAGTCAACCGTACAGAGCTGTCCAAAAGCAACCAGATACCGAGGATCATCGATACCAGACCGACCCAAGGGCGAAGACTCACCAAATACCTTCTACAACGGACCAACAGAGCGCACGAGAACAGCAAACCAAAACAAAATGACAACAGGGAACAATATTGACAATTTCCTGCCAAACAGCTACGAGAACGAGGTCAACATCTTGTGAACAACCGACTACGAAGCATCGATCAACATGAGGCGCATCATCGTACTGTAAGTGACGGAACATTTATCAGAAAACACCCTCCAAAGCCAAACAATTAAACATTTACTGTCAAACGAAGACGAGCGTCGTAAATTATACCGATTACCGGGTAACAACAAATTATCGCGTTCATTAAAATCAATTTTCGACGAACTCATTGCAAGAGATCGTCCCGAGAATCAAACAGTCGAACAAGAACTACAGGAACCTAGGAAAAAGCGATTTTGATCCGCAACAAGTTCAGACGAAAGTCCAAATTCACAAAATTCCTCAAATAGCCGAACAGCTGCGAAACGTACCAAAATTCGATCCGCAGCAGATCGAACCGTTCATTTTTCTGATCTATGAACAGAGTCTGATGAATCTCCTGAAAATATAGACACTAGGCGTGGTCGCGAAATAGAAATTCAAGAATTTTCCCTACTTCAACTTAATTCAGATAACATGGCGCAAGAAAATGGTTTCATGACCCTAAAGGAGGCGCGAAGCCTCATTCCCCGATTTGATAGAGAAAAACCTGTAGAAGTCGATGGCATAATTGAAGCATTCGGTTATGCAAACGCTTGCGCTGCAGCAGCCGATAGACATTCCCTTTTACAATTCGTGTTAGCAACAAAAATAATAGGTAAAGCGCGAAAAGATACCCGATATAAAGAAATTAAATCGTACCAACAATTTAAAGAAGAAATGACATCATTATATGGAACGCGACGTACAGTAGCCGCGTTACAGGTCGATTTTAATACGTGTAAGCAAAAATACAACGAGAACGTGTTAGCATACGGTCGACGACTCGAGGCTATAATGATGGAATTAATCGAAGCCAGCACAACCGAGGCAAGATCACCTGCGGAAAAAAGAACAATTGAGACTTATGTAAGGCAATTAGCCCTATACAACTTCGAAAGAGGACTTCGAAGGGAATACCAAGTCATCGTAAAGGCTCGAGGATTCAAGGATCTCGGATCAGCCCTGAAAGGAGCCATGGAAGAGGAAAAATCGCTACAAGGAGGCGAATCCATAAACAAGCGAACTCATCTGGAAAAACGACTGCCGATAACGTGCAATAAATGTCATAAAATTGGACATTTAGCGAAGGATTGCCGATCCAACACATCGTCCTACGGAAGATACAGCCTACCAGCTCCATCAAAAAGCGTGCATCAATTCAACATCACTTGCAATTACTGCAAGAAACCGGGATACGCGTACAAGGATTGCCGAAAAAGGAATTGGCAACGAGGACAAGGAAACAGATATCAACAGGCACCGGGAAGCGGGTATCATCAAAATCATCAAACGAATTATCAGCAGGGCCAAGGAATCAGCTACTACAATAAGAGTGGGCCCCCAGGGCGCCCCAATCAGTATCAGTGGAACGCAAATAAAAATAAGCCAAAGGAAGACAGACCGAAGGAAGAAAATCGCAACGACAGCGAAAGGAAAAAAAAACAATTGTGTCATTTTCACTCGATATGATAACGACAACAAACGTAGACAGGCCAAGAGACGAAAACTGCAACGACATGGGAAACAGGAAAACAATTAGGTCATTTTCGCTCGATATGGCAACGGCAACGTGCGGAGACAAAAAACGCAACATTAGAAAAATAATCGAAGCATCGAATACAGGTCCGTCCAAAAGAAAAAAACACACGGAATAAAATATAATCTTACTGGATAACGACCATCCATTCTGGAGGAGCCGCTAGCGACTTCTACATCGCGTCTCCCCAGGCCAAAGACAAAATCCTCACGTTGAAAGGAGACACGAAAGCCCAATGTAGTCTCATAAAAAGGAGTGTATTAAAAAGGACACAGAAATCATAGAAGAAACGATCGAACTCAAAGGAATCGGAGGAAAAAAATCTACGCACTGTGTAAAATTATGCTCGTGCTCGAAACACCCGCAGTAAACGTAGAACACGGATTCTACGTAATAGATGACGCAGTAGCACTAGAAGTAGACGGGATGATGGGTTTGGAACTCATGAGAGAACACAACGTCGACATCTTAAACGGAAGACATATTAAAATATACGGACATCTGATCCCCATGCTGGACGGAACGAATAAAATTAAACTACCTCCCAGAACAGAGCAAAGGTTATACGCAAAAACATTGACGGAAAAAATAGGATGTATCGCAGCAAAAGAAGTGCGACCAGGAGTACAGATAGGCAGATGTTACGTCCACCCAGAAGGACATTCCTGCCTCATAGTACTGCGAAACTCAAGCAATGAAGAAATCAAAATAGAAAGGCCAACAGTGCTTATTGAAGAAATTAAAAAAGAAAAGCCTACCGAAGAAAAGGAAATAAGTGCTGTATCGATCGAAGAAAAATTAAAAAGGAAAGACAAAATATGGGAAGAAATCAAAAGAGATTTGAACTTAAACCCAGAAGAAGGAAAATTCCTACGCGAATTTGCTGACGCATACGCTGACGTCTTCCATTTAGAGGAAGAGTCGCTTAGGTGCACCGCTATAGTGGAGCACCGCATAAGCATACGACCAGGGACAACGCCAATAAAAATTTGTCCATACCGATTACCAGAAGTCCACAAGCAAGAAGTGATGGCGCAGACAAAAGAGATGCTAAAAAACTAAATAATTCGACCGAGCAAGACCCCATGGAATGCTCCTCTACTCGTCGTTCCAAAAAAGCCTGACGCCGACGAAAATATACGCAAGAGAGTGGTAGTAGACTTCCGAAAACTAAACGAAGCAACGAAAGGAGACTCGTATCCATTCCCTAATATTACCGAAATATTGGACGAATTGGGACGAGAAAAATACTTCACGACTCTCGATTTGGCATCGGGATTTCATCAAATCCCAATGGCCGAAAAATACATGGAGAAAACCGCTTTCTCCACTCCTCTTGGACATTACGAGTACAACCGAATGCCATTCGGATTAAAAAACGCCCCACCAACCTTTCAAAGGCTGATGGACGCTGTACTTGCTGGATTACAAGGAATAAAATGCTACGTATATCTCGATGATACAGTAGTATACGGATCATCGTTCGAAGAACATAACAAAAGGCTGACAGAAGTATTAGATCGACTGAAAGAAGCCCAATTAAAGGTTCAACCTAGGAAATATCGATTTCTGCAAAAAGAAACCCAGTACTTGAGACACATTATTACCGAAGTGGGAGTAAAACCCGATCCGGAAAAAATAAAGGCTGTACAAAGATTTCCACCCCAAAAAACGTAAAAGAGGTGCAATCATTTCTGGGACTAGCCGGATATTACCGAAAATTCATACAGGATTTTTCAAACCTCTCAAAGCTGTTGACAGAACTGATCAAAAAGGAGAACATTCATTTGGGACGAAAACTGCGAACAAGCTTTCCAAAAATTGAAGGAAACTCTCAGTACCGCACCGATCCTGCAGTATCCGGATTTCGAAAAAACCCTTCGTGGTGACAACTGATGCCTCTGACAAGGCAATTGGCGTGATTATATCGCAAGGAAAAATCGGAGAAGATCTACCCATCTGTTGCGCGAGTCGCACTGTGAACAAGGCAGAAATGAATTATTCAACAACGGAGAAGGAAATGCTAGCAATAATTTGGGCAGTAGTGCAATTCCGACTATACATCTATGGAACAAAATTCACCATCGTGACGGATCATAAGCCCCTCACATAGCTTTTCAGCGTAAAAGATCTAAGATCACGACTGATGCGCTGGCGAATAAAGATAGAGGAGTTTAACTATACCATAGAGTATAAGGCTGGCAAGAAGAATACGAATGCGGATGCTTTAAGCCATATGTATGTATTGATGCTGACGCGGCAAGAACCCGAGGCGGTGGTACGTGACAAGGACGCCGAGAAGCGTGGTAGAGGAAGGCCCCCCGCGCCACCGCCGCCAGCATCAACAGACCCGAGCCAGCATGGCCGTGGTCAGCTGGTCCCGCGAGTACGTGGCCGGCCGAGAAAACTAATGCAGCCCGCTAGAGAGGAACGCCCGCGCAAGGCGACAGAGGCCCGCGCGGTGGAGGCGGACCAGGCAGCAGGCCCGAGCGGAAAAGAGAAGGAAATAGAAAAATACTCGAGTCCAAGCGAGAAAATAAGTAACAGCGAGACAGAGACGGAAATAGGAGATCGAGAGTGCCCGAGTGAGGAGGAGCGAGGTATGATTCTGCAAGAATACCACGACGCCCCTCTTGGAGGCCACCCAGGCGAAAAAAGGATGAAACAATGAATAAAGATAAAGTATAGCTGGCCGGGAATGAATAAAGAAATAGAAAACTACGTAAAATCATCCGACAAATGCCAGAAAAAAAAATCACGCGGCGCAAGCATGCTCCCATGACTATTACCAACACACCCAAAACACCATTCGTCAAATGTGCAGTCGATATAGTAGGTCCCTTACCCGAAACCGAAGCCGGGAATAAATACATCCTGACTTTTCAAGACGCATTGTCCAAGTATAGCACAGCTATACCGCTAAAAACGCAAGAAGCCAAGGAAGTAGCCAAAGGATTTGCAACTCAAATTGTTTGCAAGTACGGCCCTCCAAAAGAATTATTGTCAGACCAAGGAATGAATTTTCTGAACGAAACTTTCAAGATGTGCCAATTATTCCGAATAAAAAATATTCAAACGACGGCATACCATCCCCAATCAAACGGAGCATTGGAGCGTTCACACCGAACTCTCGCAGAATACCTGAAATGTTTCATTAAAGAGGATCAAACGGATTGGGATGAGTGGTTGCCATACGCGATGTTTACCTACAATACTACCCCGCACACAGCGACAGGTTTCACTTCGTACAAGTTAGTGTTTGGAAAAGTAGCCGATTTACCGACGGCGCTTAAAGAAGCACCACGAAAGACGTACTCATACGACGATTCTGTCTCCGAGTTACGCGAACGGCTTCGAACCACATGGAACGTGGCAAAAGAACGATTGGAAAGAGGAAAATAAATAGTAAAGGAGGGACATGATATCACCGCTGGTACGGTGGAGTACCGCCCCGGCGACCGAGTCCTCCTCCACGACACTACTGTACACCGAGGCCGATCAGCGAAGCTTTTTCCTAAGTGGACGGGGCCCTACGTCATACGCAGCAAGGATTCCGACGTGAACTATACTATCGGTCGTGGAGGTAGGGCAGTCCGCGTACATGTAGACTGGATTAAACCCTACGTTACCCACTGACCTATAGAGTAGGTGGGACTAATCGCCTGGCCCGCGGAGGCCCACGAGGCGTGGATCAACGCCGTGGATCAACGGCCGAGCGACCAACGTCACGCGACGGATTCGCGTACGGGTGGCTAGCTGCCACCCGTTCAACAAAAAAAATATATAAATAAAAATGAAACGAAATCATAAAATAAAAGAAAATGAAATACAGTGATAAAAATAATCGAATGGAATAGTCGAAAAAAAAGAATAAATGAATTAAATAACATTTACAAGAAGAAAGATAGGAAGAGCTCTAAATTTCTAGAGAAACAAAACGAATGATAAACGAAAGAAAATAAAAAGGTAAATAAACTAAAGATAGCGAGTCTAAAATAAAAATGAATAATATGCATGTAAATTTTCGCGTACGGGTGGCTAGCTGCCACCCGTTCAACAAAAAAAATATATAAATAAAAATGAAACGAAATCATAAAATAAAAGAAAATGAAATACAGTGATAAAAATAATCGAATGGAATAGTCGAAAAAAAAGAATAAATGAATTAAATAACATTTACAAGAAGAAAGATAGGAAGAGCTCTAAATTTCTAGAGAAACAAAACGAATGATAAACGAAAGAAAATAAAAAGGTAAATAAACTAAAGATAGCGAGTCTAAAATAAAAATGAATAATATGCATGTAAACTTTGCGTGTAAATACAACAACAAAAAATGACAAAACAACAAATAAAAAGAAAAATAATAATCAAATAAAAAGAGGAAAATTTAAGGAAGAGCAAACATAAACCAAACGTTTTGTATATGGTTACATTCTACGTTAAAAAAAGGAGAGAGATTAGAGAGGGAAGAAATCGCAATGTAAGCAAAAAACGATTATTCGAACTCGCAAGAAAAAAAGGAAGAAAAGTATTGCACGTAGAAAGGGGGAAATGAAAAAGAAAAATGCATTGAAAATAAAAAGGCTAACCCTTTTTGCTGGTTATTAACGTCAACAATTAGGACGACAGAAGGGACTAGCGAAAGAAAGGAAAATGCAGAGTTCCACGCAACGCAATTTTCCACAACCCCAGGAATTTACTACGAGGACATCGGCAAACTGCACACGAATCAGGGAATGTGGAAACTAGTAATCCGCATGGATCTTCTGCCATAGAGAAAAGAGTATTAGGGAAAAGCTGAAAAAACTACTAGAATTATGTCAAACGATGCCAGAGGCTATGTTCTCTCGTAACTAGTTCCCTCGAAACCATGAAAGGAGAAATAAATTCCAAAATGCAGTCCATTTACGATATAACTGGCACAAAAGGTAGAATAAATAAAAGAGGATTAATAGAAGGATTAGAATCCATTATAAAATCGATAACAGGTAACTTAGATGCGAACGACGCTGCGAACATCGAACGGCAAATCACAGCAATAACGAAAAAAAAAAAAAAACAAGAAACCACAGAAGATGCGTTACAAGAAAATTTGCAAATCCAGCAAATTACACTGGAAATGTTCAGTCGCACGACGAATCGCCTCGCGGCAAACGAAGAAACACTAGGCCGTTTAGTAAACAATTTACACCACGGAATGAAAAATCTCGTGATAGATATTTTAACATGTCAACAATTGGACGAGAAATTAACAACTATTAGTGTAATAATCGAATCCTTATTAAACGATATAGGTGAATTATCTAACTTTTTCGTAGGCTTGCCAAAAGGAATCGTTAATCTTACAATATTGCCGCCTAGACAACTCTACGCGTATCTAATAGAAGCATTATCAAATCTACCCAAAGGACTGAATTTTCCGACAAAATGACGTCCAGAAAAAATTAACGAATTACTGGAAATTTGCGCATATAGTATTCAAAATACCTTCGCCGTTGTGATAAAAATTCCATTAATCAACAACAACGATTATGTGAATAAAGTCTATCCTCTACCCGAAAGAGTAGAAAAAGACACGTTTCGGTTCATACAAACGACCGTAAAAAATGTTATAATTGATCGAGAGCGTCGGAAATATCTGTCATTCTCAGAAAACGAATTATCCAAATGCAAACGACAAAATTATCAATATTACTGTAATCCGAAAAACGCAAGACAAATAATACGATCAGGAGCGTAATGCAAACTATCGATATTTTTAGGAAAAGACCCAGAAAAAGCGAATTGTACACATCGTTTAGTTAAATTAGAAAATTCTTTGGTCATTGCTCTGGACCCCCATGGAAATTTATGTATGTAAAATATATGCAGAAAATATATGCTACGTATATATATATATCGTTCGCATATATAGTGACGAAAAATAGAATAATACATATATATTCAGTATATATGCACTAAATATATGACGCATATATGACCCATATATTTTCGATATATTTTTCTGACCAAAAAAATATATGCTACGTATAAACACTATATATGATGCATATACGAGGCATATACAACGCATATATTTTCGATATATTTTCAATCTATTTTTTTGCCAGAAAAATATATCAAAAATGTATGCGTCATATATGACGCATACATTTTTGATACATTTTTGATACATATTCCTGACAAGAAATATATATGCTGTGAACAAACACTGTTACAGTTAAACTTAATTTAAAGTTAAAGTACACTATTACATATAAACACTATATACACCCAAATGAAAAAAAATATATATAAAAAATATATCGAAAAATATATAAAACATGTATTAAATATAATTGGTTCGAAAAGTTGGATATGCCAATTATATTTTTGGGCAATAGTAAACCCTATACGATATATAAATATAAATCCATTTAAGATACATCTTAAATATATCAAACATACAAACTGAATCTATGTTTTATATATTTTAAATATGGTTGGTTAAGCAAGTTGAGTAACAGATGACGTTGCAAATCAAAAACATCTTCAAGTCGGTATCTCGAGAAGACCTAGCCGCACTAGCCGGAATAAATGATCGGACAAAAAAAATTGAAGGTTATGTAATCTCGTAATTCTATTCGATTATCGCTCTCTATGCGAACGCAATTAAGTAATTGCTCCTATAATGTTAGTTACCCTTGTAAATCCACACATTTCTCAATAAACTAACATTGTGTATTGTACGATATGCAGACGATACGAAAGTTAATTTAACAAGTAGAATTAGCTCAGTGGGGAACGTCCGAGCTCATCACTCAGAGGTCCCGGGTTCGAAACCACCTTACGGCGTGTAAGCGTCTGATATAATTTAAATTTGAACCATTAATGTATTTGAACCGCAAACACCATAAGCGTAATTAATGACAAGGAAAAATATCGTCAAAGGGTGCAATGATGTAAATAACGTCATAACAAAATTTTTAAGAATATTTCAAGTATAGTTTAAATATATTTCAAGTACATCTTAAATACACGTTGAATATACTTCAATAATATTTTAAATGTAGTATGAACATATTTCAAGTATATTTTTAACGGAGTATGAAGATATGTCGTGTATATTTTAGATGTAGTTTAAATACATTTAAAGTATATTTCAATTATACGTCGAATACAGTTAAAATACATTTGTAGTATATTTTGAGGTTAACTTGAGTACATTGTAAGTATATTTTCAATATAGTTTGCGGCATATATGTACTGTTTAGATTTGGGTTAATCTCTCGGATTCTGGTTGGAAGTGAACGAGTGGGAAATGGGTGAGTTATTCGTGAGAATAGAGGAACGCGCCGGAAAATGAAGAGTCGAAAATGCACTCGCGTTAAATAAAGAATATAGGTTTATTTTACACACTATTTTAACTATTTACTCTAACTAATTATTGACTTGAAGAGTCCCGAGGTGACCGTTGCCGCAGGAGCTAACGCGGGCGTAAATCGCGTTAGTCCGTTGGCATTAAGAAGGGGGGAAGAGACCGAAGCTAACCGTTTAGCGAAGAGACTTGTGATTGATATCGAAGTTCTGAACGAAGTGATTGAAAAGAAGGGCCGATGCGAATATATAACGTTGAAATTAGGGGGAGAAAATCCCTGCGCCCGGACACTGTCCGAGTCAAGCGCGCGACCGGCCAAGAGACGTCGACCTCTGGCGGGGTCTCCCGAAATTAGGGAGTCGTAGATGGAGTTTCCCAAACATTCTCCCCGCCTTCGGCGACAGTCGTCGACGAAGAGTCCACTGGAAGGACGGCCAACTTGGCAGTCGGTCGCTTGAAGGTGGACGTGGCCGTGCGAAGTGTCACCACCCTGGTTAGACCATCCGACCCGGGGTGAAGTTCGACCACTCGTGCTAGTGGCCATCGTGAAGGTGGGAGTCGTTCGTCCGTGATTAGCACGAGTGAGCCGATTTTGATGTCGTGTGACGGGTGTCGCCATTTGGAAATTGACAAGCTTCGCTGAAGGTACTCCGAAGACCACCTCTGCCAGAAGTGCTGTAATTTTGCCTGAAGGAATTGCCACCGTGAAAGTCGAGTGAAGTGAGAGACGGTCTGGCACTGTGGTGAGTACCTCGCCGATAGTGAAGTGACCCGGTGTGAGGGGAGAAATGTCCTCGGGGTCGTCCGATAAAGGACGAAGTGGCCTAGAATTTAAGACAGCCTCCACTTGCGCAAGAAGAGTCGTAAATTCTTCGTACGTAAGTGAGGCTTCTCCGATTACCCGACGAAGGTGATATTTCGCGGATTTTACCGCAGCCTCCCATTTTCCACCCATGTGAGGTGCGGCCGGAGGGTTGAAGGACCAATTCGTCCCAAGGTTGGTCAGCGAGATGATCGTAGAATTCATTTCGGCTGATCCAGCCTTGAAGAGAGCACGAATTTCAGTATCTGCTCCGATGAAGTTGGTCCCGCAGTCACTATAAATAGTGTGACTGATTCCTCGTCGTCCGGAAAACCGCCGATAGGAGGCAACGAAGGCCTCTGAAGTATAATCCGTGACGAGTTCGAGGTGGACCGCAGAAGTAGTGAAGCAAACAAAAACGGCTAGATACGCATTGTACGTTTTTTGTTCCTCGTCCACGCCGGGTCTTGACGGTGAAGGGTCCTGCGTAGTCAATGCCGGTGTGGAGGAAGGCCCGTGAAGGTGTGACTCGCGCAGTCGGAAGTTGACCCATAAGTTGTTGTGCTTGAAGTCCTCGAAATCTGGCACACGTGGTGCACCGAAGGATGTACGATCGAATTGGAGCCCGGCCACCCGGAATCCAGTACGATCGACGGAGGAAGCTTAACGTGGATTGGGTGCCACCGTGAAGCGTTCGAAAGTGCGAATCAGCGATGATCAGTGAAGTGAGCGGAGAGGTCCGGGGCAATATTGACGGATGTTTTGCCTTGGGCTGTAGAAGGGCATTCGTCAGCCGGGCGCCAACTCGAAGGGTCCCTAGTTGGTCGACAAAAGGGTTGAGGGCGGCAAGGGAGTGGCCCCGATTGAGGGTCGCTCCGCTCGAAATCATCTGAAGTTCAGCCGAGAAGTGTGTGCGTTGAATGAAGCGTATCCAGAAGAACCTTGCCTCTTCCAAATCTCCCGTGTTCAGCGGGTAGGTTATTGAGGCGTGCGGAAGCCGTTTGAAGTGGGCCACCGCCCTCTGACACACTGCCGTGATCCGAAGAAGGCGAGTGAGCGAGGAGTACCGTTGCAGAAGGTCCCAAGTGATAGGACTGTTGTCAGAGACTGCCATCCGGTGGAAGTTCGGCTGAAGAGACTGGCCATGAAGATGGCGGTCGCGCGAGCCACTCAGGCTCGTGCCACCAAAGATGGTGCTTGGACAGTTGTCGGGGAGTCTGCCCTCGCGACGCACAGTCAGCCGGGTTCTCCTTACCCGCAATGAACCGCCATGTGGCGTGGGAAGAGAAATTTTGGATCGAGGTGACCCGATTTCGGATGAAATCTTTCCATCGGGCCGGATTTGAAGTAATCCATGTCAACGCAACTGAAGAGTCCGTCCAGAGAGAGACTGGGACTTGCGTTAAGTCTAGGGTTCTCTGAACGTGAGAGGCCCGCCTTGAAAGAAGTAGAGCCGCCGATAACTCGAGCCGTGGAATTGTGAGTCGTTTGAGGGGGGCTACTTTCGTCTTCGAGCAGACGAGGGTGACCGTTGTAGCTCCGTCGACTGAAGTTGTTCGGAGGTGGATCACGGCTGACATGGCGAGTTGGGAGGCGTCCGAGAATCCATGTAGCTCGACAGTCGAAGAAGACGAAAGGTGAAGCGTAGGCATTTTTCCTGAAGTCGTTGAAGTTTTACCCCGGTATGAAGAGTGTCATTGATCGACACACCGTTCGCAGATTTGAAGGAACCGTTGAAGACGACACGAAGTTCCGTAGTGGCGCTATGGGCCCGAAAGACACCGTGATGTGGGAGAAAAAACCGTGGTCTCGAAGACGCTGCCGTTGGAGCACGAGGCATGTGAAACAGGTTCTCGTATTCTTGGAGGAAGGCATTGTAGAGACCGCGATACGACCCATTTGTCGAGAGTCGCCGTAGAAGTTGAAGAAGGCAGCGTTTCGCACCCGAATACGAATCTCCGAGTAGCGAAGGAGGATTCTTGAAGGCGAGCCGTACGATATATCGGCCCGTGTGGTCCCTCGTATGAGTGTCCTTGAAGTGTTGTTCGCAAGCGGATTCGTCCGGGTCGGTTGTAGGGGCCGAGTCCGGAGGAATTTCCTCTTGTTCCCAAAACTTCGCTGGTAAAGAAGTGACCTCGTCTTCGATGGAGGCATGTTGAATGCGAACCGAATTTGAGGTGGAACCGTTGACGGGACCGAGTATAATCTATCCGAGAAGCGTGCGCTGAGCGATGGGATTGATGGCCCGAACCTTGACGACGTCTGACTCAACCAGAAGACCGTACGCGTCAGCTCCGTTGATGACGTCGATTGGTCCCGGTTTCAGAGAGTTCGGGTATGCCAGAGGAAGTCCGTGAAGATGGTCCCATTGCGCCGAAGTAGCGAACTAGGGAAGCTTTGAAGTTAATACGTTTAGAATAAACGCCGTCACGATGAAATTTGAGGTTGAATCGTGTATTGAAGGTACTGTGACGGTGATAGCTCCCCGCGTCCGTCCCGCTGGCTGGCCTCCGATTCCGTGGATGTTGATGGACGCGGTCATCCTGTGTGTTCGAAGGAGTTGGACCGTGTGTTCGGAAATGAACGAAAGTTCTGCGCCCGGGTCGATGAGGAGTCTCGCCCGCTGCGAGATTCCCGGTGAGGAGGTCAAAATAGCTTGACTCGTAGCTAGCAGAACGGAGGGTCGAATGGCCAGCGCGTTTGAAGAGTCCTCTGAATAATGCGGAGGAGTACCCGAGGTGTCGAAGAAGTCTGAGGCGAGCGAAGAAAGGAGGTGAACCGGGTGGGGTCGCAATCCATCTCGAGAAGCGCGACATGTTCCCTTGGAAGCGGTCCCAGTTGGTATTTTGAGGGGTCGCATTCCTCGTCTTCTCAGCGAGGCTCGACATGCACTGAAAGGTGCTGACGAGGCCGGCAATGCGACGCTCCATTGGCGATATTGCTCGTCATTGTCGAGGTGTCACCGTTCGACACACGAAATCGCTATGATTTAGCGTGAAGCGTCCTGAACCGAAAAACCGCGAAAACTCGCGAGAAACGAAAATTGGCGCGAGACTTCGACGTTCGAAGCACACGCGATAAAGGGCGCGAAGCGTCCAAACCGAAAATCACGAAAACTCGTGAAATGAGGCGCGACTTGTTAGAGATCGAAAATGGCGCGAAGCGTCCAGACGAACACACGAAAAACTTGCGGAAGACGAAAAGGTGGCGCGAGACGTCGACGACCGTAGCACACGCGAGAAATGGCGCGAAGCGTCCAAGCCGAAAATCACGAAAACTCGTGAGAATGTCCGAATGAGATGCTCGAAGCGGCCGAGTCGACGATCGAAGCACACGCGTTAAATGGCGCGAAGCGTCAAAAACGAAAATCACGAAAAACTCGAGAAAAGTTCCGAACGAGTTGCACGAAGCGTCCAAAACGAAAAACTCGCTAACGAAAAATGGCGCTATGCGTCGACGAGCGAGATGCGCGAGGCGTCCGAAATCGACGAGAATGAAAACACTCGCGAGATCGTGGCGCGAAGCGTCCAACACGAAAAGAAAAAACTCGCGCACGAAAAATGACGCGTTGTGTCGACGAGCGTTGCACACGCGAGAGATGGCGCGAAGCGTCCAAGCCGAACACGAAAAAACTCGCGAAAGACAGGATGCGCGACCTCGACGAGCGTAGCACACACGAGAAATGACGCGAAGCGTCCAAGCCGAAAAAGACGAAAACTCGCGAAAGAAAATATGGCGCGATGCATCGACGATCGTAGCACACGCGAGAAAAGGCGCGAAGCGTCCAAGCCGAAAACACGAAAAACTCGCGAAAGAAAATATGGCGCAAAACGTCGACGATCGTAGCACGCGCGATTGAAAGCGAGAAGCGTCCACAAGAATCACGAAAAGTCGGGAAAATGTCCGACTGAAATGCTCGAGGCGTCCGAGATCGATGAACTCGCGAAATCGTAGCACGCGAGAAAATGCGCGAAGCGTCCGAAACGAAAAACACGAGAACTCGCGAAAGACGACAAATTGGCGCGATGCATCGACGGTCGTAGCATACGCGTTAGAAGCGAGAAGCGTCCACAAAAATCACGAAAAGTCGTGAAAACGTCCGACTGAAATGCTCGAGGCGTCCGAGATCGATGAACTCGCGAAATCGTAGCACGCGAGAAAATGCGCGAAGCGTCCGAAACGAAAAACACGAGACTCGCGAAAGACGACAAATTGGCGCGATGCATCGACGGTCGTAGCACACGCGTTAGAAGCGAGAAGCGTCCACAAAAATCACGAAAAGTCGTGAAAATGTCCGATTGAGATGCTCGAGGCATCCGAGATCGACGAACTCGCGAAATCGTAGCACGCGAGAAAATGCGCGAAGCATTCGACACGAGAACTCGCGAAATCGTAGCACGCGAGAAAATGCGCGAAGCGTCCGAAATGAAATTCGCGAGAACGTGGTCGGAAGAAGAGACGAGATCGGTCGGTCGACCGGCACGTTGAGCGTCCGGTAGGCCAGCCACAGGCTGAAGCGCGCATGCGCGCGTGTATAGAGTTCGGTGTCTGGCTCGCCCGAGAGCGAGAGAGCGCGATGTATCGGGCGCGGTGCGCGTGCGAGAGAGAGAGCAAGGCTTCGCTCGAGCTCGTCTTGCGAGAAGGACGATTAGAATTCGCGACCGGCGTGTGGTCACGTGACCGCGATGAAAATTACCCGTTTTCTCGCGCACCGGATAGAAAGACTGATTTCCTTTGCCTTTTTCAGCGAATAACTCACCTTTTACCACTTTGTTCACTTGAATCCGGCTCGAAGGACCATGTTTAGATTTGGGTTAATCTCTCGGATTCTGGTTGGAAGTGAACGAGTGGGAAATGGGTGAGTTATTCGTGAGAATGGAGGAACGCGCCGGAAAATGAAGAGTCGAAAATGCACTCGCGTTAAATAAAGAATATAGGTTTATTTTACACACTATTTTAACTATTTCCTCTAACTAATTATTGACTTGAAGAGTCCCGAGGTGACCGTTGCCGCGGGAGCTAACGCGGGCGTAAATCGCGTTAGTCCGTTGGCATTAAGAAGGGGGGAAGAGACCGAAGCTAACCGTTTAGCGAAGAGACTTGTGATTGATATCGAAGTTCTGAACGAAGTGATTGAAAAGAAGGGCCGATGCGAATATATAACGTTGAAATTAGGGGGAGAAAATCCCTGCGCCCGGACACTGTCCGAGTCAAGCGCGCGACCGGCCAAGAGACGTCGACCTCTGGCGGGGTCTCCCGAAATTAGGGAGTCGTAGATGGAGTTTCCGAAACATGTACCACTTATGCAATATATATGTGGTATGTATGCAGTGTGTATGCAACATATATGCTAAACATATGTGGTATCTATGCAGGGTAAATGCCACATATATCATTGATATATGGTACAGTGATATACAGTAATACCACGCATATACATGTCATATATAAAAACGTTACGAAAATTAGAATTTGGCACATATATGCAACATATATTTTCAATATATGGCATACATTTCACATATATTACAATTATTAATAAAATAAATTTGCCGTATATTTTTGCGTATATAAATTTTCATGGGGGGAACAAGAAGGGCAATGGATATATGTAGCCCCAGAGATAATAGCTCTCATGATAAACTGTCAAAACGCTGCGACAACTCATGCAACAATTACTGGAACAGGATTATTGGCTTTGGATGGGAAATGTTCCGTCACCTCCATAGATTCTAAGATTGAAAATTTGAAGGAAACTGTACACGAAAAATTCCTACAATTTTTACCGCCGTTAAATCTATTTTTTCTGACTACAGAAAACGAAATACCTCAACCTTTAATATTAGAAAACATTTCTCATACGCTAATTAATGATCCATATGAAGTTAACAAAATTGGCAAACGAATCGAAATATTGAAAACAAAATTAAACAAAAATTACGATCATGTGACAACACAGAGTCACATCATAGGGAAATATGCCCTCAGCGGAATGATTCCCTTTGCAATGATTATATCATATTTCGGAATTAAAGCGTTGCAACGGCGACGATTAAATGATACATCGCCGAATGACGGCCTTGCTGACGTAGCTCCGGCCAGACGGCGAGCTGCCAAATGCAAGGCAACAGCTGACTCACACAGTCCGCGAGTCATATTTACGCGAAATGCACCTCGCACACGCACAACGTAAATGAAAAAAGAAGAGAAAATCGAAATATAAAAAAGGGTATATATAATAATATTAAAAAGGCACTTGTACCTTCTCAATCTAATGTATTATTGTAAGCCGAGAGATGACCGAGAGACAAACTACTTGCCAAAAGCTATGAAAAAAAGTATTATATCGCCGAAATTGAGAATTTCGTCTTCCCAAGGTGGAGGAATGTTGTGCCCTGAAAATACAGGAATTTTCATATTGCTAACGCATGAGGTTCAAAGACCCCATGCGACGATATGAAGCCCGATATTTCACAAGCCCGATATTCCGATCTGCCGAAAAGTTCATCCATTGTGCGTGGACATGCACAACAACCACTCAAGCACCATAAGCGAGTGACCGAGTCAACCCGTGTGCTAGAGTCAGACATCCCGACTGAGTCGGAAGAGGAATCCAGAGGAAAGGCTACAGCCAAGCAGAGCCAATCCCAGAAAACCCGGATCCCGAGGATCAACGGAAGAAGGACGCAACAATCAGGAAAATCGTACCTAGAAACACAGTACGAAACGGAGGAATGAAGACCATCACGATTAGCAGATCATCTATCAGCATGCATCTTGCGATCATCTACCTGTAAGTGACGGAACATTTAAAAAATAAACTCCTCTAATGCCAGAGAATTCGTCTATGTCGGACGAAGAAAAAGCAGACCGGTATCGATTGCCCGGGAGAGACAAACTATAGCGATCGTTAAATTCGTTTTTTAATACTATCGTAAGTTACGACGGTGAAAGTGATTAAGGCCGAAAGCGTCGTAGAGAAAATCCAAGCACAGAAAAACTAGATTTGACTCCCGTAACGAACGAGAAATATTTAAATCCGAAGCGTCAGCATAATCAGCCTTCGGAACACAATTCGTCGGGCGCGTCGTCCAGTGCTGACGAAACGTTTAATCCCGTTGAAACCGAAAGAAATCGCGAATTAAAGCACCAAGATTTTACGCTATTAAATGAACGGACAAAAACAATGGCCGAACACGACGACTAGATGTCAATGAAAGAGGCTTGAATGAGCATCATCGTATTCTACGCATCCGAACCGGAAGCCGTTACAGATATTGTACGAGCAATAAAATACGCGTCAACTTGAGTCCGTCCTGAAAATGTAGCGGATTTATTACAAGCTATATTGCATCTCAAAATACAAGGCAAAGCCGCGGCAGACCTGCGTTACAAAGACGTAGAGACATTCGACGATTTGCTGAAATGATTAAAATCACTGTACGAGGGGAAGCGAACACTTCCCGCGCTACAAATCGAATGTAATTCCTGTAGACAAAAGCATGACGAGACTGTAGAAGCTTACGCAAACCGCGTCGAATCTATAATGGTGGATTTAATCAAGGGCTGCACGGCCATGGTCAATTCAGAAATTGATCGAAAAGGAATCCAACAGTTAATTAGGCATTTTGCCCTAAATAATTTCGAACATGGACTCCGTAAGGACCTGCAGCTAATGGTAAGGTCACGCGGGTACCACGAGCTAAGGAAAGCAATTCGCGGAGCAATCGAAGAGGAAAAATCGGTCGAAGGAACAAAAACAATCGCGAAGAGCGTCTCCCACAGTAGCGGACAGTCTGAACCGTCACACGCCCACGAGGGGCGAAAATCATTCCCATTTCAAAGGCTGGTGTCGCATCAGGCGCAAACACAAGCGCGTTAGAGCTTGCCGGTGCCAACGAAAACGATTAACCAAGCAGAAATAATTTGCAGTTATTGCAAAAAAACGGGTCACAGATACAACGACTGTAGACGACAGCCAGGATGGCAAGGCCCGAGTTATCAACAGAAGCGTTACAATTACGCACCAAACAATAAGTTCCCAAGAAAACAAAATGAGTATAGGCCAAATGAAAAAACCCAAGAAAATACGCCCAAAAGAACCGTCAGCTCATTAGCAGTCGGCGTTCTCTCAATAGAGAGGGATACAAAATGCGTTCAAGTGAACGAGAAAAAATTATCGCAAAAAAAATAATGGACATTCTACTCGGAAAGCCATATGTACACAATGACAAGGTGCCGAGAAGAATTTACCACGTCAGCGCTCAGCTGCCGCGAGTACACGCCAGTGACCTACATATAACGTCAAAGCAGGCTCGCGACAAAATGCTGACGCTCCGTTGTGACACAGGGGCCCAGTGCAGCATAGTAAAAGTGAATGAGCTGAATCCGGAAACACCCATCGGTGACGAGATAATAGAACTTCACGGCCTCGGGGGCAAGGCCTTCCGCACGCTCTGCACAGCTGAGCTGAAACTAGACACCCCGGCCGCTGTGATAACGCACAAGTTCCACGTGGTCGGCAAGGAAGTACCGTTAGCAGCAGACGGACTCCTTGGAATGGACTGTATAGTCGAAAAGGGAATAAACATACTAGGAGGAAAAATGATAGAAATTCGAGGGTACAAAATACCGTTTGTACACGGCACGAAATACTTGAAAATACCCGCCCGCACAGAATGTATTGTGGAGGCGAGGACGATGGGAAAAGGCCAAGGCTTTACAAGGGAACAAAAAATCTAAAAGGGATTCACGATGGGAAAGGCCATCGTGAAGGCAGAGGCAAACATTTGCCCTGTCATAATAATGAATGTGCTCGAGAAAGAGCAAATTATGAAAAGACCTACGGTCGAGCTGGAAAAAACGGAAATCGACAAGGTTAGCCTGGGAAAAGAAAACTGCGACAAAAAGAAGAAAGAAGAGGAAACCCATGAAGACGCCGAAAAACCGCAGAAGTACGAAAGAAAAGGATCGAAAAATTCTGACGCGAGATTAAGGGGAACTCGCATTTGAACACAGAAGGAGAAGCAATTTTGCAAGAAATCTGCGAGGAATTCCCCGACGTATTTCATCTCGAAGGAGAACTACTTGGTTGTACGAAAGCAGTCGAGCATCGGATACCGCTCAAGGACGGGACAATGCCGATAAAGGTGCGACCTTATCGACTGCCGGAGGAGCACAAAAAGGAAATTCAATGACAGGCACAAAAAATGGTAGATGAGGATATAATCCGCCCAAGTACGAGCCCATGGAATGCCATTGCTCGTATTGCCGAAGAAACCCAGATGCCGACGGAATAATCCAAAAAAGGGTGGTCGTTGATTTTCGGAAGTTAAACGAAGCTACAGAAGGCGCCTCTTACCCACTGCCCAATATCGCAGAAATACTGGACCAGTTGGGAAAGGCAAAATACTTCACGACCCTCGACCTCACTTCGGGATTTCATCAAATCCCAATGGCGGAGGAAGACAAACCGAAAATAGCTTTTTCAACGCCGTTAGGGCATTACGAGTATAATCGAATGCCATTTGGTTTAATAAATGCACCTCCTACGTTCCAAAGATTAATGAACGCAGTATTGGCTGGTTTACAAGGCCTAAAATGCTACATATATTTGGACGATATTGCCATACACGGAGCCTCACTCGCCGAGCACGACAAGCGGTTACGTGAAGTGCTGACGCGGCTAAGAGAGGCTAATTAAAAATACAACCCAAGAAATGCGAATTTATGCGAAAGGAAACGCAATATCTCGGTCATATTGTAACAGAAGTCGGTGTGAAACCTGACCCCGAAAAACTAAAAGCGGTAAAAAATGTCTCAATACCGAGAAATGTAAAAGAAATACAACCATTCCTGGGACTAGCCGGGTACTACCGCAGATTCATTAAAGATTTTTCCAAGATCGCAAAACCAATGACGAATTTGATAAAAAAGGGTGTCAAATTCGAATGGCCCGAATTATGCCAAAGCTCATTTGACCATTTAAGGGAAGTCCTGATCACGGCGCCCATACTCCAGTATCCTGATTTCACGAAATCGTTTATCGCGACAACGGATGTCTCAGTTAAGACAATTGGTGCAATCCTGTCTCAAGGGAAAATTGGAGAGGATTTACCCATATGTTATGCAAGCCGAACTCTCAACAAAGCCGAAACTAATTATTCGACTACAAAGAAGGAACTGCTTGCAATCGGATGGGCAGTACATCAATTTCGACCGAATATTTATGGCACGAACTTCACCATAATTACGGATCACAAACCATTGACATGGTTATTCACCGTAAAGGATCCAGGATGAAGGCTTATCAGATGGCGAATAAAATTGGAGGAATATAACTATAAGATCCAATATAAAACGGGAAAATCAAACATGAACGCAGATGCGTTAAGCCGCATATATATCTTGAAACGAGCTCAGGCAAAAGCGGGAGAGAAAATTACACAAAAGCGCGGTAGTAGAACAGAGAAAAATAATAAAGGAAAAAATATAAGGAAATGCGGTAGCGCGACAGAGAAAGAAGATAAAGAAGAGTGATAGCAACTGGCAAAAGCGACCAAAAAAAATTAAATAGAGAAAGAAAGAAGACTCTGCGCCGCAGTGCGAGAGAGAAAATAAAGGATGCAGTATGGCCGCCAGCCGTTATGCAAGTGAGAGAGAAGAGACCGAGTCCGACAATATGGACTCGGACAGTGACAATATGAGCGAGAGCGCCCGCGAGAGAGAGCGCGCAAAAAGAAGGACAGCGCTACGAATATCCGCACAAAGAGGAGAGGCCGAGAATATGACTCACCGTGCTACGAGGTAGCATGTGGAGAAGAATCCGCCTGGGGAAGCGCGGTACAGGGGGAATTTCCTCGTCAGTTAAAAGCGCCGTGATGCTCGAGCACGAGCGCGAGCGATGAAGAAAATTGCAGCATTGGCATATCCACTCCAAGCAAGGAAGACCGCGCGAAGATAATGCAAGAATATCACGATGCCCTTCTATGTGGGCACCAAGGCATCACACGGACGCTGCAGCGAATACGATAACAGTATGTGTGGCCGGGAATGAAACGAGACGTCACCGCACACATTCAAGAGTGCGACAAATGTCAGCGAAATAAATCGGGAAAAAATACGAAGGTACCGATGCTCACACCGGGCCGAGCGTTCGAAAAATGTGCTGTCGATATTGTAGGTCCCTTGACTGTTACGGAAAAAGGCAACAAATTCATTCTGACTTTCTAGGATTTATTAACAAAATATAGTGCAGCAATTCCGTTAGGAAACCAAGAAGCCAAAACTGTAGCAAAGGCCCTTGTACCGGAAATCATTTGTAAATTTGGTGCCCCGTCCGAAATCCTATCGGAACAAGGCACAAATTTTCTAAGCAATATATTTAAAGAAACGTGTGATCTCCTACAAATATAAAAGTTGCAAACCACGGCATACCATCTGCAATCGAATGGAGCCCTGGAAAGATCCCATAGGACCCTTGCGGAATACCTGAAAAATTTTGTACGTGAGGACCAAAGGGACTGGGACGAATGGATACCATACGCCATGTTCACATATAATACCACGCCACACACGGCTACAGGTATTACGCCTTATGAATTGGTATTCGGAAAAGAGGCTAAATTACCGACCGCGCTGCGAGAAATACCGAGAGCAACATATTCATACAACGATTTTTATTTATATACGACGACGCAGCAGAATTACGTGAACGCTTGAGGGCGTCATGGCAACAGGCACATGAAAAGCTGAAAAAAGGAAAGGAGAAATCTAAGCATCAATACGATCACACGATCGGCAAGGTAGAGTACCGCCCGGGTGATCAAGTCCTCTTCTACGACGAGACCGTAAGGAAGGGCAGATCGGCCAAGCTCACCCCGAAATGGGTAGGGCCTTACACGGTCCGCAGCCGAGAGGCAGGTGGAACCTACTGTATCGGCCGCGGACGCAAACAAATACGCGTACACGCGAACCGCCTAAAAAAATATATCACCCACTAGCCGTCTCGATGGCCAGCGGCTGGGCGAAGAAAGGGAGCCCGCGGCTCGGCCGCACGAAGCCCCGTCATCAGAAAAAAGAGGAGAGAAGAAAAAATATATACATATATAAATATACATCGCACAGAAAGTGCGGAAGACGAGAACGCGCATAAAAAAGACAGAAAAAAATAATAAAATGTTTAATTATATAATTAAGGGAGGCATCGAAGGCTCTCCCGCAAGACGCCCTGAAAAGATGAAGGGAAAAATAAAACGCACAACTCAAACACATATTTGAAGGAAAGAAATGCAATATATTGTTACATTATTTGTTATTTTATCGTGAATTATCGGGTCAACCGAACAAATGGGGTCCAGTTCCGACCCCGGGAATGGAAAGCGGCCCGGACCCGGGCGCGATGGCGGCGAACTCCGACAGCGTGCTGGATAAACAGCCGCCGCCACCACTCTTTCGAGGAGGTGCGCGTCCATTTAGGAGTCCGAGCGGTCTAAAAGGAAAAAGAAACAAAAGAAAATACATTAGTAGGAACACATTTTCTTCCAAAGAACGGAAAAGGAGAGGCAATTGCTCTACTTACAACAACAAATTCGAGGCCATCCTCCTCAGCTCCGAAGACCACCCTTTTTCCCTCATACCGCGAGTAGTCCATTATAACGATCTGAAAAAGGGGGGAAGAAAAGTAAAATTATAATAGAGAAAACGTGCAAAAATTTACGCAAAGAGAGAAGGGAAGTATTAAACTTACCGATAAATCGTTGATTCCCGTCGAAAGTCGAAGTAATAATGATAGCGTCGCTGTTCAAGCATCGAACGAGCGACCTGATCGAAGCACGAAAATGCAAAATTCGCAGAAAAAGAAGGGGCAATAAACTTAGGATTCAGCAACGAGCTCGAGTTAAAAGTCTACAATGAAAAGAAGTGAAGAATTCTAAAGACAGAATAATAGACCTATATGTATATCTACAGAAATGCCCTATTCAAAAAGCGACAGGTCCGAAGTATTTAACCACGCGAATTATTTTCGCAGGACACTAACTCTGGGCCTAGGGTTAAACCCAGGTGAGGCTGCTACGCCAGAAAAACCATACCGGATAGAAAAGTTTACGGTTTCACCCGGAATTTTCGATGAGGAAATCGGGACCATGTCAATAACCCGCGACGTGTGGAAACTGGCAGTAAAAATGGATCTGAGTGGAATAGCGGAACAGGAAGCGCAGATCACAGAAGCCATGAAAAAAATAGTAGAGCTATGCGCTCAAGACCTGCGGGCCAACTTGCTCTGTCATATGGCGACAAAAACAACGACTCGCATGGTCGATAAAAACAACAACGAACTACAAGCCGCATACGACATAACAGGAATTGAAAAAAATCGTTATCGACGAGGGTTGATAAATGGATTAGGGGGAATAATAAAAGCAATCACAGGAAATATGGATGTACTAGACGCATTCGAAATTAGCAGCGAAATAAACGAAATAAATAAAAAGCAAAAAAACAGTAGAAGACGCCTTAAAGGGAAATGTGCAAATTTTAAACTCAACAATATATATTTTTAATGGATCATCAATCCGTTTGGAAGACAATCAGAAGGTGCTACAAGCTCTCGTGCAACAGATCGAACAACGGGTGGTCAACCAGTACAACGACCAAAACACCCGGCAACAATTGGATTAACGAATGGCGGCTGCAAGCCTCATCGTAGAATCATTACTGAATGACGTACGACAATTAGTTAATTTTTTAATAGGGCTCACGAGAGGAATGGTGCGCCCAAGCTATCTCCAAGACAATTGACAAACTATTTGACTGACGCTTTACCCAATTTGCCAATAGGGCATACGTTCCCTACCGCGATAAACTACGCGCAAATGCCAAAATTATTGGAGCTGTCAGAAGCAGGCGCATATAGTACGAAAACGTACATCATACTTGTAATAAAAATACCGTTAATTGGCACTGAGGAATGTAAAATCAACAAAGCCTATCCTCTGTCTGCCAAAATAAAAAATCATAGCTATCAATTTGTAGAAATAAAAAATGACCTTGTCGCGGTCGAAGCCACAAGAGAATCATGCTTACACATAACAAAAAGTGATTTAGAAAATTGTAAAGCCATAGCGTCCCATTATTATTGCCGGCCAAAGCAAGCAGCGCGTCCCGCTCATACTTGCGTATCGTGCGAGGTGGCATTGTACATTGCACCTAAAGATAAATACACGCATTGCGACCAAAGAGTTGCCCAGATAAATCGCACTCTAATTGTTGCGTTAGAACGCCATGGTAGGTGGCTATACGTTGCACCTGAGCCCGAAACGCTTCTCATCCATTGCGGAAAACAACCAACCGCGTATGCGACCCTTACGGGTGCAGGGACTCTGGCTTTGGATGGAACATGTTCCGTCACTGCCCCTAGTTTTAGACTAGAAACCGTCGGCGAAATAAGACAGAAGATATATGCCAATTTCCTACCGCAATATAATTTATCATTCTTATCTACAGATATGAACATACTCGATCACACATCGACAAAAATTGTATTACCGCACGAAATCATAAACGATCCAAAAGAATTAAACAGGATCAGCGAACGTTTAAAAAACATAAAAATTAAGTTAAACAAAGAGTCAAGCGATTCAAATATATATAGACATATAATAGGTAACTATTCACTAAGCACAATCCCGCCGATAATACTCGGAATTGCCTATGTATGCTATTACCGCATAAAGCACGCAAGAAAACCTGTCCACGACAAGGACCACAACAGCGCCGAGACGGCGCAACCAAGCGAAGTAGTCAGCAAAAAAGAAGCTGCTCGTGCCCAAATTGACCCTAAAAATCAAGCGAAACACATCAACGAGTTCCGTGTAAAATGATCATACGAAAAATGCATTGAAAACAAATGTATTATAATTACGCGAGAATTATTTTAAGAAAAAAATAATAACTATATATATGGGATAATCACACGGAAACATGAATATAGAGTTTTGTAAACCGAAGGACCGACCATTGATGCAAAACAAATCCCAGGAGGGATTTGATCTTTTAAGGGGAAGGGATGTTGTGCCCGCAAACTTGTGCAATACAAAAGTATTTGCGCAACTGCGAGAGTTCCACTTTGTTGCCCTCCTTGCAGAGTGACACTTTATTGCCCTCCTTGCGAGAGTTACACTTTCGCCAAAATGCAAACGTCAAAAAGACACTTTGCGACATATCCTGACCAAGCATCTTATGATGCTTGATCTGGGGAAAATTACGACAATCAGAGTCAACAATTAAGAAAAGACACCAGGGAACGGACCGTCCTTGGTTGGCTTTTGAACGGTTCGGTCCTAGGTACGACCGACACACTGTAAATTGAATTATAAGACCAGCCCAGTAATAAACTTATATTCCTATTCCACGAACTAGAGTTCCAACTCTTAATTTCGCAACGATCCCAAAAATACCTATCCCGGGTTCTCGAGCCAGGGATACAACAAAATCTAAGATCCTATTTAAAGTTAACTTACGTTCTAGTAAAAAGGAACGCTGATAGACATGAAACCGATAATGTTACATAAATATATATTATTTAAATTATCACCTGTAATTAATAGCAGCAAAATAATTAAAAACAATTCTTTGTACTGGAATGATGATTTCGACGATTCTACCATCGTGCTATGAGAGTTGATAGTTTATTCTACGGCTACCTACGTTGAGTTAACAAGAAGCCTGCTTCATGAAAAACTAGTTAAAATTTAAAAAAACCTGTCGCGTAATAAACTAGTCCATAGCCAGAGGAAGGGTATAATCATGATCGACAGGGTACTCGATGACATCGTCGGTCTCCCATTCTCCTTTATCTGAAACGGCGTCTAATTTTCGTCGAACTTTATCACGATATTTGACCATTTTGGGTTCCGGTTTTTAGCCACTCAAGTCTTTCAAGTCGCCTAGCGATATCAAAATCTACCGCTCAGGTCGTTCTGTAATGGTACAATTACCATATTTTGGAGGCTTAATCACGCTATATACTGACAGCAGTTTATATAGCTGCAAAACATTGATAGTTTCACTTTTAGGCTTCTGTAAACCTTATTGCACTCCGGTACTACGCGAGACTTCGGCATTACTTCGCGGTTACGACCATATTCAGGTAATGTGTTCGCTGTCAAAGTGAGTCTTCGATACTAGTGACACCACGATTTCTGTTTCAATAGTGGAACCACCCCCATCGTCCGAATTTCATCGAGTTTCCATCCCTGTATGTAAGACCGTGGCGGCGATCGTTCCGAAAATCGATAGCAGGTCCGCCATCCCGAGAAAAATCGGGCGAGACGAAAAAGCCGGCCGGCGTAGTCTGCCATTAGGTCTCGCAGCGTGGTCAGCGAAGCAGCCCAAAACTTTCATAGCAACACAAAACGAGAAACGTAGACGAAAAACCGGAAATTGAGAGAGAGAAAGAAAGCCAATTCAGCGACAGGATCTCACACGAGACGAGTAAATGAACGTCCAACCTGTAAGTTTCTTCCCTTTTCTTCTTTTGCGAGAGCGGCAAAAAAGCCGGATAGAATCAGTGCGGAAAACTTTGTAGTTCAGGCGACTTTCGAATTGTCCTCTCCCCCCCCCCCCTTGTTAATCCCCAAATCGATTTCCCTTTTGCGCGCGTCGCTGAAAAATTAATGTTCTCTTTAGTTAATAATTTCATGGAAAACAGTGTGAGTAATTTAGAATAAGTTGTTCGAGCCTCGTAATACAAAGGATCGCGTAGAATTTGTGAACAGTTTACCAATAAAAATAGTGTTAACGGTTACAGTCACAGTGAGTCCACTCAACGATAATTATTTGTTGTTTAAGATTTTCCATTTTTCTTTGATGTTTTTGGGCATTGAAGCAATTCTATTAACCCTTTCAGTCATACATTTTTCATCTACTCGGAGGTTTTTGGGGTCGCTGATTACGAATCCGGCATTAGTTTTTCAAAATTCAAAATGGCGGATCCAATATGGCGCACGTGAACTTTCAAATACTTATTAATTTTCCTAAAACTTTGTACTCAGTTTTCGGGGTCCTTGATTACGAATCTAGCATTAGGTTTTCAAATTTCAAAATGGCGGATGTGAAATTCCAAATACTTATTGATTCTTCTAAAACTTTCTACTCAGGGGTCTTCGGAGTCGCTGATCACAAATCCGGCATTAGATTTTTGAAATCTAATGCACGCACACACACACACACACACACACGGACTTTAATTTTGCAGTTGTAAATTATTTTGGTTGCAGAATGATCTCACATTAACTGAAATATTTATTTCTAATGTATATTTGAAGGAATATTTCTGATAAAGTAGGATTTTATATGATTGGAATTTTTATTGTTACATTGCCCAGTTGGATCGACTAGATCGGAACCACCATTTTGCATTTTCAAAATCTGACCTCATATTCGTGATCAGCGACTGAAAAAACCCCTAGATCCGTATTTTCAGAGGCATTCGTTCAATATTAGAGATCTGGATGATTTTAAAAATTGTCGGACCGTAGCGGCCCCACTGTGACTGAAAGGGTTAAAGCCGTTTGGTTTTATTAATTTTTTGTTGGGCAGAAGACTCAATATACTCTTCTTAAACCTTACCGCTGAATTAATCGCGAGCGGTTTCCCCCTTCCCAAGCCCCCGATTTCCTAATATTTGTGTACACCCCCAACATGGCAGACGCCCTGGTAAGATGTGTACAGTCAAGACTACCACCAGTTAGTCCCCGATCATGACCACCACCCCTATAGATCGCCCCGGAAGACCGAGATCACCCCTCTCCGTGGATGTGGCTGATCACTCACTAATGGCCACGGAAGAGCGGATCGTGCGATAGAAGGTTGACCAGATTACCACCATGAGGGAAATAATAGGATCCTGCGACAGAGCGGCCCTCAGCATTGACAGGACGCAAAACGAGGTAAAGGATCGTCACGTTATACCCGAAGCATTGGCCATTGGCAGAAATTGGGGCCCGATTCGCGAGGAATGCGGACGAAGATGCCGAAGAGTTCGCACGCAGGATGCATGAGTATTGCATCTCGAGGAAGCTTTCCGAGGAGGACCTGAGGGATGCACTCCCCGAGGCTTTCAACGAGGACGCCCTTCTATGGCTTCGCGTAGAAAAAGAGGGCTGGAACCCCTACGAAGAGTTCGTATTTTATTTCTGGGAAAGATTCGGTCATGGGGATCTGCAGGAGCGGCTCCGAAACGAAATAGAACTCCACACCCAAGGGCCTGGAGAACCCATCGCCGAGTTTATCGTCAAAATAAGGACGCTATTTAACCATCTGAGCCCACGTTTAGGTCGAGAAACACAGCTGGACATCTGTTGCGAGAATTTGCACCCGGATTTCGCTGAGCAAATTCAGCACAAGGACGTGAGTAGAGTAAAAGTAGCGGTTCTCAGCCACTTCGGGGGGGGGGGGTGTCCAGAGGGCGGGGTGTCCAGGGGGGTCCAGAGAGTGGGGAGTCCATGGGGGGGGGGGGTCGCCGGGCGCGTATGACGTCACAGAGGGGCCTCTGGGGGGGGCACGTGGTCCGTGGAGCGTCTGGCGGGATAAGGACGCCGCCGTCGATGAGTGTTGTGTGTGAAGGGCGGCCTTTCAAAGCCCGTTATTTATGACATGTAGCTGTTTCGATTACGAAAGATAATGTCAAGATATCTGCATCCACCCCGTCTCAAAGTTCGTCGACACTCGAGACAGGTCCTGACAGGTTTCTTGGAAAAGCGTGCGTGCGTGTGTGACAATCATATATGGGTCAGAAAATTGTCGGTAATATGAAAACGCTAGGCGCCACATGAAGGGCGGCCTGTCAAAGCCTAATATTTATGACATGCAGCTGGTTCCATTCCGGAAGACAACGTCAATTGCATCCGTCTCATCTCAAAGCTCGCCGACACTCGAGACAAGTCCTGACAGGTTCCTCGGAAAAAAACCATAATCTTTAGGGATCAAAGGCTGTGACCGCGGATGGACCACTTGAGCGCAGCTGCACTCTTGAAAAGTCTCATTGTGGTCTCCATTCTGAAGTATAACGTCAAGATGTTCGCATATGCGAGTATGTACGCAGTGTATCCGGCCAAGCACCTCCTGGACTCGACCAAAAACGAGCTCGAACAGGTGCCAAAGGTCTTGCTCGTAAAATATTGGGGTAAATATGTTGGCTTATTATGGGATCGTTTGCCAGAACATCATCGAAACGATAGTGAAGTGATATCATATCTTCCATGGTTGAAGCATTATAATACGCCACAGATGAAAGATCACATCGATGGCGCTGAACCTCAACGTTCGGAGTATACAAAATGCTGTGAAAATTCTTCACGTATTGGGTTCGTTGAACGTGTTTGAATCTGTTTTTCGGGAGCATGAAAACATGTTGGGGGTGGGGGCTTCTCCACGGTTCTTCGAACGTGTTCAAACCTGTTTTTCCGATTGGAAAAGAGGAGAGGGGAGAGGTTTGAAAATTTGAGTGGGAGGCTTACGAGGGAGCTTATATTTTTGTGGACCAAGCTCAGACTGCACTATTCAACTGCACCATCAACATCTCTAAAAAAAAGAACTTTGAAAGTGTGGGGAAAATGGATCTCTCGGGTATCAACAAAGTCGGCCAGATGGCGGAATTCCTCCAAACGAAGAAGCTGTCGGAACTCCTCGTTAAGTCGGAACGACTAATCTCCGACATGAGGGCCGTACAAACCAAATTTGGGAAACGCTATATTGCGGACATCGCGGATGAGTTCTCTGTCTTGTTACCGGCGCGACTTATGAAGGCCTTCGACCAAGATCCGACAATGTTCGAGAGTATGCTGCAAGTGGCACGCGATGATCAACTCTGCATGCAGTATATTGGTGGAAAATACAACAGTGTCGAGGTCCGTCATCCCTGAACATGGTGGACGGGGAAAAAAATCGTTGGAACACCATCGTCGAACGGCTGTCGGCATCATCGAGAGTATGCTGCAACTGGTCAACTGAGTAGTTGGGAATTACAACAGCGTTCCATCGTCTCCAATCGTGGAGACAAAATTGAGCACTGCCGGTCGCATAGTTTTTTATTTTCAAAGTGCTGACTATGTAAAACTGTATATGTTTGATCGAATTGTAAATGATGGATGATTTCGCCGTAGAATAAAGAATACAAATGATATATATTTTCGTCGAAATGTGTTTTATTCATTAAAAAAATTCCTCGCTCACGCTTTGTATACAGTCAACCAGCTTTTCACCGATTTTACATTTTCACGGGCGCAGTTATATTTCATGTTGAATGGATGATGGAGACATTTGGAGTTTATGATTTTCGGCAGCTTCTGTAGCGATGAACAGTCCAGAGTCTCCAAGTCGATGACTTTTGTTGCGGGATCAGTGAATCTTGATAGCCACGCGCACTTTTCGAATCCCTTCGCATATATGGTAGGAGCTTTATGCAGGAGTTCTCGAATTGTCTTTTTAGCTGCATCGTAAGGTCTGCCGCTGTTATTCCAAGGAAATTGCGTTCCAGCTACTTGTTTGTCATTTTGTATTTGGCTGGTAAAGAGTCCCATGCAAATAATGCGTCGAAGGCGAGCGTCAGCGGTTCAGCATTAGTCTCATGGAGTTTGACGATGGACATCTCCTTCACGACAAATTCGTTGACGGGTCTCTTGAAGCCTCTGCACGTCGACGATAAGCCCCATGTTGACTGAAGTGGACGCAAATCATCGGCATGATTGTATATCAATTTTTTAACTCCACCACTGATTGGATTGTACTCGACAATACGATCATGGAGGATCATACAATACGCCGAAGTTTGTGGCAGAATATTATTTTTCAATTAAAACTCAAGGCGCACATCAACAGGGCCAGACTTAAGCGAATCGTTTTCTTTTGAGCAGTCAATGATAACGAGGAGACCTTTTTCTAGAAATTCAATCCTGCACAGCTATGTTTCAGCCTCTTTGTTGTAATAGATCGGTTGAAAGTTTGCATACATCTCGTAGTGAAGAGCATATTGATTTTGATGAATGTTCACATTCAAATTTCCATATAGATAACATTGCGAGTTAAGGTATAGTTTGACGTCGCTCAGGTTACAATGATCAAAGTGGCTCGCATTGTGTTGTTTCTTATTTTTCCGTCCCGTCTGCAGCGCGAGTATCACATATCGTAGCTTCTCCAGCTGATTCGAGGTTTTCACAGACCACACGTGCTTGGAGGTGCCAGGCAGCAATGGATATTCATACAGTTCCCATGTTCGGAAACTCACGGAGATTGGTGCGTCTTTGGCGAGAAAGTTTAACAGTTGAATTTTTCGCTGATCCGAGACTGTCACATACGGCACGAGCCATTCTATTTGATGCAATACGAGTTTGTCGTCTTCGGGCGCTGTTTGTACAATGGCATTGTCGTCGGTCTTTGATCTCGTGAGACTCAACTCGTGCTTGGCATTTACGACAATTTTCCGATAATCTTCGGCAAATCGGAGGAGCATGCTGAGCGGTATACAGACATTAAAGATTCCCGATACATCTACAATCTGATTGGTCTTTTCGACATTGAGCCATCCAGTGTCGTCGAGCATAGAACTTTTGGCCGGTGAGAGAGATGAATATCCCTTAATTACACTCGTAATGCTGACATTCTTATTATGATCGATTTCTATGGCATTCAACTCATATCGCACTTCCTCTAACAAATGGCAAATGGCATTGTTGACGAGACTTGTAGCAGTGGTTGACACCCTATCACGCTTGGATAATTTCCCACAGATGTGTAGGGAACTCTTGCTTGGCAGGATGGAGAGGTCTTGATGTTGGATGGCAATACGGACTTCATCGCTGTAATTAAAGGTTGAAGATGCATATTGCTGATGAGCGTGAATCCCACAATGGATGATGGATTCATCAAAGACCACGGGCGCCTGAGTGTTTACAATTTCTTCTTCCATTTCACGCAACAGATGCACAGAGCACAGACTAAATAATTTGTGACACGCTTTCGCCACGCACTTTGGAACCCAAATTCTTCAAGAGTAACACGTTTTCAGGTGTGAGCACTTTGGGCCCTGGTCGACGACTGATTGTTTTTATGCATGGCCGTTTATTGTTATTGGAAAATCTGTTGAAAACAATGCCTATCACGACTTTATATGCAGGCGTATGGTGATTACTTCACCGCGGAAATTTACCAAATCACCGTCTTGATCCACTATGCGAAGCTGTATTGTGTCAATCGTTCGGCTTGTGATTGGCGGATAAATTACGTGGGAGGGAACTTCAATGATCTTATAGCCCGGTGGCACCGATGGAAAAAAATCCTGAATTGTGTGTACTTTTTGTCCGTTAATATAGGCACCAGCGGTAATGCTGCACTCGACGCGTAGGGCGTTCACTTTGAGAATGGCTACTGAAAGATCGGATTCGTGTCGTTTATTGGCTTCCAATTTGCGCGCGGTAAAGCATAGTAGATGCCCAATAGAATCTTTTGGCTCAAAATTCACATCACGATCAAACTCGATCTCACTACGTAGCGTGTTATTGTTGGGTTTAATGCTGATGCTGATGTTTTTACGCGAGAGCTCTGCTTGTACAAACGTCTCAATATCCTCTATTTCATAACTGCCCGTAGGTATTGTCACCACCTCATCTCCAACGTAAAGTGTATCGTGGTGAACGTTGATATTGGGAATAGAGTTGAAGGTTAACAAGTCCACGAGGCCGAGAGTATAATTTTTGTGTGGCGAGCATTCGATGAGGGGAAAGTATTGCGCCTCGGGTATGGACGATGAGTCAGATATGGTCAATGTTAAACTTCCATCCATGAAGCTGGTACATTGACAACTGAATTCTTCACATCATTTTGCCCCTATATATAGGGTATATTTGCCTTTGTGCTGCAGCTGCCGAAAAAGAAACTTGAGGCATAAATATCCACATTCAATCGTATCGTATTCCCGATATCTAATATAATTATAATTAATGCTACCGACACGGAAATCTCTCATGAGTTCGTGGTGGTGGAAGATTGCCGAAACTATCAAAGTACATGACTTTCCATCCGGTCTTTTTGTAAGTGTCCCAATGCGTGCCAGGGCCGACGTTTTCATCCAAATTTACAATTGCTGCTTCACATTTGAGAGGTCCACTCGCGGGCAATGTATCGCGCTCGTAAACTCCACGAAAATGTGGAACCTTTAGGATTTTTACATATTTGAGTAGGTCACGGTCGGTGAGGGGTCGGTGTGGTAGCGTTACTTCTAGTTTTTTGGCTTGATTTGAAGGCCCAATTCCTGTGCATATGGTTTCAGATGTAGACCCCGACCTAATGCAATTGCTTCAATTGTCCGATTATGGCGATCATGTTCATCCAATCCACATTTAGCTGGTTCAGCAGCATTTAGAGCTTTGACTATACTAGCCGCAACACCTGACAAAACACCCGCAGCGCTAAGACCCGCATAAATGGGCACGAGGAAGGGCAATAAACCACCAATTTTATGGGATACGGGTAGAACTCGGCGTGTCCGCACTTTACCACCTTGGAACTTTACAACTGCACGAGCACCCTTTAAAGCTGATGTGATAATCTTATGCGGATCATTACTTTGAAACATTGTCTTCTTTGCAGCGCCAATTATCTTTTTCAAACAAACGCCACCCTTGCGAGCCTTCATTCCCATACCAAATTTTCTCTTTGTCTTCATAATATTTGCCACGCCCCACGCACTGGCTTTTTCACCGATACTAGCGTCTCTCGCGGTAACACGGTGCCTAGCCTGTTCAGCCAACACTTTAGCCGCCAAATGTCTCGCCTCAAGATTATCCGGATTTTTCGAATACGCAATATCGTGTTGTTTGCAACCCGTACCCAATGGATTAATGCCCGGATCACCACGAGCAAGGTGCTTGGCCAACTTTGTACCTAGTCCACAATACTGATAGCCAGGCAAATGTAGTTCAATGGGAAGTTTGTTGATTATGCGATTGACCAAACCTTTACCACTCTTCCCATGCACAATCATGTCTAACAACAATACGCGACTGACGGAAAATCCCTATAAGGAGCCTATTTATATGATTTCGCCGTTAGTCGTGTGTGAGATGACGTCCAAGAAGCAAACTATCGGAGGCGGACTTCCCCGATAAATTTGGACGAGTTTGTCAAAGACCGTGATGGGAAAAAGAAACAAAAACGCCATGTGAATTTATTGCCGGATAGCATACGTGTACTGTTTTGCGGTCCATCGAATTGTGGGAAAACCAACGCTTTGCTCACTCTCATCATCCATCCGAATAGTTTGAGACTTGAGAACATTTCCTTGTATTTCAAATCGCTCAAGCAGCCAAAGTATAAGTTGCTCGAACACCTACTTGAACCTGTGAGTGGAGTTGAATATCATCCATTCGGGGGGCATGACCAAGTGATAGCACCAAGTGATGCACGCTTCAACTCGATATTCATCTTTGATGACATAGCATGCGAAAAACAGGATAATGTTCGGGCCTTCTTTTCCATGGGACGCCATGAGATTGTTGACAGTTTTTATCTTTGTTAGACGTACACTCGTATCCCCAAACATCTCGTGACAGATAATGCAAATTTCGTGGTGCTTTTCAAGGAGGATGATATGAGTCTCAAACACGTGTACAATAACCATCTTAATACAGATATGACTTATACGTGCTTTAAAAACATATGCATGAAATGCTGGAATTCCGACAAATATGCATTTATCACAATTGACAAGGATAGCGATATTAACGGAGGTCGATATAGAGCAGGTTTTGATTATTTTCTCACCATTGATAAATTACTCATCGCTGGTGGTTGGAGAGACAGTATTGTGCACGCCGCGCTAGCGACAACATGAAGAGCGAACAATTGTTGCGTGAAAGGGATGTATTGCGTGAAATTGCCACGGCGAGCGATGCAATCAGACGAAAGCATCGAATGATGAATATTCGGAAAGATAGCGATGAGCTGAGCATGCAGGGTGTCTTTAAGCCTATAGTGGGGCCATTCGAGAAATTGGTGGCGTATAAAAACGGTGAGGTGGTGAAGGAGGAAAAAGTGGGTGATAATGTTGAACGAGGATAAGATGCGTTAAATAGTGTGAAAAATCAAAATGCGGCACATGGTTCCTTGAAGAGTGAAACACAAGATTCTTTCAAATTGATATATGAGGATGATGATGATGACTCGCAAAATGTCGATGAATTAATCAGTGAATATCTCCTGTTATTACAAACAAATAGAACGGCAAGCTTTGATGTATTATATGGTGTACGAAATCTCGCAAACAACAAATTAACATACTCTTGTGGTAGATTCGAGTTATACGAAAATTGTTGGATTAACAGAGCTGTTGTTTAAAAAAGTGCCCAATGTCGAAACTCTCACACCGGACGATTTGAAAAACTATGAAAAGAATGTAATCTCGAAAAATGCGCACAAAAAAATTGTAAGCCTAGCGACACTATACGACGTAATACCAGCCGCAAATTTAACACATATATCGCAAATATAGTCGATCATCATGTGGGACAGGGTATGTCAAAGTATAAGCTAGCTAGAAAAAACACTCAATCGGACTATATTTATTGGGACAATCCGAACGAACTAGTGGATCGTCTTCGCTTACTGCTGGCATCACAAGCAGCCGGAAATTCATCACATCCGAATGAAATTATATCGATTATCGAGGAATTGCGTGAAGCTGAAATCATTTATTTACTCGACATCTGAGAATTTACGCATTCTCATAATGAATGTCGATGTGTTTGGACGTCATTCAAGTAGGAGTGTACTCCACAGTAAGCAAGGTCCTCCAGGTCGACCCGGGATTGGCTTTAGAATTACCGCAGATGGTCATTGTGACCTGAGGCAGAAACGATTGTGTAACATTGCTAATCCGCAAGGAGAAGATGACGCCATCACCTTAAGCGCGTTACAAAAGAAATCTCGAACTATCATTAAGAACATACGCAAAGAAATGAATGAGAGTAGTCAGTTGTTGGTTAATGGACTTGAAGCTACGATACGAGACACTCGAGGCCGATGTCAAAACTCTACAAGATTTTCTGATTTGTAATTCGAACGTCACTGCTGAATTGGATGCACGACTAAGTGGACTGGGAAATGAACGAAAAAAGGGGCGCTCTCGTGCTGGAGCTACATAAGCCTGCTCCACGAAACTATCCGCGTCGACATGTGGACATCCGTGGCTTAGATGAGACCTGGCAAGCCGATCTTGTCGATATGTCGTCGTACGCACATCAAAACTCCAAATATAAATTTCTCCTAACCGTCATCGATATATTCTCATAATTCGCCGGGGCCGTACCGATGCAGAGTAAGAGTGGTAAAGATGCAACAGCTGCAATGACGTCGATACTCGTTAAGGGACGCATACCGCAGAACTTAGACGTTGATTGAGGAAAAGAATTCTATAATTGTGACTTTAAGGCCATCATGAAAAAGTACAATATTCACATGTATTCAATATATAGCAACTCGAAGGCATTCATTTACGAGCGTTTTAATCATACATTGAAGAACAAGATGTGGATGCAATTTAGTCTTCATGGTAATTATAAGTGGATCGATATGCTTGATAATCTAGTAGCCGAGTACAACGATTCTGTACACCGCACCATTAAGATAAAGCCGAGAAATATCACCGCGTCAAATGAGAAGCAACTGCAGCAGATTTTCAATAAGCCTTCAATGAAAAGATCACTGAAATTCGGAGTTGGTGATAAAGTGAGAATCAGTAAAATTAAGACTGTTTTTGAAAAGGGTACACCCCAAACTGGACAACGGAAATAATTACAATATATCGTGTGAAAAAAACTCATCCCGTCACATACCACTTGAAGGACCATAAAGATGAACTCATCGCCGGTAGCTTCTACGTACAAGAGCTTCTCAGTGTTAAGCACCGCGATATATACCTCATTGAACCGGGATTGAAGAAGCGCGGTAATCGAATGTTTGTAAAGTGGTTAGGTTTCGACAATAGCCATAGTAGTTGGATAAGTAAATCCGATTTGTAGTCGATAATAAAGCAAAATAGAAAATATGTATGTTTCATGACTCTTGACCGGCTGGTCGTCCCCGCATCCCTCCAAGGCCTCCGACCGACTCCACAGCAGGGCTTGCTTCCCCCCGTCTCACAGTCGCCCTTTTTCGTGGAACGTGGGTATGAAGGAGATGGATAGAGTGAATAAACACATGGGATTATAAAAAGTGTTTCTTTATTTATGGAAAATAATAAATCCATTCTTGCACAATGAAATATATACAAGAACAGCAAACATAATTTTAATATCGAGTGAACAAAATATACATAATTTTCACGAGTTTTATACATCGATATTCACAAAAATGTACAGAATTTTACATCAAGGTTGTGGAAAAAAATAACAAAATTTTTTTCGACTGCATTCTGTAATGCCCCCATGGTAGGTTATCAGAGGTCCAAGGTATGATATACCGCTTATCGTCATGACGAGCGGTATACCATATCGATTGTCCGCCGAATAATCGCTTGCATCGAATTTTGAAATGTCACGCTTCATGTCGGCATATATATCATCGCTCTCAATGTCATATATGAGACTATCCGTATCGGTATACATGACTTTCACTTATCTCGATACAGAGGTACCATATACTCGTGATGAAATCCATACAAGCACGTTTTGGTAATGTCGAGGATACACATACCCACATATATCGGCTTGTTGAAATTTACCTCGAGATTGCGCAATTCGACGGCAACCAGGTTTTCCGAAAAAACACTTCGGCTGTGGAAGTTTGGCTTCGCAATAATTGCCTCTGCGCCACATCTGCCTTCCCATTTTGTTAAAAGCTTTACATCTACATGATTGCGCACATTCTCCATCGTTTTGCCAAATACCGCATTATTCATTAATTTGAATAAATTTTTTTCGAAGTAGTTTTTGGCAAGCTTTCGAAACTGGGTTTTTAACTCGATATACGAACGCAGCCATGGGCATTGTGTAAACTGTAGGACTCTATGGATTTTCGTAAGGCAAAGTCCATGGCCTAAGCATTGTTGCAAATTCCGGTAGTGTATGACGTAGCGCTTTTTATCGCAGATGGTTGCTAGTAGCTTTTCCCCCTGCTTACCCGGCGGTTTTTCATGTATTGGACAAAACGGCAGGTCTTTGTGCGCATCATAGAGAGATTGCGAATATTCCATGTCGACTCCAAGGATGTAGCTTATAGGTGAGTCTAGCGCGATGCATGATGGAACAAAATTGGACACGTCGTTGACCCATCGAAAATCTGCATATGGCAAGGGTTGGCACATTGCCCATCCATGCAAATTATTGGCATCAAAATACATCAAGTATGATGATGCTCTCGATGGATCAAACGACTCCATGTATTTGTTATTGGCACGTGCATATCGCTTCGAGCATTGACTCAGACTACCGCATATACCCCGCTCAACGAATAAAACCATGTCGATGTTAGTTAGTAATTCAAACTTGACATTCGAGTGTTTTAACATAGCATCCCAGGTATATCCGGGCAATGTGTAGTAATACGCGGGATCTAGACCATAACTCTCAACGCATGTATTTCGAAATTTTTCGAAAATATCGGCTAATTACAAGACATCTGTCTTCAAGTACAAATCGCTATAGTCACCCAGCGTTCGAATGGAGAACCGTTCCTAAACTTTCTCAGCATATGCGTACTCGCTCTCACATACTGTAGCATCTGTCAGGGAACTGTAAAATTCGTCACGTGGTGGTAGGCAAGTGTCGTCTAGCTTCGTCACGTCACCAATATATTCAATTTGCTGACCCCTTTTCGCGTCAGCAAATTGAAATCGTCTGTCGAGAGAGGTGGGAGTTGTGTGCGTAAAATTTTGAGTTTGTCCTCGGTCAAGAATGAGCCTAATTTGTCAAGTCTGGTGTCGAGGAATTTGTATGAGTCGATAAGGCGCAATTGGATCCTGTGTTTTGAATCGTCTGTAATTTTAACATGCTTCGTGAAGGAGATGTATTTCTCCTCTGTGGATGGAAGCACATCGGTTCTTCCTTCGAATACTGTGGCTACTTCCTTGATTATAAAATGTGCATCATAGCCGGATAAATTCTGGAAAACTACTGAAATGAAAAATGACTGTTTGTAGTTTAAGTTGCAATTGGAATGGGCAGGGCCTCTATAGCGCCCAGTCAGATGACAGTATTCTCGATCGCATACATCTTTTTGCGCAAATGGTTTCTCACATGTGTGATATTGAGTCGCTGCTCGAAAACTAGCCCACTCACTCGGTGTTAAATGCACCGTTGGTACATTATCACAGAAAGTTTCTTTTATCCGCAGTGCCAGATTTTTTAGGTCTTCAACAAACCATGATATACAATCGACACTGCGACGCGAATGATATGAAGATAATGAATCGTCATATGAACAACACACATAGTATCCGATACTAAACACTTCATGGTGCTGATACATATCTTTCGCTAGGTTCTCCCCATCGGTCTTTGCCAACACACACTCCAAATCAGCATACACAATGAAAGGATGTCGCTCTTTCCGGCTAAAGTTGTTGAACTGGAGCCACTTATTGGTGTCGTCTGGTAGTCGGATCGCACAGTCATTTATTGCTGCACAATCGACCTCGTGTGATTTCAATTTTTCCTCTGATCCGAAGTAGTACAAACACCTGCAAAGATAAAAATATTGTTTTGTTTAATTCGTCTAGCATATATAATTACCTATATATATATATTATGGCAACTACATACCGATCACAGATATATTTTTTATGTTCCATTATAGTCAGTTGTGCCCTCACAAGTCTCGACAGGTTCTTGATCCATACGAAGTGCCCCACATTGTCCCCGTATCTTGCATGTACATCAAATTGATGTTCTTTTCCTTTTTGTGTTGAGTTACGCGTATCGGAACAATATCCTTTTTGGTGGTGGTATACACGTTGATCGACAGATTGTTATGAAATTCAATTTTTTTTATTTGATGTATCGTCACCGGGATTCGATATCCTTCAGATTCAGTACTGTCGAATAATGAGGATAAGAACATGGACGAGCATTGTGTTGTTCAGCCGGGTATAGAGCAGCGACAACTGCCCATGCGAAACATGCGTTATCTTTGGATTTGACGTTAACCACAGCCTTCTTCAACATTATTTCCCGCGTAATGATATGGAGCACACGGCACGCATCGGATTATACTTATTCACATTTATCGTGAGGTTAAGTATTTTCTGCAGAGCCCAGCCACTATCATGTTCTTGAAATTCATCGAGTAATGTTAAAGTGGGCTCCATAACACGCTGTTCATATGACTCATTCAAATCGCTTGTGCTAAATGGTTCGCAGTTTCGCGTGTTGATACTTTTATTCGCATGTTTGTCACCACTCACGAATTCACCATTAAACACTGCATTGATTTTAATACTGTAGACTCTCGAAGGATGTTTCAATCTTCCGCCAGATTAACTCATGATCACCATATCCTGCGCCCGTATGTATGAAACGACTCCGCACACAATTCCTTAATCCTTCCAGACGCGCTATTTGAGCTATTAGTGACTGTTCATGTCCAATTAATAATCGCGACCGCTTAATCCGGTTTTGCATTTCCAGCCCTTCGATGAACTCGACGCATCGTTGCTCCCACGCGACAAAATCTTCGAACGAGCGTAAAAGCACGGCTTGGTCATGCAAGATTTGCTCCATGTTGACGAGTGTGAAGAACTTTCACGATGTTAAGAGACTGACTGTTTTATGCTAAGTGCGGTCAGATTTGAGCCGAGCGCATCATTAAAAAGGCTCTTCCTTCGGGGAAAAAAAATCGGCCCTCTCTCTCCGGAAAACGGAGTTTTCCGATATCGTGTAGATTGCTCGAGGATCATGAAAAAAAAACAGGGAGTCGGGAGACCTCGGTCCAAATAATTTTATGGGTCCTGCAGCTCTAGTGATCCATCGGCGGCAACGGCCCTTCCCGATAGATCCCTAAACTTTATAGTTTTCCCAAGAAATCCTGTCTTATCGAGACCTGTCTAATGTGTTGGCGAGATTCGTGACGTGTGGACTCGTATGCAAACATCTTGACATTATCTTTCGGAATGGTGACCTCGATGAGACTTTTCATGACTGTAGCTACGCTCAAGTGGTCCATCCGCGGTCACAGCCTTTGATCCCTAAAGATTATAGTTTTTTTCCGAGGAACCGGTCAAAACCTGTCTCGAGTGTCGGCGAGCTTTGAGATGAGGCGGATGCAATTGACGTTGTCTTTCGGAATGGAACCAGCTGCATGTCATAAATATTATACTTTGACAGGCCGCCCTTCATGTGGCACCTAGCATTTTCATATTACCGAAAATTTTCCGACCCATATATGGTTGTCACACACGCACACACGCACGCACGCTTTTCCAAGAAACCTGTTAGGACCTGTCTCGAGTTACGACGAGCTTTGAGGCGGGGTGGATGCAGACATCTTGACATTATCTTTCGGAATTGAGACAGCTACATGTCATAAATAATGGGCTTTGATAGGCCGCCTTTACACACACAACACTCATCGACGGTGGCGTCCCCCTTCCGCCAGACGCTCCACGGACCACCCCCCCCCCCCACAGAGGCCCCTCTGTGACGTCACACGCGCCGGGAGCCCCCCCCCCAATGGACACCCTGCCTTCTGGATCCCCCTCCCCCCATGGACACCCCCTCTCGACTCTTTTCCCCCGAAGTGGCTCAGAACCGCTACTGTTACTCTACTGACGTGGCTAGCTTTCTCGGTCTCTAGCGGATGGGACGCAACCGCGAAAGATTGCGGGAAGTGGCGAAGGCCTAGCGAGCACCGCCAACGAAAGTCCTGTCACTCCTGCCCTCGGTAGCATATAGGCAGCGGGACCGGGAGGCCCGCACGAAGATAGCCGCAATGCAAGCTCCAGCGGCAACCGATCACTTCACGTATCAGAAGTCCTTCCCAACTCTCCGCCAACCCCCCACCCTCCCATCGACAAGCTAAACCCCTCGCGCTAACGCTCCTGACTCAGCTGCGAGGACTAAAGGCCACGCCGGCCTCCCTCTGAAGGCAATCCAACCTCAGTGACCCCATCGCCCACCTCAGCCCCCATCCTTCCCTCGCCCTCCACCTACCTGCAAAAACCCACCAGCGACACACGCTAACAGCCCACCAATCCCCCACAGCCCGCCCCCGAATCAGCCTCGAACCAGCACTCCTGAAGGACCTGGCCCGAGGTACTTCGGGCGAAGCTGAGCACTTTGCGTATTCAAGGATCGTCCTGGAAGTTATCAGAGCCGCGGGGCCCACAATCAACAGAGAAAAAAGCGTCAAGATGTAACTTATTTGGGATACGCCATCAGCCGAGACAGATTGAAGGCAGACCCGGAAAAAGTAGCCCCCATCCAAACCTATCCTCCGCCCAGGACCCTTCGACAATTACGCCGTTTCCTGGGAATGGCGATTCGGGGGACCGAACAGCAGGAAGCCTTCAAGTCTCTCCGAGAGACCCTAACTGAAACCCCTATCCTAGCTGGACCACACCTGAACCTCCCGTTCATCCCCCAAACAGACGCTAGTGACGCGGACGTAGGGGCCGTACTGACGCAGGAATTCGGCGGTGAAGAGCATCCAATCGTATTTGCAAGCAAAGTGCTGGGTAACGCGGAACGCAAATACACCGTCACCGAAAAGGAGTGCTCGGCGGTAATTTGGACAATGAGGAAATTTCGACCTTACATCTACCTCTTCGGGTATTGTTCCATTAAATCGCGGTATGAGACTTCGAGCCTCTTTCAATGTCATAAACTCGTTCTCGTTTAAAGCTACTCGCGCCATATTTTCGAAGTTAGTTTTTAACAGGGAAAATTCTCGTAAATCGATTTCACGATCACGTCTAGTTTCTACAGTATCGGGAAATTGATCTGAATCGGATCCAAATGTTACGGTTTGATATGCAGTAGTTCGAAATTTTTTGCGCTTTGTTACAGTACGTCTGGCAATAGATTTTTGAGAATTTGTAATATGGTCGGAGCCAGTGTCTGTTCTAGGACGTTATTTACTAGGTTCTTCTAATTCATATTTCTCTTCGCCTTCGCGACGCTTGTCGAAGACTGATTCTAATGATCGCGATAGTACATGTCTACCAGGTGATCGATATAATTTATTACGCTCTTCTTCGTTCGACATTAATTTCTATTTAGCTTTGGAGGGTTTTCATATATAAATGTTCCGTCACTTGCAATAAATGATCGGGTGCATGATGATCGATGCTTCGTAGTCGAATCGCTGTTGTCGGTAGATTTATTGCCCTCGTTCGGTCATTGAACTCGTGATGAAAGCCTTTGAATGTTATGGAACGATGTTGAATCTCTGTTGTCGTGTTGCTTGGGTAGTTAAACTCGTGCTCTCTGTTGTTTCTCTGGAGCTGCTGGCGTTGTTAAATCTTCGGTCTCGGTCGGTGTCCTATCCGTGATCCTCGGGATCCAGTTTATTTTGAATAGCTCTGTACGTACGGCTCGGCCGTTCGCTTACTTTTCACTTTTCTTCTTTATTTTTTTCTTCGATCCGACTCGGTCGGGATTCTTGCTTTAGTTCCTTATTTGTATTTTGTTTTGAGTATTTTTATGAGTTCGCGTATCCCAAATTGTAGAATCCCACCGCTGCCACCAATGTTGTGCCGCTGAATCGCGCCAACATATGCGCCCTGGGCACTGGTGACAGGGCTCAGCAAAAAGACTGGTGGCCGGAATCGGGCGATCGAGGACGGGTAGCTGGGGTCTTTCCAATGACGAGTAAATCTCCAACTCAGGAATTATGAACGTACAATGATTTCACTTTATTATAACTAGGCAACATTTGATATATAAAATCTATAATTGCCTTGAGACCGACCGCCTCGGTTGCCAATCGAAAACTGACTTTTGACGTTTCGTTCCTCTAATTGTTAACTCGGTTATTGGCAATCGAACGTTCTCGATCGTTCAAATTGTACGATGCCGATTCAGCGATACATGTCGCCAAAGTCACCTCTGGAGGTGCTTCACCTGACCAAACTGCCGTTGTTTGCACAGGGGTCAATGGACTCTCGATTTCGTAAATCGAATATGCGCATTTCTATGCGATTTGCAATATGCGCTAAATTAGGGGCACAACACTTATCTGCGTGACTTCGATTCCAGGAAATTACTTTACAAGATATACTCGAACCTCCGTAAACAGAACCTCCACAGATGCAGTCGCTTCCCACTATGTTCCGAATATCGATCAGTGTAGCGCATAGTGAGAGAAGCGCCGGGCCCTAGCGTGAGGCTCGAAGCATGCTAGACAATATGAGAGGGCGTTGAGGAGTACTGCAATCAGCTACCCCAGCTGTGCAGAGCCCGCTTGAATGGGTGGTGGGCAACCTTTGTTTTTGCAAGTGCGAAGCGGTGAAATCCCGCCGATTAAGGGGGTTACCTGAGTAAACGGCGAGAAAAACAGGTAAACTTTGGGAATTTTCATCTCAAAAACTAATTTTTCGATTGGATCCGCGTTTTTTTTTATTGGCGAATACGTATATTGAGGTATGTTTAGGAATTTTTTAAAATAAATTGGTTGAGTGGATGCGATTCAAATGCGATTATCTCGAAACATAGTTTTCAAAGTCGGTGCCAGATGTATCTCGAAAACGGCTTGTCCGATTTTGTCCAAATTTGGATGAAATATTCTTCGATAGTTTTTCTTGTTCGCCCCGTAGAATTTTTTAGAAATTTTCATTTTTGTCGGAATTGCGACCGTCTAAACTGAACATTCGTTCTTCGCTCGCAATTTCCGACGATTTTGGATTGCATACACATTGCGTAAAAAAACAATGGTTCAATCAAACAAAAAACCCCTACGTGGCGAACGAGAAAAACTATCAAATATTATTGTATCCAAATTTGGAAAAAAATCGCACAAACCGTTGTCGGGATTCATCTAGCACCGACTTAGAACACTATGTGTCGAGGTAATTGCGTTTGAATCGCTCCCAGTCAACGAATTTATTTTAATAAATGCCTAAACATACCTCAATGTACATATTATCCAATATAAAAACCCGCATCCAATCGAAACATTAGTTTTTGAGATAAAAATTCCCGAAGTTTTCCTGTTTTTCTCGCCGCTTGCTCAGGTTTCCTCCTTAAAGAGGATCCAGTGTATGTGGTCGTTTTAAAGTCTTATCTGAGTTCAATCTTTGTCTTGATTTTATTCTCCCATCTACTTAATTCTAACCAAATGGATAGCTCCACCTACCACTTTAAGGGAGGACATGAAAAATAATTCCATTCCAAAGCAAACGTACATTGCCATTTTTAAATAAGCCATAATTTCGAAGAAGTAAAAAATGTACCCATTTAAAAACTACATCCATAGAATATATTACTATTCAAAAGTTGAAAAATAACATTCTATTAATTGATAATATGTTTTACTGCCGTCAGCCATAGATCCGTACATGTGGCAACGTCGCTGGGGAGAAATCAATCCCTTATCCTAAGCATACTTATAACCATTGTTGAAATTGCTGTTCTTGCAACGCGTACAGTGCATAAATCAAAGATTAAATCAAATAGGAATTTGGCTGCGCTATTAAGGACGATTTGTAAAGACTTAAGTTTGAAAAGCAGTTCATGGAACACGTATCATTTGCAGCGCATCCAAGTCGGCCGCATGAAATCATTGAGCCGATCATGTTTTGTCATGTAATGCATACTTTGGACACTCATAAAAGAGAAAGAGGTTTATGAGTTTAAGTTTTTTCCTCCATAACAACCGTAAAACGTCCATGTATCGTTCCACCGTTTTTTATGAGTTTCTTTTTAGCAACTTTTTCATTGTCAACATCAATATGTTATTTTATGGGACTTGTCCTATGCAGCGGCTATTAAACATGCCAACTTCAAGAACGAATATCTCGGTGCAATCAAACAAACGTATGCAGTATACCCTGAACAACATTGGTATTAAATTACCCAGTTTGCTGTCTCAACCCAATTTCCGCATGTGCTACTTCAATGGCTAACCCGAAAACATATCTTCTGAAATAGAATAAAAGATTGTATATACTCGTAAACAACAATTTTTGATATATGATACTGACATTAACCATAACCGCGAAAACCAAATATTTGAACGTTTAGTTAACTTCAAACTCATCAATCGCGGGAATACAGTGATTCTCGAAGTATACATTTTCAAGTGGTACTATGCTGCAGACCGACTTAACATTATAGAATGTTTGGCAATCAGTTTAAAATAGCCCGCAAATCAAGTGAAGTTTTAGAAATTCGGAGTCTTCCAAAAGCGTTTTCAATGCAAGAAAAAGATACTATTCATATAGACTGCATGTTACAATTGAAGGATGGCTTTTTAACAACAAAAAATGTACTTTTCTTGACCCACTATAATCTTCTGAAAAATTATCGCAAGAAAATACAAAAAAAAAGCATTTTAAAGCTTGTGTTGGCTTACGAATGCGCAATTGAAAAAAAGCACTTTAAAAAAAATAAAGTTACTGTTAGCCTAACGACCAAAAGCCGAACGACCAGTCCCGCAGTATTCGAGAGTATACACACTTCTAGAAATTTATTTTCCAGCCAACCTTGTATGATTTTTCTTACCAAGCGATCGATGGCTCTAGTTAAAAGTGCATATCTAGGCTTCGAAAGATTATAGCTCGGGAAAAAATGTTGCACAGCATTCACAAGGTGAGCGTAAAAACAATTTATTTATTTTTTCTATAAAGCTCCTGGAAAAACATTTTCTCGCATTTTTTGTTATCATGAATCGTGATTTGGGAAATGTGTAAATCTTGGAATTCTGCACTTATTCGTTAAAAATGACATGAGTCTATAAAATAAAAATAAATACTCGAAGTATTTCTAATCTTCTTGAGCCAAGAGTATGATGAAACTGTATGAAAACAGTCAGACACCTCGATTTTGCCTTTCCTCGTGTCTCGAGGTCGTAAATATTTCGACATTTTTCATTGTCTTCATTTTTGTACGGAACGCAAACTTGAGTTGAAATGCATGAAAATTGGGAAAGTCCACCCAGCTTGTGCATTTAACGTACAGAAACGATAAGGTAAGTGAAGTACGTATCTTTATATTTATGTACCACATCGCTTCCGCACTCTTTAAGCAAAAATTGAGAGAACTTCTCGAGACCCATCAGAATGTTGTTGGCCACGGACACTGTTTCTGCACTACTGGATCGCATTTATACGAGAGCATTTAAAAAAACAGTGGAAAACGGGGGCAAATCAAAGCCCTGATGTATTTCACTGAGTTGAGGGTTTTTGATTGCTAGAAATTCAGTAAAACTGTCACGCTCCAAGTGATTAGCACGGAAGCTAGTGGTTAGCCACTCAAAAGTTACTTATCCTCATTGACCAAAGGCAATACAGTTGAATATAGAAAATCGCCGAGGATACACAGCCCATCTGTATGCGCTCGTCATTCCCAGATTTTCGTGAGGGCTATCATATCTTTGGTAGATTTCCAATGCTTTATTGATTGGATAGCATAAATAAAGACAATTGCTGAATTAGTCGACCTATACGAATGGTTCATGAATGTAGTAAATGTATGAAACTCAATGCGCACGTCTCAACTTATACCATTTTTATGGTTATACTATGACATATATTTTTTGTTGGTCATATAGAATACGGTTGCTATTATAACATCGAAATCGTTTAAAAATGAATTCATACAATCGGTGTATCATAGTTTTAGGAGAATATGTACCTCTTACGAGTCTAATATTGTTTGTGCATATGCATCAGCGTGTATGTGCGCCAAGTCGCTCACTTCCAGTGCAACAGAGTAACATTTTTTTCAGTCATTTTTTATTTCATATTCTTTCCACCCAAAAATGTACAAACGAAGGGTATGCTTATTTTTCATGTTCACGTCGACCTTTATATGGGGATGGCAGTTCATTGAAGATTAAATTCGGAGTTCGATGCTTTTTCGCCTCGAAAATACAAAACATTTAATCTAAATATTTTTTGTTACAATGAGTACTTTTAGAGATGTCAAATTGCTTCTCTCTAAAGCATGAACAATTAGAACTCATAGTTGAGGGTTACGTGATGACTCCTTATAGTTATGATACTAATATGTATAGTAAATGACCGCATCGCACCTTTTCTCTTGCTTCCATTTCCACTGCACCCTTGCTGATCATATTGTTCAATACAAGATCAGCAATGTGTTCAAGGCTGCCTGCTTCCATATCTAACATAACCGTTCCGTTGAGCAACAAACTGCGTAGTTCGAACAGCGAATGGAGAGACAATGTGGCCACATGAGGTTTGCTCCATCTGTTGCCACCTTCTTCGACGTCCTCTTCAAATTTGATCCACCTTTTATTACCAGGAGAGAAAATAAATAAAACTTCATTTTCGGTGAAGGGTGTCAGACGCATTAAGATTGACTGCATTATTTGCCTAGTTCATAAAATGTTTCATAAATCTCCATTGTTGGTTTCGATGGAGAGGTTTACCTGGCGGTTTCCTTCCACTCCATATCATCACCATCCCGGACGAGTTCCTCCATTTCGGAGAAGAGAGGGTGGGGTACATGTGCATTGTCACCAACCGCCTCACCAAGAATAAACTGCACCCTCTGCGCTGGCGGAGTGACTTGGAAAACGTCGGACAAAGAGAACAAAATAAGAAAAGCATCAATTAGAGTCATGCGCGACAAAACTTGAAAAAGTAGTTTTTAGAATGTTAAGGAGTAGATGACATTGTATTGTATTAGAAACAACTAATGAATACTGTATGCAAAATATAAAGAATATATTTTGTTTATCGTATATTCATTGGTGCGGAGTCTTCCCCCTTGTTACGTTCCGACCATATTTTAATTCGTGCCTCCACCTTGCGGCCGCTGCTGACTCTGTATCATATTTACCGTGACGTTTCTGCCATGGGTGTAGGGAAATTGCGAAAAACCTATACCAAGATAGCCGATCCCAGGTTCGCTTCTCCGTTTCGGAGGTAGTCGCATTTCGTCGAGGAATAAATAAGGGACTGTAGGAATACACACACCCACACGTACCCATCTGTATGTCTACACATCCGTGTAGAACTGGAGCTATGTCACACTGATGTTTATTTTTCGCGGCAACTACGAGACTGGACTGCGAACCCTCGACTTCCCGATGTTCTGAATTTAGAGGCGAGCACACCAACTACTTTACCACCACCCCGGTTATATGAATAATATAATAGATAGTATCGTGAATAATGAATAAAAATCGTAAAGTTACAAATAAAGCTTAAACATAAAAATTGTGCACGACGGGTAACTGTATCTGGTGTCCCACTCTGATTCCGTTTGTTTTGTTATTTGTTATTCTTCATCGAAATCTAAAAAATGCGTATTATTTTATCGGCGGAAAAACGGTCTAGAAGAGTGAAATTCTCCTCAATCTTGAACACCGTTGGCGTGATTTTTCCAGTTTCACTTATTTTTTGTCGAGATCTTTAATGAAAACTAATTGCAGAATAATGCTTGTGGCAGATAATGAAAAATGAACTTTTACCGATTCATGCGGGATAAATTGGTAAAATTATATAGTGGTAGAAAATTGTAAAATGTTGATGAGCAAAACTATTCTTTATAAATATTGGAGAATAATACCTGTGGCGGATAATGAAAAAAGAACGTTTGTCGATTCTTACGGGGTAAATTAGTAAAGTTGTATATGGTTTGACGTTGCGTGACAGGGCGATCGAGAAAAAACCCGCGAGATGGCGCTCGGGCTTAATTTCCGCAACGCACCTTCACTCGAAATTTATTTGTTAATTTCAAGCTACCTTTAAGGTTTTATTATATAGAATCCTGCGACACCATCCCCCCCGTTCCTTCCCATACTCCTCTCATAACGACCGCGAAAGGACCATGCGGACTGTAGACTGAGGCCACGTCGGCCCGGTTGTCAACTCGACGACGCGGGACGTCGGGCTCGCCGTCCGCGGGCTTCCTGCTGCCATCTCCCGAGTCTCCGGCTCACCGCGCGTCAGGAGAGACTGCAGCTCTCGCGCGGCATGGCTGGCGAGCGCCGTACCGGCTGGGGTGATCAACGACTCGGGAGAGAAAAAAAATCGATCGAGGATAACGCCCGGAAGAGCGAGCCACAACGATCGACGAAAAGATCGATGGGAGGTCCGTCGTCTATCAAGGAATTGGGCGACAAGAGGAATCCGGCCGGCGTGGTCCGGCGTTTAGTCTCCGAGCGTAGTCAGCGTAGGATGAGTGTTTCCGGGCAAAAAAGGGAAATAGATCGCAAACCCCGGCGTAAGAAAAAGAGAGAGAAATGGAGAAACGAGAGAACGGATCTTTATTGAGTCGATCGAAGGATCATCTCTTCGACACCTCTAAGTCGTTTCTCTTTTCTTATTTCGCGAGAGCGGCTAGCGAGAGCCGCGTAAAATTAATACGGAAAAATGTGTCGCACGGGCGACTTTAGAGTAGTTACGTTTCACCCCTCCCCGTATGAATCCCCAAATCGACGTCCCTTTTCCGTGCGCGTCATCACGAAAACAGTGTAATTTAGAGTGATTATCGTAAAATCAGTGCGAGTCACTCCGGTCCATTTGCTCGAGTATTATAGTTGAAAATTGTCGCGAATAACGCGTTAAAAGGTGTCGTGGTGGATCCCCGTTGTCCCTCGAAATATTTTCCCTCGTGAGCGCGTAGCCGCGGCCAGGCTTGCCGTGGCTACGCGCTCACCGGCCGAGTCGGCCGAGTCAAATGACACCTTTCGTGAGAAGACATTGCGAAGGATTAACTAGAGTCATTAGTATTTTCCTTTATTTCCGTTGTTGATAATTAATTTGTGTTTTCTAGAATGAAATTGCGTTCGTAGAACCCCGTCTGTCCCCGATACCCCGAGATGTTCCGAAACGTTTAGAATGAGTCCCATGCAAGCTAGCGTTTGTTTTCGTTTTTTTTTGGTTGTTGATACCTTGCGTACGCGGTTGGCCGCGTTGCCCGAGAACGGCTGGCGCCCAAAATTAGAGTCAATTTGTAGGGAGTAGGGACTTTGCGCGTCCAGTCACCCGTCAAATTCGAGTCGAGATTATATCATTATTATTTCGGAATTTCTTTTCATTATATCGTCTTTCTTTATTCTTTCTTTTTGTAATTATGCCATTAAATTATTTTCTTTTGCATCGAGCTTCAAGTATTTTTGTGTTAATTGAATTATATCTGAATTTACGATTGGTGGACTTTTATTAATGCCCCCTTCCCCCTCCCTCCGCCTATAGTAACACATGATACCCGTCATAATGGGAAGAAAGTTGAAAAAAGTTTATATCATAAAAACTATTCCTCATAAATACTCCACTCAAACCGGACTCCCGTTTCCGGAGTGGATGAGAGAGAGCGTATGTGCGACAGCGGGTAAGGAAAGCGGGTAAAAGTGAGTATGAGGGTTGTGGAAAAAAAGCGAAAGTGAGGGAAACGGTGAGGGGAGAAGTGGGGATTGTGGTGGAAAAGGCAAAAAGCAGGGTGACGGGAGAACTAAAGAAGGAAGAGGAGGTAAAACGTGGAAGCGATGTTAGAAAGGAAGGGAAGGAGAAGGCGAGTGGAGTCAGCGAGACAGCAGCGGCAGAGGACGGAGGAGATAGGAAGCAGTTGCAGAAACGAACGAGGAAAGGCTTCGCATGGAAATAAGCATGAGCGTGGGGGAGATAAGCGAACTGTGCAAGAGGAAGAGGGAACGGACAGAGGAAAAAGAACAGGCGGGAGAGGAGGCTTTTCAGAAAAGCAGAAAGGTACAGAGGTCGCCAGTAGGAGGGAGCCAGGAGGGTGGAGGGCTGGAGGGAAAGATCGCAGCAATAAGGGAGGAGGTCAGGAGGTTATTGGCGGACGTGAAGGCGGAAGTGCAGGGGCAAGGAAGGAAAGTCGAGGAGGAACTAGGGAGGATGAGGGGAGCGATGAAGTTGGGAGAGGAAAGTTGGAGAAGGGAAAAAGAGGCCATGGAAAAAAGGATAAGGGAAGTACAAGGGAAAATGAAGAAAGTAGGGGAACAGGAGAAAGAGATGGAAAAATCGAGGAGAGACTGAGAGAGCTGGAGAGTGCAGAGGGGAGAAGAAGGCAGGGGGAGGAGAGGGGAAAGAAGAGGGGCCAAGGGGGGAGAAGGGACAGAAAGAGAGGAGGGCCGAAGAAATGGAAAGGAAAATGGAGAGAAGGAAGAGGCATGAAAGACGGAGGAACTTCATCATAAGGGGAGCGATGAAGGAAGGAACGATAAGGCAAGCGGTGGAGGAGGTGCTGGAGAAGATAGAAGCTGAAGGGAGAGTGGAGAGGGTGAGAGAGTTGAACAATAAGGCAGTATACGAGAAGGAGAGAATGATAGAAGTGAAAATGGTGGAAATAGAGGGGAATAAGGAGGTAATGAGGAGAAAAGGGCATTAAACGGAAGGAGACAAAAATGGAGGGTGATTTGACATGGAAGGAAAGGAGGATGCAGTGGAGACAGAAGAATAGGGGACGCAGAGGGAAGGAGGGGGAGGAGGGTAAAGCTGGGGTATGGGAAGGGCATAATAGAGGGGGTCACGTGGCTTTGGGACGAGAGTAGGGAAGTATTGAGGGGCTGGGGGGGGAGACAAGAGGAAAGGGGGGTGGGAGGGAGTAGAGAACAAGCAAAAAACGGGTAGAAAAGGAGACAGGAAAGGAAGAGGGGAGCTGGGAAGTGGCGTTTTGGAACGTAGCGGATCTCACAAACAAGGACAAGGAGTTTTGGACCGGGCTGGAGGATTAAGCGGTGGTGGTGATGGTGGAGACATGGATAGAGGAAAAAGGATGGGATAGGGGGGGATACACGTGGATGACACAATGGGCCAGAAACAGAAATAGAAAAGGGAGGGCAATGGGAGGGATAGTAATAGGGGTGAGGATAGAGATGAAGGCGGAAATAAAGGGACAGAAGAGGGAGAAAGAGGGGATAATGATGGTAAAGGTAGAAGCAAGGGAGGCCAGATGGACTATAATTGGGGTTAATGTGAACAGGGGCATAGAGAGGAAAACGGAGAAATTAAAAGGATGGATGGAAGAGCAGGAGGAAGGAGGGAAGGTCATGATCGGAGGGGATTTTAATGCGCAGTGGGCAGAAGAGGGCGGGGGTGGATGGGAGAAGGGGGAGGAGGGAGAAGGCAGGAGATCAAAAGACAAGGCGGTAAATGCGGAAGGGAGGAAGTTAATCAAGGTGCTAGTGGAGACGGGGTGAGAAATATTTAACGGAAACAGAACGGTACGAAGAGGGGGAATTCACACATACACAGAGGGGAGGGGGAGACCGTAATAGATCATGTGTTGGGGGAGAATGAAACGAGAGAAGGGGTAGATAGTATAACGATAGGGGATAACGTTGAGTCGGATCAGCACCCGTTAATAGTGACGATGAAAAGAGGAAAGAGGGAAAGAAAAATGACAGGGGGAGGGGGAAAGGAAAGCAGGGTGTGACAAGTGGTCCGAAAGGATGAAGGAGGAATATGAGAGAAGGATAGGGGCGGCAGGAGTGGAAAGAGGGATACTTCTTGGATCCCTCTTTCCACTGAAAGAGATAACAGTGAAAGAAATAACAGGGAAAATGAAGGAGGCCATGAAGGCAGGCGAGGAGGAAGTAGGCAGAGAGCAGAAAGGGATGAGGGGAGGGTGGTGGGATGAAGAATGCAGGAAGAAAAAGGAGGAGATGAGGGAAAAGCTAAGGAAATGGAAGAAAGGAAGAAGCACAAAAGAGCGTTATAGAGAAAAGAAAAGAGAGTACGGGAAGTTGGGCAAGAGGAAGAAGGAGGAAAGAGAAAGGAGAATAAGAGAGGCAGCGGAAGCGAAGACTGAGTACAAGGTATGGGAAATAGTGAATAGGGGAAGAAAGGAGAGGAAAAGGGAGGAAGAAGAGGAAAAATTAAAGCGGAAGAATGGAAAAGATATTTGATCGACTTATTGGGAGGAACGGAAGGAAGAGAAAGAAAGAGAGAGAGAGAGAGAGAGAGAGAGAGAGAGAGGAGAGAGAGAGAGGAGAGAGAGAGAGATTAGATTAGATTAGATTTAGGTTTATTATGCCTTGGTTTTACCTTGAGGCAATAGGAAATATAATAGTATTACATAAGTTTGAACATAAAAATTAAGATCGGTGATGACAAATGACAGAAAATAATAGTAGTGCAATTGACAATATTGTGGTGAGTGCTACCACCGTATGCAGTGTGCATACGAACTCGCAATTGATAACATAATAATATGTATAAATCTATAACTAATAATGGGTAACATAATAGTATATATAAAACTAGAACTAACAACTACAATAGTGATGGAAATGGTATTAGAAATGGTGATCGTAATTATACTAAGCAAATACAGTAGTGGTCTATACTAGTGGTCATAGTGATATTGTGACAGTTGGATATAAATCAAAAGTCCAAAAATCATTCGAGCTGGATCCATTAACGAGTATTTGTTCTTATTATCGATGCGCATATTATCAGACGAGAGTGGAGCAGTTTACATTCGAAATTAAGGCCGAAATCAAGTTGACCCCCGCTCTTCAGGCTACCTCCTCCAAAGCGAACAGATGCGTAAACAAGCGCCATTTAAATATCGGCAGAGAGGGAGAAGAAGTTATCTCAAACGGAAGAGAATGCCAAAAATAAATAGCTGACAATGAAAATGAGTTCTGAAAAGTAGAGGTCCGGTGCAGAGGAATGTGAAATGTACTGAGTATCGTTCGCGTGGGACGTTCCGAAGGTCGTGATCGCGGAAAAAGTTCTAGTAGGTATAACGGAGCGTTCTGATGGAGGATATTGAACATGGTGGCTCCCATATAATACTGTCGCCTTGATTTAACAGTCAACCAGCCCAGCCTTCTTCGATACGGCGTGATATGGACATCTCGGCGTATATTAAAGATAAAACGAATGCAGCAGTTTATAAGTTTCTGGAGCTTAGAATTTTGTTCGTTCGTGAGGTCGTTGTATACTAGACAGCAGTAATCAAGCACCGGAAAAATGAGTGCCACCACCAATGAAGCTTTGAGCTCTTGGGACAGTGAGATCCTGTGGTATCGTAATTTGTAAAGCACAAAATTAACTTTGTTAGAAATTGTTAGTATGTGTTTGTGCCAAGTTAAATTCGCTGACATGATGACACCTAAATTCCGTGCTTCGCTAACGTAGGGGATAATTGTATCGTGAATTTTGATCGATGGTAGGTTATTAACATTGATCTGATTTATATAGGCACCACTACCCAATAAAATTATTTTCGATTTAGCCAGGTTGAGTTTGAGTTCATTGTTGAGGGCGTACGTGGCGATTGAGTTCACGTCGCACATGATCTTCGCAAGGGCGTTGTCGATTTCGGATGGATAACAACTCAGATATATTTGTAAGTCGTCGGCAAAAATGATGTGTTGGGTGAATGATAGAGCAGAGCTAATGTCGTTAACAAATAAGGCAAACAGTAGAGGACCTAAAACTGAGCCTTGTGGTACACCAGCTGACGTGTCCAACCATTGAGAGCACTCTCCAGTATTGTCGATTACAACCTGGGATCTACCTGTGAGGTATGAGAAGAACCAATGGATCACTCTATCAGAGAAACAATAATTCCGGAGCTTGATTAATAAATTTAAGTGAGGTACCGTGTCGAATGCTTTACTGAAATAAAAGAGGACCAGGATAGTTAATTTACGGTTATCGACTGCGAGTCTCACTTCGTGGCAAATTCGTAATAAGGCTGTCTGGGTACTGAATCGTTCTCTATATCCGGATTGACGGGGATCAAGTATGTTGTGGGTGGCCAGATGGTTGGTGATTTGTTTATGCACGACTTTTTCGAAGATCTTTAAGAACTCGCTTAAGTTTGCTATTGGACGACAGTCGGAGAAAGATGTTGGAGGATTCGATTTTAGGAGTGGGCGAATAAAAGCTTTCTTCCAGTCCGCTGGAAAGTATGCAAGTTGAAAAGAATGATTGAATAGGTCAGCTAATGACTTTGACAGTATCGGGAGAGCATTGTGGATGGCGAACCGAGATATATCGTCTGGTCCTGTGGAATGAAATTGTGACGAGAAGGAGGTGATGATGGAAGTTATCATCTCTGCTGTTACAGGAGTGAAATCGAACATCGGCTGATTCTGAGGTTCTGCAGCAATGCAATTGTTAACTGCTGTTTTATCACACCTAGGAGACAGGTTCATGGTTTTAGCAAAATAGGAATTTCGTTCGTCTAAGGATAAATAGCCCGATGGCGAGGCCGTCCGTTACGCTCGCTAATCGTTCTCTAAGGTAATCGTCTTTACTTTTCCGTAGATCCGTAGTTAGTTGGTCTCTAAAGTGCCGATAGATGGCGAAACTCAGAATATTTCCTGAGCGTTTAGCTTGTTTGAACAAGATATTTTTCTTTTTAATTCGAGATTTAAGGTTGTCGGTAAGCCATGGTGTCTTCGGTTTTTGCACTTTAAAAGTAGACAATGGTGCATGTTTGTCTAAAGATGCTAGGACTGAGTGAGCTAGTTCGTTCGTTATGCCGTCGATTATTTCGTTATTCATGACCGAATTGGCTGAATTATTGTTGAGTCTACACAGTAAACCTGATAGTGTCTCGGTATATGATTCTGCGTCAAAGTGTTTAAAATTTCGTCGTGTAATGGTGCGAGTGTTCATGAGCCGGGTACCAAACTCGTAGGTAAGTTCAATAAGGTCATGCCCAGCGATAAAAGGAGCTTCGGTTTTTTCGTAACTAAGAACTTTCGCGGCGCTGTCTGTGATGAATACATCTAGCCACGAATCGACGGAATCCGTGTGATAGGTGGGTTCAGATTCGACAATATGCAGTGATTGAGCTAGAGCTATTTCACGAAGGAACCTAGATTCAAAGTTGTCGCTTTGTAAGTTGCAGTTGAGGTCGCCAGCTAGGACAATGTTCTCGTATGCAAAAGAAAATCGTGAGAAAGTCTCAATAAAGTCGTTGAATAGGAATCCTTTGGGTCGTCTATAAATGGAAGCGAATAGAAGAGGCTTCGCTCCAGGACCACTTAAATCTAACAGTATAAACTCAGGAGCATTAGAAAACTGACTTGGAGAGGTGGCTAGAACTTTAACTTTAAGTGAGTGGTGGATATAACATGCCACTCCACCTCCACGCTTGCCCACTCTGTCATTACGTATAAGGATGTAATCTTGTACATACACTAGCTCATCAGAAATACACGCATGTTACCATGTCTCGAAAACGGACATAATATGTCCGGACATAGTATGATAACAATTCGCAGATAAGTGAGCCTTTAGTGAATCGATATGGGCTAATACCGAGTTGGCGTTAAAATGTGCAATTTTTACATGCGAGACTGTGTGTGCCGGTGTTGTAAACCCAGTGCGGGAGCTGAGGAAATGTCCTCGTTCCTGCTCGCGTCAGACGAGTTTTGCCAGATCGGCTACGGAGTTGACGATAATGACTGGTGATCCATCCGTTTTTCGGACGCGGATTGTACCTGATCTGTACCAAACGTATTCATAGTTAGTCTCCGCTGCTTTGGCTTTCGTTTGACGGTAGAGGTTGTAGATCAGAGTGGGTACAAACTCGTTCACAAAAACTGAGCCCGGTTGTTCTAACCCAAATACTTCCCGTGTTAGCAGGTTACCCTTCGCACGTTTTTTGGAAAGGACATAGTCCCTAACTGCGGACGATTTAAGCGTGATAATGAGTGATTTAGTCGAGTTCGACGGGTTAGTGTTACTGCCTACTATGCGAGATGCTTTCTTTGCGAAGTACGTATGTCTAGTACGTCACTAATTAGATGTGAGACTCCAATCGCATTAAATATTTTTTCGACAATGGTTTGGGCAGTGCCGGTGACTGCGATAGGGATACCCGTAAGCGTGATGTCAGTTGCTGTATTGCGGGATTCAACTGACGCGAGGCGACGATTAACGTCGACGATTTGGGCTCTGAGCGATACGTTTTCGGTTTTCATGGCTAACGTGTCGGTGTGGATTTTGTCTATAGTCGTTTCAAGCGACGAAATTCTAGTTGCCATGACTTCGTGAGAGGATGAGAGATCTGAAAC